>CM057225.1:9512559-10112559 GCA_029891385.1 Erythroxylum novogranatense | reverse complement strand
GAGTTGTTACATATGGATTTATTTGGTCCAACTAGGACAATAAGTCTTGGCGGAAAGAAATATGGACTTGTTATTGTTGATGACTTTACTAGATTTTGTTGGATATTGTTTTTGTCACACAAAGATGAATCTTTTAAGTGTTTTAGGACCCTTTCCCGAAAGTTAAAAACTGAAAAAGGAGTACCTATAGCCAGCATCAGGAGTGATCATGGTGGAGAGTTTGAGAATGAGAAGTTTAGATTATTCTGTGAGGAGAATGGAATTTCCCACAATTTCTCTGCTCCTAGGACTCCATAACAGAATGGAGTTGTTGAAAGGAAGAACAGGATGATTCAAGAGATGGCAAGGACAATGCTATGTGAGATGAATCTTCCTAAGTACTTCTGGGCAGAAGCTGTGAATACAATGTGTTATATTCAGAATAGAATACTATTGTGACCACTGTTGAAGAAGAATCCCTATGAGCTATGGAATGGAAGATGACCAAACATATCTTACTTTCATCCATTCGGTTGCAAGTGCTCTATTGTGAATACAAAGGAATTGTTGGATAAGTTCAATTCGAAGACCTATACAGGAATCTTTCTAGGCTACTCATCATTTTCTAAGGCATTTCGGATGTATAACCCTATCTCAAAGACAGTTGAGGAAACCATCCATGTCAAGTTTGATGATCTTTCCCTATCCTACAAGGAAGATGACATGGAGGGTGAAGGTCCTTCGAAGAATTTAGATGATGCAACAGAAAATCCATCATCAGGAACTCAAGTAAACAAGGCTGAGGATATTCTAGAAACTATAGAATTGAAAAGAGATTGGAAATATCGGAGTTCTCATCCAGAAGAGCTAATTATCGGAGAGACCTCTGAAGGAGTTAGGATAAGGTCCAAATTCAAAAGAGAAGCTAATGTGGCTTTCATCTCTGAAATAGAGCCTAAGAAGATTGAGGAAGCTCTTCAGGACGAAGCTTGGATCTTAGCCATGCAAAAGGAGCTGAATCAGTTTACTAGGAATAAAGTTTGGTCCTTAGTTCCAAAACCTTCAAAGAAATCCATTATCGGAACCAGATGGGTTTTCAAGAACAAGCTAGACGAATCAGGCAAAGTAAGTCAGAATAAAGCTAGATTAGTAGCAAAAGGCTATAATCAGGAAGAAAGAATAGACTATAATGAGACATATGCTCCTGTAGCTAGACTTGAAGCTATTAAGATATTGCTTGCATATGCTGTTTGTCATGATATAAAGCTTTTTCAGATGGACGTGAAGAACGCCTTTTTGAATGGCTTTATAGATGAAGAGGTGTATGTGAAGCAACCTCCTGGCTTTGAAGATGTCAAGAATCCAGAGCATGTCTATAGACTTCATAAAGCTTTATACAGCCTGAAGCAAGCTCCTAGAGCTTGGTATGATCGTCTAAGTAATTTTCTCTTGGAGAATGGGTTTACTAAAGGTCAAGTGGATAAAACGCTTTTCAGAAAGGTTTATGAGAATGACTTTATCTTAGTGCAAATTTATGTTGATGATATTATTTTTGGTGCTACCACAAAGAAATTGTGTATGAGTTTTGAGAGTCTGATGAAAAATGAATTTGAAATGAGTATGATGGGTGAGTTAAAGTTCTTTCTTGGGTTGCAAGTTAAGCAAACCGAAGAGAAAATTTTTATTCATCAACAAAAGTACGTGAAAGAATTGTTGTCCAAATTTGATATGAATAAGGTGAAGCCTATGGCGACTCCGATGCATCCTTCAAACCTTTTGTCGAAAGATGAACTTGGTAAGAAGGTGGATCAAACCCTGTATAGAGGGATGATCGGTTCTTTACTGTATCTTACAACAAGTAGACCTGATATTCTATTCAATGTATGCTTATGTGCAAGGTTTCAGGCCGATCTTAGAGAGTCTCATTTTATTGTTGTTAAAAGAATTATGAGATATCTCGCAGGTACTACTGATCTTTGCTTAATGTTTGAGAAAGGTAAAGATTTCAGGTTAATCGGATATTGCGATGCGGACTATGCCGGAGATAGAATTGAAAGGAAGAGCACCAGTGGAGGATGTCACTTTCTTGGCGCAAACCTAGTTTCTTGGTCAAGCAAGAGACAAAGCTCAATAGCTCTATCAACTGCCGAGGCCGAGTACATGTCTACCGCAAGCTGTTGTTCACAAACATTGTAGATTAAATATCAACTGGAGGATTATTCCGTTCGAAAAGATGAGATCCCAATCTATTGTGACAACACTAGCGCCATAAATCTATCGAATAATCCGATACAGCATTCAAGAGTGAAGCACATCGAAGTCAGACATCACTTCTTGAGAGACTACGTTCAGAGGAAGGTGGTGACACTACAGTTCGTTGAAACGGAATATCAGTGGGCAGATATCTTCACTAAAGCATTGAGTGAAGAACGGTTCAAGGAAATCAGACGGAACCTCAACATGGTTATGTTAAATGACCACTCAAGCTAAGAGATCATCAAAGTTAACGGCATCAGAAACAGTGGTTGACAGCTGGTAACTTCTCTTACAAGGAAGTTGTGGAGGGAAAATCTCATAGGCCTTGAGGATTCCAATGACTCTAGAACACACCGGATAAGACCCCTATAAGTAGTCTGAAACTAAAATCATTACGATTTTACAGATGTTTCATCTCACTAAAAAAACCCTTGCAATTACCTTTACCATTCAAGAACAGAACCAGAGACAACCTCTACTCAGAAGCAATGGAGTCAGCTATGATGTTTGGAAGACATGTCAATTTCGAATCTCTGAAGAAAGACAACATGGATGTTGAACCAGAAATCATAGAAGCTGGATGGAGAAAATTTTTCCAGGTACGAGAACCAGTATATACTGATGAGGTGTATGACTTCTGGAAAAATGTGCAACTAGTAGATGAAGCTATTGTCTCAATAGTAGATGGAATATCTATTATTGTTACAAAGGAGATTGTGGAGAAGGTAACCGAATGTCCATCGGTTGGGGAAATACTGACAACCAAAGCCAGATGGATGTCCCAGGTTAATATGAAGGAAGAAGATTTGAGAAAATAGTTATATGGAGTGAATGACCCATGGGAGAGGAAGACCTCGAGTCTCGTTCCGAAGGCTAGGGTTCTACATGCAATCCTGTTTAATTGCATTTTACCGAGAGCCGGGTCAAGACATTTGGTGACCACCCTGGATGAACAATATTTGTTCTTTCTGTTAAATCGTCGTCCCATAGATTTACCATATTTAATCTTTCATTATATGGTTAAGGGAATGAAGGATACCAACAGCAATCTTTACGACATGTTGCTCACAAGGATTTTTAAGGAATCCGGAGTCCTTCTTCATAGAGGAAACAAAGGATGGTATCTGTTAAGAGTATTATTAACTCTGATACAGTAAGAAGAATGGGCTTAAAGGTGAAAGAAGAAGCAGAGTCTACAATGAAAGCAAGAACTGAGGGGGAGAGGTTATTGAAGAAGACTCCCACCACAAGTTCTAAAACTCAAGAGAGTATGAGTTTGTCGATCGATGAAAGAAGAAAGTTATCTGGAAGACCATTGATCAAACAGGCTAGTCCTCAAAGAGACGTAAGCCAAGTCCGAAGGACAGATGAAGGTGCGCAGAAGAGAAAAGGAGAGAGTCTTTTGGGTGAGATTTCCAAAAAGGGGAGGAGATCACCAAGGATTCGCACTCTTCGACAACAGGAAGAGAGGAGAACCAGAGAACAGAGTGAGGCAGAAGTTCCTGGATCTCGCGTACCAAAAGCAACAAGATCTCTAGCCTCGATTCTACAAGAAGATTAAGCCAAACAGGCTAAAGAGACTGAGAAGAAAAGAAAGTCGGAGTCTGAGAAGGAAAAGTCTCAAGTTCAGAAAACTCCGAGACTAACTAAAGGAGAAGAGAAGACTAAGAAGATTAGTCGGAAGAAGAGTATGTCTACTGCTGAAGAGGTTAGTCAGAAGAAGCAAAGCAGAGTTCAGGAAACTCCCATTGTTATCCAACAGGAGGAACCAGCGGAGCCTAGCATGGTTCAATCTATTCCCTGCATAGATCAATAAGAGGCTACTGCAGAATTAAATTTGGTTTAAGAACCACAGGAGGAATCCGATGAATCTGGTCACACTGTATACAACTACTCGAGAATTTTGAGCAGAGACAAGTTGAAGATCAGAATGGTTGAATTTGTGACCAAGAGGAAGACTGCAATCGCCATCTGTGATCAACCCATGAAGAAGGTAATAGCTGTCGTACAACCTATCTCAATAAATAGTGACACATGGCATTTACTAAAAAAAGATGAAATGATGTTCTATGATATCTTGAGGGATGCTGCTACAAAGCCATACCCTACAAAAATGACCAGCAAACCGTGTACTATTTATCTAATCACAGAGAAGTCGGTTATAAAGGTTGTACCTGATATTCAGCCAAGATATACTTTGGATTTGAATAAGGGGAAGATGAAGCTATTTCCTAAAGAAGTTAGTGATGATCTGTCCGCATATCAAATTGAAGAAGAAATGCGTCGAATTGATGCAGCATGCACTTCGAAAGAGAATACTGGTGGAGCTAGTTGTAGCTATACTGATAAGAAAGAAGACTGTCCAGTAAGGGGAAGACTGATAACAGGGACATTTATTGAATTTCTTGTCCAGACAGTTTTGCGTATTAGGCCTTTATCTAATACATTGTCTATTCAAGCTGAAGGCATACCCTTGCAAGGAAGACAGTTGCTTATGCTACCTACTCCCTATGACTTGGATATTAGAGTCAAATGTATTCATTCATCCACCCACATTTGCGATTAATGAAGACTATGTTCCATCCTCGGACGCATATGCTACAACAATTGCGTTCACAGCTCCCTCAGAAGATAATGATCAATCCTCCTCACCGTTTGCCTCCCAAGCAGAAATCAGCCAATTACGTGGAGAAGTAAACGATATAAAGGAGATAATGAATGATATGAAGAAGATGATGGCATAACTGATAAAGCGTCATCGTCCTTGATCATTTTTTATTATAACAAATAGGGGGAGAAGAGAATGAGCAGAAGAGGAATTGAAATCATCAAATCTTAAGGGTGTGATTGAAGGAGTTGAAGAAAAAAGGAAGAAGAAGAAGAAGATTTTTGAAGATAAGATTTTTTTTCTCTTATACATTGTATTTTGTTTTCTTTTTTGTATATAATTTGTTATCAACAAAAAAGGGGGAGATTTTTAAGTCAAGTGGACTTTACATATATATGATTTTGATGAATAACAACGAAGGAGTAAAAACAGACGTAAAATAGAAAACAGACAGACGAAGAATAAAACACAGATGCAGACGAAGAAATACAGACGCAGATTGAGAAACAGACGCAGAGTGAAAAGCAGACGCAGACGCAGAATGAAATACAGACGTAGAAATATAGATGTAGAAATACAGACGGAGAAAAGCAGACGCAGACGCAAAATGAAATACAGACGTAGAAACACAGACGCAAAAATACAGATGGAGAAAAGCAGACGCAGAAATCGAAAGAAGACGCAAGAGTCAGTTCGAGTTAGTTACATAACTCAACTGATTAACCTTTTCTTTAAAGATTCAAGAAACAAGAATCAAGAAGCAGTTGCAGACGAAGGCTATAAATAGAAGTCGAAGTCGAAGATTGCAAAGTTAGCAAGTTAGCCAAATTGATTTACGTATGCGAACGAAAAAGCTTGTCTGTAAGACATTTGTGTAAATTAGCTGAGAGCTAATTTTACTGTAACAAGTTCTCAATTACTTTCGTAAGAAAGTAGTGCAGATAGCCTGCAGAGGCTAAGAGTGAAAGAATACTGGGTGTAGAGACCTGAAGAGGCTCATAAAGAATACTTGTAAAAGTTGAAGAGATAGTAAAATCTCAGAAAAACTCTGAGGACTGGAAGTAGCCCACAGTTTGGGGTGAACCAGGATAAAATCTCTGTGTCAACTTCTCTCTACCCTATTACTTTTTAAAGTTCCAAGTTTTGTTATTACTCAATTTTCGAAACAAGTTTTCAAAGTTTTGGATAATTCAAACTTACTGAAGTTTCGGTAAAAGAACTTGTTTTTTAAACAAAACAGTTTTGAAAGAGTTATTTTTTTCAAAAAGGGGAATACATAATTCAACCCCCCTTCTCGTGTATTCGTTATCGTTTCATAAGCATTGTACTAACGTGTGATTTACTTCAATATTATGGCTTGAAATGCCCATTAAAGCTTTGTAAAACACTTTCTTTTGATGTTAATGAAATATGTATTGAGTATGGATGATGTTGAGTTGAAAATTGGCATACTTGAAGAAGTTATCAACTTGAGATGATGAATTCTGAACATGAATTATTGATATATATATATATATATATATATATATATATAGCGAGATATTATGGAAAAGAAAATTTTGAATTATGAGAATTAGTTGGAAGTGATGATTTAAATAAGTAGAGATTAGAGAGTTTAATGAAGTAAAGTTGGTAGTTGAATGGTTATAAAATTTCAAGTTGTAGATAAAGTTACCTTCTTAAAATTTTGGATTGATCTAGGCTGAAATAGATAAAGTTACCTTCTTAAAAGTTGTAGATTATCTTTCTAGCTTTCCAATGGCATATAGTATGAAAATTTTGTACATCGGAGTTTAGAGATATGATTATTATAAGTGGAGATGCTTTGGAAAGTGTAGTTAGTGATTTAGAATTTTTGGTGATGTGAGGAGAACCCTGTAGGAATCCCTTCGTCTGATTTAGTCTTAGATTGAGTCCCTTCATTTGATTAAGTCTTAGACTGACTCCCTTCATCTGATTTAGTCTTAGACTGAGTCCCTTCTTTTGATTCAGTCTTAAACTAAGTTTGTTCGTCTGATTCAGTTTGAGACTGAATCACTTCATCTGATCAAACTACACTTTTGGAAATCTGAGATTTTGACCCTCTAGATAGCAAAATCTCTCTTTAATGTCTTCATAGAAGTTGTATATCTCAAATTCCTCTTCGAAACCATCCTAAGATTACCTTAATCCTACATCTTTAGAGAAAGTTATGTCAATTTTCTCGAAATAGGTCCAATATGATTGAGGACAAATGCATGTTGATTCTTTTGGACATAGCTTCATCCTCCGACCACCAAATGAAGTAATTCTTGAACCAATAGATTCCTAGCATATTTTTCTATCTCTGCAAACAAATTATAGCCTTTTTGTGTTGATTTCAAAAATATTGATGGAATCAAAGTAAGGGTATCGGTTGGAAGAGCATGAATTGGATATTTTATTAAACATACTTCAATATTTTGATGATATCTTGATCTGTAAAGCTTTGAATGAGTTCGTTCTTATTTCATAATAAACTAGAGACATGGAACTATAATTGTTTTGAAGAATTCAATTTGTGATTCTGCTAGCTAGACTAGTGTTGGCTAGGGAGATCCCATGGAAATAACCTTATAGGATAATACACTCACGTCTTACGATACATCCGGGGTGGTTGGGCTCTGAAAACAGAGTTCAACATCTTGTGGTATCAGAGCACCTAGGTTTAGTATCTTACATGGGAATTTTTTGAAATATATGTCAAGATACATGTATTTTTGTTGTATCATAGCAAACAGTAGTAACTGATCCTTAGTCTAAGTTGCATGTGTATGAGTCATACACATGAGTAATTATTAAGAGTTTGAATGAATAGAAATAGTAACGAGAATGATGATCTGTCAGAATGTGAGAAAATGAAAGTTTGTTGATACTTAGAAATGGCAAATAGTACATAGTTGGATATGATAAATAATGATTCAATGCAATTGTATTGCAGGATGTATTATTGAATGCGACATCAATATTGTACTATGAAGGTATACCCTTGAATGTGATATAGATATGAATATATTGTCGTGGATTGTTTAGGGAAAATAGGGATGTAAGTAGAAATGATGAGATTAAAGTGTACAAGTAGAATGCAAGAAAATCATAAATTGTTATGATCTTAAAAAGATGAAATTGGAACCGAAGTGGTTGTTTGATTAATATGACAAGAGTTATGATCCACTATAAGAATATATTAGTGGAATTGAGATTAGAATTTCATGATGATTGTACATCTATAATTTTGAATTAATTACAAATATATGTATGTAAGATGTAATGAAGGATATTTAGAAGATGAGATGACTGGTAGTGACACATGTAGAAGTTCAAAAGGTTAAGTTGAATTGTTATTGTGAGTACCTATCCGATCATGGGATCATCATAACAAGTGATAGTATTGAGCACATATGTATTATATATGTGGAGATGATATATAGGAAGCAATCTATGACTTATTGGATATTTGTTAGTCATAGTTCCCATAGTTTAAAGTCTAAGAGGAACTAGAGTAACACATAAACGTGCTTATAATGATCAATCGGGGATAGATTGAGATTGTTGATGATGTTACAATGAATAATGAATTCGAAGATAAAGAGAAAAATATCGTCTAGGATCAATGGAGATCAAAGTATCAATTATGTAAGATATAAATTGGTAAATTGTTGGAGATAAATATGTGGATAAAATGAGATGATTTTAATGATACACACCTAAGCATATGCGACAGTAATTATGTATACTACTTCATTGAGTTTTGGTAATTAGAATGTTATGATCTTGTAAGAATGATAGAAATTGGTCTTCCTAAGGTATTGAGGATGGTTGATAATGTGATGATGATAACAGTTGATTGATAAACATTACATAAACAGTATAAATGATAGTAGTAAAAAATCTTCTTTTAGAGAAGAATTTCATTGAATTAGGTTAAGCAGATCAAACAATTTATATTCAATAAAAGAACAAATCGGAAATGAATATGTAATGATTCAAAAGTAAATATTGGAGTTATATCCTTAGTAGAGACTTAAGCATAAGAGGTAGAATATATTATTGAGAATGTATGCATTTTTTTAATGTAAAGTATCCAACTATATAAGTGGATTCTTGAATTTGAGGAGACATTAATTACTAGTATGAGGAGTATATAGGTCCATATTATATTCTGTGTAAATATGTTCGGGAGATACAAATTTGACCTGATGAATGTATTACAAACACTGGAAGTTAAGATTGAAAATAAATTGAAATGCGTGGAGAAATTAGTATGAATGAGCAGACGGTAGAATGATTCAATGTGAAATAAGAGGAAATCAATTGGATTGAGAAAATCATTCAAGAAAGGAAGTCAATTGGGAAATTAAAAATAACGTGAGACAATGTTATCTCATTAAGGAATTAGTTATTTAAGGAATTATGAGAACTAATCGTAGGCATATGGAGCTTTGGAAAAATTTGTTCAAGTTAATAAATCCCCGATAGTACTATGGTATTAAAGATTAGAGCGATCCAAGCAAAATTAGATGATACATTAAAGGTATTTGAAAAGTTGAGAAGAATAGTTTGAATACTTGAAGAAAAACATGTAAATCGTATGAGTAATGAAAGTAAAGAAACTTTAGAGGAATTATAACACTAATATTAATTATATTATCTAGATTAGGAGATTTTATAGTATACAATGATGTTATATAAGAGATTTGGATAAAATTCAATACCGCATAATAAAGTGATTTCATATGTATAGAGACAACTAAAGTCTTATGAGTTGATTATTTGATACATAATTTAGAACTGCTACAATAGTGATTGCTTTGAAAGTTTGGAGACAGTATATGTATAGGAAGATCTTGGATATATCTATACATATACAGATGATTAAAGTTTGAGGTAATTATTGAGTTGAGAGAATTAAATACGAGACTGAGACAATTGATATAAGTATTGAAGGACTATGATTGTACAAATGATTATTTCCCAGTAAAGTTATTGTTGTATCAATGCATTAAGCAGAAATCCCAATAGTAGTGAAGCACGAATTCAGATATTGAGGTTATCAAATATAGTGCAAAAAGGAGCATAGAATGTGGAGTTGAATTTTGGGTAAATCAAAGTACTATTTTCTATAGAATTGAAGATCAGTTTCATATAAAAGGATTAACCAAGCCCAAATTAAGGATTCAAAAATTGTGAATCTTATTAAGAGATTAAAAATAGATCTGAATTTTGGGTTCGAATGGGAAGAATGATACATTGTGATTGAAATAAAAGTATATGTACTGATAAAGATGATTGAGCAAAGAGATTATTCGATAAGCATAAATAACAACCCACGATATACATCCTAGCAGAAATGCACCAAAACAATATCTAGCGGCTAAGAATGTAGAATCAAGTGACTGAATGTTTGATTTTGTCGACTGTCTTAACTGTCAGAGATACGCTTAAAGCTTATATTTTGGAGTTTATAGGAACATGAGATCAATGTATAGTTCTATTTGACTTTAAGCCTCGCAATCATTATCATAGTGATAAAATTAGATACCATGCGACATTATACAACAGAAAGAGTAGTCTGCCTTTATATTTGGATGAATAAAGCCTAAAATAGTTAAAGGCCAAAATTAAATGGAGATGTTACTGATAAGTGAAATTGATCTATATTAGAAATTAAATGATTCAAGAAAGATAAATGAGTTAGGTGGATCAACACCAAGGGTATGGAATATAGTGAGATAGACATAAGAGTAAGTGTATTAACACTACACTGATGTGAATTATTAAGTGCAAGATAAATTATCTCTGAGAGTATCACCATGCCAAGGTGTGCTCAGGTTAAGAAAAAGGATTAGCTAAGCCCGACATGAATTGGTTTGTATGAAATAATTATGAGAAGTGCTACTGATGAAAGATGTCTTAGATTTGTATTATGATATATGTGAGCATGTTAAGAAATATTGATATGATATGATATTGGTGTTATCGACATAGGAAGTGAAAAATTGCGAGTAATCTGAAATATATTGAGGGAATAGTTAAGATAGTGTGATATTTGAATAAGTCAATGAAAGATTGAGTGAATCCGTTAACTAGGGTCATTGAAAGAACTTATTTGAGTGATTAAGATAAATAGAAAATGGAGGAGCATAAGAGGAAGCATACCCCTGCCTCTTGATCAATAAGTATGATTTAAATTAATTATGAGGTCTTTATGGAATTTTGTGGAGTTAATTATTATGTTCATGTTAGAAAGATTATATGATATAGGTTAACTAAATTAAAGTGTTAAGATAGTAAGATTGAATAAGGGTGTTTTTGGTAGTCCACTTAAGTATTTAAGTTACAAGGCTTTTAAGGAAGGGTAAAGGGGACATTGCAGACTCATTAAGGGTATTATAGGAAAAGGAATATATTTTCTTGTTTGTTAAGAAGAGAAAAACGTGAATTAAAGGGAGAGAAGAGTGAAAAACAAAAATAAGAGAGAAGAAGGAGAGGTTTCAGTTTTAAGAGAAATGAAGGAGGAAAAAGCTAGGGTTTTATCATTTCTTAGTTTTCAAGAGGGATTTTGAGGTTGTTCAAGAAGAGAAAAAGGTAAAGGAAGAGAAGAGCTTTCATTAGAGCCAAGAAACTCTTCATTTGGTGAAGACCTAAGGTGAGCTCATTCTTAATCTTTCGGATTTTTGGAAAGATTTTATTTCTTAAAGCTTAAGAATTTCATGGGTTTAAACTTTCTAGGATCAAATTTATGTATATGTTTCTTTGGGTCCTCAATTAGAGTTCCTATTGAATTGGTAATTTTGCCATTGATGAAGGAAATCAAGAAAGGCAAGAGGAGTAAGAGGGGACGTATCTTTGAGCAAGTTTATAAGCAAGGAAATCAGGTGGGTTACAAGTTTATAATTGAGTAATTAGCCATGACTAAGTTTTCAAAAACAAGAGAATTAAATGTTTTCAGTTGTTTTATGAATGTTGCATGATTGCTATTTACATAATTTGAGAATCTTTATATGTTTGGTATATGAATTTTATTAATGAATTTTGAAATGAAGAAGGAAATGCTTTGAAACATTTTATGTTATGCCTTGAAAATATCATGGTATTTTGTATATTCGGAAAAGAAGAAAAAGTATAAGAATGTGAATATATGATTGATTGAGTTGAGCATGAATATGTGCTTTTATTTGGGCAAGAGTGGGACCATTTCATTCGTCATGTGCACGTTGACAGGATCCTTCTCCCGGCTGCCTGCTTATGACATATGAGCTCTGAAAAATGTACTCATTTTGTTCATGTTGTAAACTTTGGTTTCTTCATTTCCTACCTATGGGACCCCTCGAGCCATTTGGTTGTGCATTGCATCTTTGAAATGTCAAAAATGGTGCATAATTGAGTGTTATGCTTTGATGGTTAAATGTACATGCTATGTTTATGGGAGGATGTTTAATTATGAGTTTTGAGCTAGAATTGAGAATTTGAGAACTATGCATTTCATGAATTCAATATGAATTTTCTATGACAAATGAACATTTCAATGATTTTGCCTATTCTCTGTTATAAACTTATTACCCACGAGCTTTCAAGCTCACCCCCATTCCTTCCCATCTTTAGGTGATGAGAAAGAGATCAAGTGATCAAGAGTCAAGGCATCACTCCAAAGTTACATCTTTTGTGTTTTATGTTAATTTATGAGAACACAATGCTTTAGTCACATTTCAAGTGTTATTTGATCAAGTATTTTTTTTTTAATATTTGGAACATTGATGTATTGTGGCTTGAAATGCCCATTAAAGCTTTGTAAAACGCTTATCTTTTGATGTTAATGAAATATGAAATGAGTATGGATGATGTTGAGTTGAAAATTGGTGTACTTGAAGAAGTTATCAACTTGAGACGATTATCAACTTGAGATGATTAATTTTGAACATGAATTGTTGATATATATATATATATATAAGCACGATGTTATGGAAAAGAAAGATAGCATTTTTGTGAATGATGAGAATTAGGTATAAGTGATGAGTCAAATGAGTAGAGATTAGAGAGTTTACTGAAATAAAGTTGGTAGTTGAATGGTTATACTCATGACGTCCCAAGTTGTACATTGGAATTTCATGTTTTTCATAAGGTTCAAATTAAAGTTCTGACTTCAGGGGAAATTCTTGATTGATCTAGGCTGAATTAGACAAAGTTGACTTCTTAAAAGTTGTAGATTATCTTTCTAGATTTCTAACGGTATATAGTATGAAATTTGTGGACATCGGAGTTAAGATATATGATTATTGTAACTGGAGATGCTTTGGAAAGTGTAGTTAGTGATTTAGAACTTTTGGTGATGTGAGGAAGACCATGTAGGAACCCCTTCATCTGATTCAATCTTAGACTAACTCCCTTCATCTGATTCAGTTTTAGACTGAGTCCCTTGGTCTGATTTATTCTTAGATTGAATCCTTTTGTCTGATTTAGTCTTAGACTAAGCCCCTTCGTTAGATTCAGTCTTTGATTGAGCCCCTTCATCTGATTCAGTCTTAGACTGACTCCCTTCATCTAATCCAATATGATACTAAATCACTTCACTTGATCCATCTACACTTTTTGGAAATTTGAGATTTTGTCTTGATGGAAAAATCTCTCTTCAAGGTCTTCACGACTCGAATTCCTCTTCGAAACCATACTAAGATGACCTTAATCCGACATCTTTAGAGAAAGTTATGCCAATTGTCCCGAAACAGGTCCAATATGTTAAAGGACAAATGCATGTTGATTCTTTTGGCCATAGCTTCATCCTCCAACCTCCAAATGAAATAATTCTTGAACCAATAGATTCCTAACACATTTTTCTATCATCCAACAAAATTGATAGCCTTTTTGTGTTGATTGTAAAAAGATTTATGGAATCAAAGTAAGGGTATTAGTTGGTAGAGCATGAATTGGATATTTTACTAAACATACTTTGGTATTTTGACGATATCTTGATATATAGAGCTTCAAATGAGTTGATTCTTGTTTTAGAATAAGCTAGAGACATGTAAAAGTCAATTTGTGATTATGCTGCCTAAACTAGTTTTAGCTAGGGAGATCCCATGGAAACAACCTTATAGGATAATACGCTCACGTCTTACGATACATCCAGATAATTGGGCTCCGAAAATAGGGTTCAACAATTATTGGCACAACTAAAATTGAAAAATCCATGCTTAATTTAGGATCTTCAATTAATGTCATTGCCATTGTCAGTTTATAGTTTGTTGAATTTAGGACCAATGAAAGCAACCAATCTAGTAATTCAACTAGCTGATAGATCCATAATTTATGCTAAAGGCATGATTGAAGATATTTTAGTTAAAGCGGATGAATTTCTTTTTCTTGTTGATTTCTACATTATAAATATGGGTAATGGTGTATCTCCTGATGCTTCTATTATTCTTCTAAGAATTTTATTCATGAAAACAACAAAAACTAAGATTGATGTTGATTTGGGTATTTTAACATTTGAATTTGATGGAATTGTTGTCACTTTTAATTTACCAGATGCCATGAAATACCCAGATAACCATGATTATGTTTTTTTTATGTTAGTATGATTCATGCTATTGTGCGAGAGCATTTTGAAAGTGTGGTGTAGGATCAATTGAAGGTCATTTTAAGGAATAATCTGACAGATAGGGATGCCAAATTGGAGAGTGAGATTGAGCTTACAAACGTTATTATGGCACTTTCATCCATACCAGAGATAAAATACAGGTTAGTGAATAGTTATATTCAGTTAACCACTATTTCTGAAAGAATTCTTCCTTTTGTTAAACAGGCTCCTAAGCTCGAGTTGAAACCATTACCTACACATCTCAAGTATGTATATTTGGGAGAAGGTAAGACCCTACCAATCATCATTACTAATGATTTGACCATGGTACAAGAGGAGAATTTGATACGAGTGCTAAAAGACTGTAAATAAGCCATTAGTTGGACCTTGGCAAACATAAAAGGGATCAACCCTTCAGTATGCATGCATTGCATCCTCCTTGAACCTAATTCCAAACCTATAAGAGACCCTTAGTGCAAGTTGAATCTAGCAATGAAAGATGTGGTGATGAAGGAAATTATGAAATTATTAGACTTAGGGATTATCTTCCCCTATTTATGATTGTGAATAGGTAAGTCCAGTGCATGTGGTTCCAAAAAAAAATCCGGCTTTGCATTGATTAAAAATGGAAGTAATGAATTGGTGCCTATGGGATTGCAAACTAGATGGTGGATGTATATTGAATTTCACAAGTTAAATGCTGCCATAAGGAGGGATCATTTTCCATTCCCTTTTATTTGCTTGAAAAGTTGGCAGGTAAATTATTTTTTTGTTTCTTGGATAGATATTATGGTTATCATTAAATTGTTGCAGCTCTGGAAGATTAGGAAAAACCAACCTTTAGTTGTCCATTTGGTACTTTTACATATCAACGTATGTCTTTTGGATTATGCAATGCCCCTAAAACTTTTCAAAGATGCATGATGAGTCTTTTCTCTAACTTGATTGAAAGCTGTATTGAAATTTTTATAGATGATTTTACTATTTATGGAGATTCTTTAAATCGTTGACTTGATAACTTGTTTAAGGTTTTGTAACTTTACATTAATTTGTCTAAGGTTTTGCAACATTGCATTGACACCAATCTTTTTCTTAATTATGAAAAATGTCATTTTATGGTTAAAAAAGGAATAGTGTTGGGTCATGTAGTTTCAGCAAGGGGTATTAAAGTAGATAAGGCCAAGGTTGATTTAATTGCAAATTTACCATATCCTACTAATGTGAGGGAGGTTCGTAGTTTTCTTGGTCATGTAGGTTTCTATAGGAGATTTATAAAAGATTTTTCTCAACCATTGTCCAGATTGTCATAAAATGATGTGATTTTTACATTTGGTCAAGATTGTCAAAGTGCTTTTAAGACATTGAAGGCAATGCTCACATCTGCTCCAATAATACAACCTCTAAATTGGGATTTGCCATGTGAACTCATCTGTGATGTAAGTCATTACACTGTAGGGACTGTACTTGGGCAAAAAGTTAAGAGAAATAGCCATATTATCTACTATGCATCAAGAACATTGAATCCTGCACATTACAACTATACCACTACCAAAAAGGAGCTTTTAGCTATTGTATTTGCTTTTAAGAAATTTAGGTCTTATTTATTAAGATCTAAAACTGTGGTTTATTATGATCATGTAGCTCTCACATATCTCATGGAAAAGAAAGAGTCGAAGCCTAGGCTGATACGATGGATCCTTATGCTATGAGAATTTAACTTGGAGATCCAAGATCATAAGGGAGTTGACAACTTTGTGGTTGATCATCTAAGCAGACTAGTGTACGAAGAAGATCACTTACCAATTTCATAGTCCTTCCCAGATGAGCAATTGTGGTTTGTTCAAGATAAACAAGGTAAGGAACCATGATTTGCTGATATAGTAAATTTCCTAGTCATTGGTGTGCTTCCATATAATTTGAATAATTTTTAGAAAAATAAGATCAAAAGTGATGCTAAATATTACATATGGGATCAATCCTACTTGTGGAAAATAGGTTCAAATCAAATTATTCGTAAGTGTGTGATTGACGATGAAATTCATTCCATTCTTAGTTTTTGTCATGAGTATGCATATGGTGGACATTTCGATCAAAAAAGAACAACTAGGAAAATTCTAGATAATGGATTCTATTGGAATACTCTCTTTAAGGATGCATATTTGTTTTGCAGAGGTTGTGAAAAATGTCAAAGAGTTGGAAATATTTTCTGTAAGGGATGAAATGCTTCAAACTCCTATTTTAGTCAGTGATGTTGGACCCTGAACTTTTCTTGGAAATTAGAAATTATTAAATGAAATTAAATGAGAAAATATGGTATTATTCCTTGAAATGAATGAAAAGTATAAATGAATCTATGAGAATTTGATGAAATGAAAGACATTTGAGTTTCCTTGTATTTTGCATATGTTTGATAAAAAGATGAGGTAGTATGATGTTGAACACGGCCTCGTCCAATGAATAGAATGGTGTTTATTGTATTCCTTTCTTTTGAGACAAATTTCTAGATTTATGTGGAATTGATTGGCTTCTTTAGCCTTCTTAAGGATTATGGAGTATTTGCATAGCTTTAAAATGAAGTATTGTGCATTGTGTTTGGATGTGGGAATTGGAGAATGTGGATGATTGAAGTGTTTATGCAGGTGTTGTAAATTGTGTGGGTGTTTGAAGAAATATGGATAGTTGAAGTTCGGGAGAGGTGCTGTCTGTTGGGCCCCGAAAATTTTTATTTTATTTTATTTGAATTAATTAATTATTTATTTATGGATTTATTCATTAATTATTTTATTTTGTCTTAATTGATTTAATTATGTGTTTATGTAAATATTTTTATGTTGGGCTTGGAAATTAGAAGTTAGAAATTAAATGAAAGCTTGGGCTTAATATTGGAAAGTATGGGCTTAGGTAAATGGATTAAGTAGAAGGAGGATTAATAATAAGTGGGTTTGGTGGAAGTAGGCCTTGGGAGGTGGAGGCCCAAAAGCCTTTATGTAAGGGGAAAGCCAAAACTATGTAGTTTTGGTGTAGGATGAATTAAAGGAATTAAAGAAGAGTTAAAGGAAGAGGAGGAGAAGAGAGAGTGTCGTAGAATCCAAAGGAGAGGAGAAGAGAAGGAAAAACGTGAGCTAGCCAAGGAAGAAAGGAAGAGAGAAAATCATGGGAGGCTTGTGGAGAAGAATAAAGAAGGAGAAAAAGAAGAGAAATCAAGAGCTTAAGATAAGTATCTATCTTCCTTTGAGTTAGATTCAAGAAATGGGATGAAATGAAAGTTAGGGTTTGTGTAGGAATGAAGAAAGAAAGAAGAGATGAGTGGTTTTGTGATTCCGAAGCTAGGGTTGGTTGTTTTAGCTTAAATGGGCTATGGGTAGGTTAGGTTTAAGACTTCGTTATCGATTTATCGATTCTTGAATGTTCGACTTTTCCAATGAGTTTGAAATGTGTTTTATTGAAGGAACAAGGAAACCTCACTCGAGAGAGAGAGAAGAGCAATCGTGAATCCGGTTTCCGACGATAAGTGGGTAACATCTTTATAGTTATTGTGTAATGGGCAAAGCCCTATGTGTGCTATCTTGTTATACTATGTGCATATTGAAAATGAAATTTTGTGTTTTGAGAGGAAAGAATGGAACTTTGATGCTTTGAAAGAGTGTGATAAGCGTAAAATGTGAATCTTGTGTTTTGATATGTGAGCATATTGATTGTGTTTGGGCGAGAGAACCCTTTGTGAAGTCACGCACGTTGACCCCATTAGCCTTCTCCCTTTGCTGCTTTAAACTACGAGACCCAAAAAAATGGACTCGTCGTGATTACGGTAAACTTCGATTTCCGTCGTGTCTATGGAACTCTCGAGCCAATTGTGTGCATTTCATCATTTATAAGTGTTTATGATGCATAAGATGGGTGTTAGTTGCAAGATGATTCTATGTTATGCCTTGTGTGATGAGTTGAGTAAATTGTGAGTTAGGTGATAAAGTTGAGTTTTCAACCTATTATGTAAATTGCTAATGCTTTGGATTATTAATTGTGTGTGTGTGGCTCATTATGTGATGGCTATAAATTTGTTAGCCACTGAGCCGTGTTAGCTCACCCCATTCTCCCTCCTCAGGTGAAAATTCAAGTTGAGAGTTGAACCTTGCAAGGCATCGACATCACTCCAAGAACTTAGGAACTTTTGTATTAAGTTAATAACTAGCTTTTGGAATAGCTTTGTAAGCATATTGATCATTGAGCATCTCATCTTTTGTGTTTTGTACTTGATTTTGATGAATATGCCAATATGTAACCAAAGCTATGCATGAATCTTTCTTATGATTGGAAAGAGAATGAGAGCTCTAGTACTCTCTTCATTATATGTTTTGTTGATTTGTGACCTATGTGTGAAGCATGTGTACCATTCTTTTAAGTTTGGAGATTTCATTTGGGTGTCTGTGGTTTTTGCCTTGAAAGAGCTTGCTGGAAAATTTCCAAGGTTAGGAGTTGTAAAAGTTTGGTAAATTCGGGTATGTTGCATTTTCGATATTTACGTGTTGTTAGAGGATTGTATGGGAGCATTATGACTCCTTGAGAGTGATAAAGCAGCTGTAGGGTTCTTCTAAGATGTTTATAAGCTATTTAAGAGGATTAAAATGGTAGGTGTGAGTGGTTAGAATTAAATGTAGGTGCTGTCAAATGACAGATTTTAGACAGAACCTTTGTGACCATTTTGACCACTTATAGAGTTGAATTTGGGTCGATGATCTTCATGAAAATGTAGATCTTTCTTTTCTCTATGAAATAGACACCAATTTTGTTAAATTTGGAGTTCGAATGGAAAGTTATGACCTTTGCAAGTGGAGTTGTCTCAGTAGCAAAACCAGACGATGCAATCGAGCAAAAGCAGACGATGCCTTTATGGCAAAACCGAGACGATGCAATCAGTAGCAAAAACCGATTTACGATGCATTGTGGCAAAAACCGACGATGCATCAGTAGCAAAACCAGACGATGCAATTATAGCAAAAACCAGAAGATATTCTTGTGGCAAAATCGACGATGTTCTGCTCATCTCCGTCTGATTTTCTTGAGGATGACATCATCTCCGTCTGATTTTTTTTAAGGATGACGTCATCTTCGTCTCATTTTATCGTCTGTTTTTGTCTTACGACCCTCTTCCTTCTTTTGGCCATAACTTTTGCACAGACCTCCGATCGACCTCATTCTCGAAGCATTGGATTTCTAAAAGATTTTCTACCTTTCTACACTGGACTTATCAGATTTTCTTTCAAATTGAAAATGGTGGTTTGAAGCGAAGCATGGCGTCGGTTGATAAGGGCTGACTATGCTTCATAAATTTTAAAATATCTTGAGCTATAGAGCTCCGATCAAAGCGATTCTTGTTTTAAATTAAAATAGAGGCATAAACCTACAATTTTTATGAAGAGACCGATCAGTGATTAAGCCTTTAAGATTTTCAAATGCTTACCCAAGTCGGTAGTGCTTTCGCTTTTGATTGTTTTCTTGAGATAGTGTTTTAACCATAACATCTTCATTCGTAACTCGAATTGGCGATTCGATTCGTTGGAATCGTGAGATCCGAGGATCATTTTATCAAGAGCTAACCCGAATTTTATAAAGTGAAAATTTTCCATATTTGTGATTAGCATATGTGTTCGGTTGTGGGTCTTCTACGCCGGATAGGTCCAATGTTGGGCTTGAGACGGGTCCAACATTGTTTGGTATCGAGCTTAGGCTTACTCCTAGGCTTAAAATGTATAGTAGGGAACATTGTATGTGATTAAATGTTTATTTTATGAATTGATTGTTTGCATTACGTGACATGCATATCATGCATACATATAGAACTAAGCTTAAAAACAATTGTAGCTAATCACTAGTATTTTCATTGAAGGAGTGCGATGCCACCTCATCGAAGGACACGAGGAGTTTTGCAAGGTTCAATGGCACCTGACTCTCCGTAGAGAGGAGAGCACGGATGAGTCTGTAGCCCGGGAGTGGTAGAGGCCCCTAGGGGCGGGGTAGTGAGCCTCTTCGTTCACGCACTCGGCGGTCACCTAGTCTGCGAGCAAGTGCCACGTTAGACCCAGTCGCTCGAGGCATTTACCCAAGCTTTTGTTCAAAGCTATGGGGCAAATGCCACGAAGCTTCTGTTCGCCCCACTAAGAGGGGAAGACAGTTTGATAAGCTAAGGAAGTGCGAGGCGGTGGACTTCCACGGGACCACGGATCTGAGGAAGCCGAGACTGGTTGAGGAAGGCCGAGAGAGTGCTAAATCGGATGGAGTCGAGGATGATGAGAGGTAGTCTATCTTGCCACCGCTGCTTGGTGATGCTTTGCCTTTGGTGGGAGATTGTGCCAGGGAGTCAGTTGAGACCAGTGGGATTGACATGGGGAGACTTCCTAACTGTCTTCAGGAAGAAGTATCTGTCTGAAGTGTACATTCAGCAGAAGCAGAGGGAGTTCCTAAGCCTTACCCAAAGGGAGATGACAGTCGGTGAATCGAGGTCGGTTCACACAGTTGGCTAGATATCTTTGTAGAGATGAGGCCGAGTGAGGCTGCTAAGTCTGTCGATTTGAGTCGGTTTGCACTGCTATCGAGAGAAGGTGATAGTCTGAGAACTTCGTGACTTGCAGCAGTTGGTTGAAGCGTGACGAGGTTGAGAACCTCGAGAACATCAAGAGTGCAATTAACAGGAAGAGGAAGGAAGAGAGCGATTCGGGAGGGAGGTGGTACTTCTATGCAGAGAGAAGTGCTAGAGCCTTTCTGTCTGATCGAGAGAGAGGAGTGCCGGTGGGAGCCGGCTGGACCGATGAGGACTTCTTCTGCTTTCCCACCAAGTCTCAGCGGTGGGCGGCGGTAGAAGAGGAGAGTGGGAGAGACCACCCTTCCTAAGTGTGAGCACTGTGGATATCTCCATAGAGGAGAATGTCAGATTGACGGGAGCATGCTTCAATTGTGGCGAAGGGCATATCGCTAAGTTTTGTCCCAAGCCGGACGGAGAGAGGGATCTCGGATCAGCCCTCTGAAGGGCAGAGGCGTGGCTCGAAAGCGGTGATGAAGTGGGTAGCTCTGGAGGTCCTAAGAGAGCTTATCCTCCGGATGCAGATCCAGAGGCAAGTTCGGCCAGTGTTTGCCATGACTCAAGAGGAGGCAGAGACCGCGCCGAAGTTATGGCGGGTATGGTTAAACTGTTTGATGATTATGTGCTTGCTATGATTGACTCAGGTTCTACCCATTCCTTTGTGTCTTCGGGTAGGACTATATCTAGGAGGAGTTTGAGCCCATTGGATACTCCGCTGATGGTGAGTACTCCAATCGGCCAATATATTATTATCAGTCAAGTATTATATTATTATCAGTTAAGTATATAGAGATTGTGAGATAGAGATTAGTGGAGGAAAATTGGTGGTGGATCTGATGCCTTTAATGATGGGAGGATTGGATGTGATCCTAGGTATGGACACATTAGAGAGGTATCATGTTACTTTAGATTGTAAGCGAGAAGGCGGTGGAGTTTGAGCTAGAGGATAGCGAGGAAAGTGATACTCATGGGAGATAGAAAAGTCAGTCCACCTCGGGTTATTTCAGCTATGATGGCGAGAGAATGATGAGCGAGGGTGTGAGGCCTTTTTGGCTTATGTGCTAGATATGGAGGCGAGATAGAGGAGGTTGGAAGACATTCCGATGGTCGAAATTCCGGATGTCTTTCCCGAGGAATTGCCAGACTACCTCCTCTAAGGAAATTGAGTTTCCATTGAGCTTCATTCGAGCATCAAGCGCGATCTCAATTCCGCCTTTATCGGATGGCTCGTGAATTGAAGGAGCTTAAGGAGCAGTTGAAGGATCTTTTAGAGAAGGGTTATGTTAGACCGAGTTCTTCGCCTTGGGGAGCTCCGGTTCTTTTTGTGAAGAAGAAAGATGGTTCGTTGCGGATGTGTGTGGATTATAGGAAGTTGAATCATGCCACTGTTAAGAACAGATATCCGCTCCCACGCATAGATGATTTGTTTGATCAGTTGCAAGGGGCGAGAGTCTTTTCCAAGATAGACTTGAGGTCGGGTTATCATCAGTTGAGGATTTAGGAGACCGATGTGTCAAAGACTGCTTTTAGGACGAGGTATGGCCACTTTGAGTTTTTGGTGGGTACATTGTGTACAGTGATGCCTCCAGGAAGGGTTTAGGGTGTGTATTGATGCAAGGAGAGAAAGTGATTGCTTATGCCTCTAGGCAGTTGAAGCCTTATGAGATGAACTATCCGATCCATGACTTGGAGTTGACTGCTATAATCTTTGCATTGAAGATTTGGAGACATTATCTGTATGGAGTTACCACTAGGATATTTACAGATCATAAGAGCCTTAAATACTTGTTGACCCAAAAAGAGCTGAATTTGAGGCAGAGGCGATGGTTAGAGTTGCTAAAAGATTATGACTTGGTGATAGACTACCATCCGGGAAAGCTAATGTTGTAGGCGATACATTGAGTAGAAAGTCCACCATGGCACATGTGGAGACAGTGTACCTTCCTTTCTTTGAAGGATTTAGCCGACTTGATGTGATGTTGAGGCAAGATGGGCTGAGTGTATTTTGGCAAGTTTCAGGGTGAGGCCAAGGTTGAAGGAGAAGATCGAGGAATTTCGGGATCGGGATGAGTACTTGAGTAAGCAGGAAGAGATAAAGAATGGAAAGCCGTCTAATGTAGAGGTAAAGGAAGATGGATTGATGGTTGTGGGTAGTAGATTGTGTGTTAAGGCGAGTTAGAGTTGAGGGATGAAATTTTGATGAGGCGCATAATGCTCCTTATGCAATGCATCGAGGAGTTCTAAGATGTATCGAATTTGAAAGAGCATTTACGGTGGAAAGGAATGAGGAAAGATGTAGCAGAGTATGCTAAAGATGTTTGGTGTGCCGCAAGTTAAAGTGAACACCAAGCACCTTCGAGCAAGCAATCCTTGCCTATTCCTGAGTGGAAATGGGAAAAGATAACTATGGATTTTCCGATGGGATTGTGAGATCTGGCCAGGAAGCATGACGCTATATGGGTGATTGTGGATAGGTTGACTAAGTCACTCACTTCTTGCCGATTAAATCGAATGATTCTTTGAATATTTTGGCTAAGAAGTATGTGGATGAGGTGATCAGACTTTATGGGATTTCGAGTTCGATAGTGTCGATAGGGATCTAGGTTTACCTCCAGATTTTGGGAGAGTTTGCAGGAGGCTTTGGGGACTCGATTGCATTTTAATCTGACTTTCCATCCATGAACCGATGGGCAATCGGAGAGGACCATTCGGACTTTGGAGGCAATCTTTGAGGGCTTGTGCTTTGGATTTCAAAGGTTCGTGGGATGATCACCTACCTTTGATTGAATTAACACAACAATTCCTATCACTCGAATTCAGATGGCGCTTATGAAGCCTTGTATGGTAGGAGATGTAAAACTCCTATATGTTGGGATGAGGAAGGTGAAAGAAAGCTTGTGGGGCTGAGTTAGTGCAAGTCACAAATCGATAAGATAAAGGTAGTACGCAGAGGCTTAAAAGCGACTCGATCGATGAAGAGCTATTCGGATGCCCATAGGAAAGAGATGGAATTTGAAGTGGGTGAGAAGGTGTTTCTTAGAGCTTCTCCATGGAAAGGCGTTTTGAGGTTTGGTAAGAAAGGTAAGCTTAGCCCGGGTATATAGGCCCATCTGAGATCATTGAGAGGATTGGGCCTTTGGCTTATAAGTTAGATTTGCCATCGGAGTTGTCTAAGATTCATAATGTATTCCATGTGTCGATCTTTGAGGAGATATAGGTGGGATCCTTCAGCATATAGTTCAACCTTGAAGTTCGGTTGAGAGAGGATTTGAGTTATGAGGAGCAACCAATGGAGATCTTAGATTCAAAGGAAAAGTGCTAAGGAACAAGATTGTGAAGGTGGTTAAGGTCTTGTGGAGGAACCATTCGACCAAGGAGGCTACTTGGGAACCCTTGGAAGCCATGAGGAGAAGTATCCTACCTCTTCATGGACTCGGTAAGAATTTGAGGACGAAATTCTATTAGGAGGAGAATTGTTGGGCCCCAAAATTTTTATTTTATTTTATTTGAATTAATTAATTATTTATTTATGGATTTATTAGTTAATTATTTTATTTTGTCTTAATTGATTTAATTATGTGTTTATGTAAATATTTTTATGTTGGGCTTGGAAATTAGAAGTTAGAAATTAAATGAAAGCTTGGGCTTAATATTGGAAAGTATGGGCTTAGGTAAATGGATTAAGTAGAAGGAGGATTAATAATAAGTGGGTTTGGTGGAAGTAGGCCTTGGGAGGTGGAGGCCCAAAGCCTTTATGTAAGGGAAAGCCAAAACTATGTAGTTTTGGTGTAGGATGAATTAAAGGAATTAAAGAAGAGTTAAAGGAAGAGGAGGAGAAGAGAGTGTTGTAGAATCCAAAGGAGAGGAGAAGAGAAGGAAAAGCGTGAGCTAGCCAAGGAAGAAAGGAAGAGAGAAAATCGTGGGAGGCTTGTGGAGAAGAATAAAGAAGGAGAAAAGAAGAGAAATCAAGAGCTTAAGGTAAGTATCTATCTTCCTTTGAGTTAGATTCAAGAAATGGGATGAAATGAAAGTTAGGGTTTGTGTAGGAATGAAGAAAGAAAGAAGAGATGAGTGGTTTTGTGATTCCGAAGCTAGGGTTGGTTGTTTTAGCTTAAATGGGCTATGGGTAGGTTAGGTTTAAGACTTCGTTATCGATTTATCGATTCTTGAATGTTCGACTTTTCCAATGAGTTTGAAATGTGTTTTATTGAAGGAACCAAGGAAACCTCACTCGAGAGAGAGAGAAGAGCAATCGTGAATCCGAATTTCCGACGATAAGTGGGTAACATCTTTATAGTTATTGTGTAATGGGCAAAGCCCTATGTGTGCTATCTTGTTATACTATGTGCATATTGAAAATGAAATTTTGTGTTTTGAGAGGAAAGAATGGAACTTTGATGCTTTGAAAGAGTGCGATAAGCGCAAAAAGTGAATCTTGTGTTTTGATATGTGAGCATATTGATTGTGTTTGGGCGAGAGAGAACCCCTTTGTGAAGTCACGTGCACGTTGACCCCATTAGCCTTCTCCTGCTTTGCTTTTGAAACTACGAGATCGAAAAAAATGGACTCGTCGTGATTACGGTAAACTTGGTTTCCGTCGTGTCTATGGAACTCTCGAGCCAATTGTGTGCATTTCATCATTTATAAGTGTTTATGATGCATAAGATGGGTGTTAGTTGCAAGATGATTCTATATTATGCCTTGTGTGATGAGTTGAGTAAATTGTGAGTTAGGTGATAAAGTTGAGTTTTCAACCTATTATGTAAATTGCTAATGCTTTGGATTATTAATTGTGTGTGTGTGGCTCATTATGTGATGGCTATAAATTTGTTAGCCACTGAGCCGTGTTAGCTCACCCCATTCTCCCTCCTCAGGTGAAAATTCAAGTTGAGAGTTGAACCTTGCAAGGCATCGACATCACTCCAAGAACTTAGGAACTTTTGTATTAAGTTAATAACTAGCTTTTGGAATAGCTTTGTAAGCATATTGATCATTGAGCATCTCATCTTTTGTGTTTTGTACTTGATTTTGATGAATATGCCAATATGTAACCAAAGCTATGCATGAATCTTTCTTATGATTGGAAAAGAGAATGAGAGCTCTAGTACTCTCTTCATTATATGTTTTTGTTGATTTGTGACCTATATGTGAAGCATGTGTACCATTCTTTTAAGTTTGGAGATTTCTGTTGGGTGTCTGCTGGGTTTTTGCCTTGAAAGAGCTTGCTGGAAAATTTCAAGGTTAGGAGTTGTAAAAGTTTTGTAAATTCAGGTATGTTGCATTTTCGATATTTACGTGTTGTTAGAGGATTGTATGGGAGCATTATGACTCCTTAAGAGTGATAAGCGAGCTGTAGGGTTCTTCTAAGATGTTTATAAGCTATTTATGAGGATTAAAATGGTAGGTGTGAGTGGTTAGAATTAAATGTAGGTCTTTGTCAAATGACAGATTTTAGACAGAACCTTTGTGACCATTTTGACCACTTATCGAGTTGGAATTTGGGTCAGTGATCTTCATGAAAATGTAGATCTTTCTTTCTCTATGAAATAGACACCAATTTTGTTAAATTTGGAGTTGAATGGAAAGTTATGACCTTTGCAAGTGGAGCTGTCTTGTGGCAAAAACAGGACGATGCAATTATAGCAAAAACCGAGACGATGCTGCTGTAGAAAAACTAGGCGATGCCTTTATGGCAAAAACCAAGCGATGCTGTTTGTGGCAAAAACCAGACGATGCTCGTATGCAAAAACCAGATGATATTACTGTAGCAAAAATCAGGCGATGTTCTGTTCATCTCCGTCTGATTTTGCTAAGGATGACATCATCTCCGTCTGATTTTTTGCTAAGGATGACGTCATCTTCGTCTCATTTTATCGTCTGCTTTTTGTCTTCGACCCTCTTCCTTCTTTTGGCCATAACTTTTGCACAGACCTCCGATCGACCTCATTCTCGAAGCATTGGATTTCTAAAAGATTTTCTACCTTTCTACACTGGACTTATCAGATTTTCTTTCAAATTGAAAATGGTGGTTTGAAGCGAAGCATGGCGATCGGTTGATAAGTATGACTATGCTTCATAAATTTTAAAATATCTTGAGCTATAGAGCTCCGATCAAAGCGATTCTTGTTTTAAATTAAAATAGAGGCATAAAACTACAATTTTATGAAGAGACCGATCAGTGATTAAGCCTTTAAGATTTTCAAATGCTTACCGAAGTCGGTAGTGCTCGATTTGATTGTTTTCTTGAGATAGTGTTTTAACCATAACATCTTCATTAAGTAACTTCGAATTGGCGATTCCATTTGCGTTGAAATCGTGAGATCCGAGGATCATTTTATCAAGAGCTAACCCGAATTTTTATAAAGTGAAAATTTTCCATATTTGTGATTAGCATATGTGTTAGGTTGTGGGTCTTCTACTTTGGATAGGTCCGAATGTTGGGCTTCGGAGGCGGGGTCCAACATTGTTTGATATCGAGCTTAGGCTTACTCCTAGGCTTAAAATGTATAGTAGGGAACATTGTATGTGATTAAATGTTTATTTTATGAATTGATTGTTTGCATTCGTGACATGCATATCATGCATACATATAGGAACTAAGCTTAAAAGCAATTGTAGCTAATCACTAGTATTTTGATTGAAGAGTGCGATGCCACCTCATCAAAGGACACGAGGAGTTTTGCAGGTTCAATTGCACTGACTCTCCGCCGAGAGAGGAGAGCACGGATGAGTCTGTGGCCAGGAGTGGCGAGGCCCCTCTAGGCGGGGTAGTGAGCCTCTTCGTTCACAGACTCGTGATCACCTAGTATGTACGAGCAAGTGCCTACGTTAGACCCAGTGTTCGGGCATTCACCCAAGCTTTTCAAAGCTATGGGGCAAATGCCACGAGCTTCGGTTGACCCCACTAAGAGGGAAGACAGTTTGATAAGCTAAGGAAATGCAGAGCGGTGGACTTCCAGGGACCACGGATCTGAGGAAGCCGAGACTGGTTGAGGAAGGCCGAGGCGTCTTTGGATCGGATGGAGTCGAGGATGATGAAAGGGTAGTCTATCTTGCCACCGCTTGGTGATGCTTTACCTTTGGTGGGAGGCTGTGCGAGTCGATTGAGACCAATGGGATTGACATGGGAGACTTCTGTTGTCTTGAGGAAGAAGTATCTGTCTGAAGTGTACATTCAATGAAGAGAGGAGTTCTAAGCCTTACCTGAGGGAGATGACGGTCGGTGAATCTGACGTCGGTTCACAGATTAGCTAGATATCTTTGCAGAGATGAGGCCGAGTGAGGCTCTAAGTCTTGTCGATTTAGTCGGTTTGCACTGCTATCGAGAGAAGGTGATAGTCTGAACTTCGTGACTTGCGTGATTAGTTGAAGCAACTGAGAGGTTGAAACGTCGAGAACATCAAGAGTGCAATTAACAGGAAGAGGAAGGAAGAGAGCGGTTCGGAGGGAGGTGGTACTTCTATGCACGAGAGAAGTGCTAGAGCCTTTCTGTCTGATCGAGGAGAGAGTGCGGTGGGAGCCAGCCTGGGCCGATGAGGACTTCTTAGTTTCCCACCAAGTCTCAGCGGTGGGCGGGTAGAAGAGGAGAGGGGAGAGACCACCCTTCCTAAGTGTGAGCCTTGTGGATATCTCCATAGAGGAGAATGTCATGATTGACGGAGCATGCTTCAATTGTGGCGGAAGGGCATATCGCTAAGTTTTGTCCCAAGCCGGGGACAGGAGAGAGGATCTCGAGATGCGACCCTCTAGAAGGACAGAGGCGATGGCTCGAAAGCGGTGACAGTGGGTAGCTCTGGAGGTCCTAAGAGCTTATCCTCGAGCAGATCCAGAGGGCAAGTTCCACCAGTGTTTGCCATGACTCAAGAGGAGGCGAGAGACGCGCGCGAAGTTGTGGGGTATGGTTAAACTGTTTGATGATTATGTGCTTGCTATGATTGACTCGAGTTTCTACCCATTCCTTTGTGTCTTGGTGGGACTATATCTAGGAGGAGTTTGAGCCCATTGGATACTCGGCGATGGTGAGTACTCAATCGGCCAATATATTATTATCAGTCAAGTATTATATTATTATCAGTCAAGTATATAGAGATTGTGAGATAGAGATTAGTGGAGGAAAATTGGTGGTGGATCTGATGCCTTTGAAGATGGGAGGATTGGATGTGATCCTAGGTATGGACACATTAGAGAGGTATCATGTTACTTTAGATTGTAAACAGAAGACAGTGGAGTTTGAGCTAGAGGATAGCAGGAAAGTGATACTCATGGGAGATAGAAAAGTCAGTCCACCTCGGGTTATTTCAGCTATGATGGCAGAGAGAATGATGAGCAAGGGGTGTGAGGCCTTTTTGGCTTATGTGCTAGATATGGAGGCAGATAGAGGGAGGTTGGAAGACATTCTGGTAGTCATGGAATTCCCGGATGTCTTTCCCGAGGAATTGCTAGGACTACCTCCTCCTAGGGAAATTGAGTTTCCCATTGAGCTTCATTCAGGCACTGCGCCGATCTCAATTCCGCCTTATCGGATGGCTCCGGTGAGATTGAAGGAGCTTAAGGAGCGATTGGAGGATCTTTTAGAGAAGGGTTATGTTAGACCAGTTCTTCGCCTTGGGGAGCTCGGTTCTTTTGTGAAGAAGAAAGATGGGTCGTTGCGGATGTGTGTGGATTATAGGAAGTTGAATCATGCCCTTTATTGAAACGTATATCCGCTCCAGCATAGATGATTTGTTTGATCGATTCAAGGGTCGAGAGTCTTTTCAAGATAGACTTGAGGTCAAGTTATCATCGATTGAGGATTAAGGAGACCGATGTGTCAAAGACGCTTTTAGGACGAGTATGGCCACTTTGAGTTTTTGGTGGGTACATTGTGTACAATGATGCCTCCAGAAGGGTTTAGGGTGTGTATTGATGCAAGGAGAGAAGTGATTGCTTATGCCTCTAAGCGGTTGAAGCCTTATGAGATGAACTATCCGATCCATGACTTGGGTTAGGTGCTATAATCTTTGCATTGAAGATTTGAAGACATTATCGTATGGAGTTACCACTAGGATATTCTGAGATCATAAGAGCCTTAAATACTTGTTGACCTAAAAGAGCTGAATTTGAGGCCGGGCGATGGTTAGAGTTGCTAAAAGATTATGACTTGGTGATAGACTACCATCAGGGAAAGCTAATGTTGTGGTGATGCATTGAGTAGAAAGTCCACGATGGCACATGTGGAGACAGTGTACCTTCCTTTGTTTGAAGGATTTAGCCGACTTGATGTGATGTTGAGGCAAGATGGGCTGAGTGTATTTTGGCAAGTTTGGGGGTGAGGCCGGTCTTTGAAGGAGAAGATCAAGGAATTTCGGGATCGGGGTGAGTACTTGAGTAAGCAGGGAAGAGATAAAGAATGGAAAGCCGTCTAATGTAGAGGTAAAGGAAGATGGATTGATGGTTGTGGGTAGTAGATTGTGTGTTAGGAAAGTTAGAGTTGAGGATGAAATTCTTGATGAGGCGCATAATGCTCCTTATCAATGCATCGAGGGAGTTCTAAGATGTATCGAATTTGAAAGAGCATTTACGGTGGAAAGGAATGAGGAAAGATGTGGTGAGTATGCTAAAAGATGTTTGGTGTGCCAGCAAGTTAAAGCTGAACACCAAGCACCTTCAGGCAAGCTTAATCCTTTGCCTATTCCGGAGTGGAAATGGGAAAAGATAACTATGGATTTTCTGATGGGATTGCCGAGATCTAGCCGGAAGCATGACGCTATATGGGTGATTGTGGATAGGTTGACTAAGTCACTCACTTCTTGCCGATTAAATCGAATGATTCTTTGAATATTTTGGCTAAGAAGTATGTGGATGAGGTGATCAGACTTCATGGGATTCCGAGTTCGATAGTGTCTGATAGGGATCCTAGGTTTACCTCCAGATTTTGGGAGAGTTTGCAGGAGGCTTTGGGGACTCGATTGCATTTTAGTACAGCTTTCCATCCATGAGACCGATGGACGGTCGGAGAGGACCATTCGGACTTTGGAGGCAATCTTGAGGGCTTGTGCTTTGGATTTCAAAGGTTCGTGGGATGATCACCTACCTTTGATTGAATTAAACCACAACAATTCCTATCACTCAAGAATTGAGATGGCGCCTTATGAAGCCTTGTATGGTAGGAGATGTAAAAATCCTATATGTTGGGATGAGGAAGGTGAAAGAAAGCTGTGGGGCTGAGTTAGTGCAGTCACAGATTGATAAGATAAAGGTAGTGACGCAGAGGCTTAAGGCTCAAGATCGGATGAAGAGCTATTCGGATGCCCATAGGAAAGAGATGGAATTTGAAGTGGGTGAGAAGGTGTTTCTTAGAGCTTCTCCATGGAAAGGCGTTTGAGGTTTGGTAAGAAAGGTAAGCTTAGCCCGAGGTATATAGGCCCATCTGAGATCATTGAGAGGATTGGGCCTTTGGCTTATAAGTTAGATTTGCCATCGGAGTTGTCTAAGATTCATAATGTATTCCATGTGTCGATCTTGAGGAGATATAGGTCGGATCCTTCGCATATAGTTCAACCTTGAAGTTCGGTTGAGAGAGGATTTGAGTTATGAGGAGCAACCAAAGGAGATCTTAGATTCAAAGGAAAAGTGCTAAGGAACAAGATTGTGAAGTGGTTAAGGTCTTGTGGAGGAACCATTCAATGAGGAGGCTACTTGGGAACCACTTGGAAGCCATGAGGAGAAGTATCCCTACCTCTTCATGGACTCGGTAAGAATTTGAGGACGAAATTCTATTAGGAGGGAGAATTGTTGGGCCCGAAAATTTTTATTTTATTTTATTTGAATTAATTAATTATTTTTTATGGATTTATTAGTTAATTATTTTATTTTGTCTTAATTGATTTAATTATGTGTTTATGTAAATATTTTTATGTTGGGCTTGGAAATTAGAAGTTAGAAATTAAATGAAAGCTTGGGCTTAATATTGGAAAGTATGGGCTTAGGTAAATGGATTAAGTAGAAGGAGGATTAATAATAAGTGGGTTTGGTGGAAGTAGGCCTTGGGAGGTGGAGGCCCAAAGCCTTTATGTAGGGAAAGCCAAAACTATGTAGTTTTGGTGTAGGATGAATTAAAGGAATTAAAGAAGAGTTAAAGGAAGAGGAGGAGAAGAGAGAGTGTCGTAGAATCGAAAGGAGAGGAGAGAGAAGGAAAACGTGAGCTAGCCAAGGAAGAAAGGAAGAGAGAAAATCGTGGGAGGCTTGTGGAGAAGAATAAAGAAGAGAAATCAAGAGCTTAAGGTAAGTATCTATCTTCCTTTGAGTTAGATTCAAGAAATGGGATGAAATGAAAGTTAGGGTTTGTGTAGGAATGAAGAAAGAAAGAAGAGATGAGTGGTTTTGTGATTCGAAGCTAGGGTTGGTTGTTTTAGCTTAAATGGGCTATGGGTAGGTTAGGTTTAAGACTTCGTTATCGATTTATCGATTCTTGAATGTTCGACTTTTCAATGAGTTTGAAATGTGTTTTATTGAAGGAACCAAGGAAACCTCACTCGAGAGAGAGGAAGAGCAATCGTGAATCCGGTTTCCGACGATAAGTGGGTAACATCTTTATAGTTATTGTGTAATGGGCAAAGCCCTATGTGTGCTATCTTGTTATACTATGTGCATATTGAAAATGAAATTTTGTGTTTTGAGAGGAAAGAATGGAACTTTGATGCTTTGAAAGAGTGCGATAAGCGTAAAATGTGAATCTTGTGTTTTGATATGTGAGCATATTGATTGTGTTTGGCGAGAGAAACCCTTTGTGAAGTCACGTGCACGTTGACCCCATTAGCCTTCTCCATTTGCCTACTTTAGGCTTACGAGATCCAAAAAAAAATGGACTCGTCGTGATTACGGTAAACTTCGTTTCAAGTCGTGTCTATGGAACTCTCGAGCCAATTGTGTGCATTTCATCATTTATAAGTGTTTATGATGCATAAGATGGGTGTTAGTTGCAAGATGATTCTATGTTATGCCTTGTGTGATGAGTTGAGTAAATTGTGAGTTAGGTGATAAAGTTGAGTTTTCAACCTATTATGTAAATTGCTAATGCTTTGGATTATTAATTGTGTGTGTGTGACTCATTATGTGATGGCTATAAATTTGTTAGCCAGCAGCCGTGTTAGCTCACCCCATTCTCCTCCTCGGTGAAAATTCAAGTTGAGAGTTGAACCTTGCAAGGCATCGACATCACTCCAAGAACTTAGGAACTTTTGTATTAAGTTAATAACTAGCTTTTGGAATAGCTTTCTAAGCATATTGATCATTGAGCATCTCATCTTTTGTGTTTTTACTTTATTTTGATGAATATGCCAATATGTAACAAAGCTATGCATGAATCTTTCTTATGATTGGAAAAGAGAATGAGAGCTCTAGTACTCTCTTCATTATATGTTTTGTTGATTTGTGACCTATGTGTGAAGCATGTGTACCATTCTTTTAAGTTTGGAGATTTACATTGGGTGTCTGCTGGTTTTGCCTTGAAAGAGCTTGCTGGAAAATTTCCAAGGTTAGGAGTTGTAAAAGTTTTGTAAATTCAGGTATGTTGCATTTTCTGATATTTACGTGTTGTTAGAGGATTGTATGGGAGCATTATGACTCCTTGAGAGTGATAGGCGAGCTGTAGGGTTCTTCTAAGATGTTTATAAGCTATTTATGAGGGATTAAAATGGTAGGTGTGAGTGGTTAGAATTAAATGTAGGTGCTTGTCAAATGATGATTTTTAGACAGAACCTTTGTGACCATTTTGACCCTTATAGAGTTGGAATTTGGGTTAGTGATCTTCATGAAAATGTAGATCTTTCTTTTCTCTATGAAATAGACACCAATTTTGTTAAATTTGGAGTTCGAATGGAAAGTTATGACCTTTGCAAGTGGAGCTGTCTCAGTAGCAAAAACCGACGATGCAATTGCAAAAACCGACGATGCTGCATATGTAAAAAACCGACGATGCATCAGAAAGCAAAAACCAGACGATGCCTTTATAGCAAAAATCAGGCGATGCCTTTATAGCAAAAACCAGATGATATTCTGTAGCAAAAATCAGGCGATGTTACTGTTCATCTCCGCTCGATTTTCTTTGAGGATGACTTCATCTCATCGATTTTTTGCTAAGGATGACGTCATCTTCGTCTCATTTTATCGTCTATTTTTGTCTTACGACCCCTCTTCCTTCTTTTGGCCATAACTTTTTGCACAGACCTCCGATCGACCTCATTCTCGAAGCATTGGATTTCTAAAAGATTTTTCTACCTTTCTACACTGGACTTATCAGATTTTCGTTTAAATTGAAAATGGTGGTTTGAAACGAAGCATGGCGATCAGTTGATAAGGGCTGACTATGCTTCAGAAATTTTAAAATATTTTGAGCTATAGAGCTCCGATCAAAGCGATTCTTATTTTAAATTAAACTAGAGGCATAAACCTACAAGTTTTATGAAGAGACCAATCAGTGATTAAGCCTTTAAGATTTTCAAATGCTTACCCGAATTCGGTAGTGCTCAGTTTTGATTGTTTTCTTCGAGATAGTGTTTTAACCATAACATCTTCATTCCTAACCCGAATTGAGCGATTCCAGTTGCGTTGGAATTGTGAGATCCTAGGGATCATTTTTATCAAGAGCTAACCCCAAATTTTTATAAAGTGAAAATTTTCCATATTTGTGATTAGCATATGTGTTCGGTTGTGGGTCTTCTACGCTGGATAGGTCCGAATGTTGGGCTTCGGAGACGGGGTCCAACATTGTTTGATATCAGAGCTTAGGCTTACTCCTAGGCTTAAAATGTATAGTAGGGAACATTGTATGTGATTAAATGTTTATTTTATGAATTGATTGTTTGCATTACGTGACATGCATATCATGCATACATATAGGAACTAAGCTTAAAAAGCAATTGTAGCTAATCACTAGTATTTTGATTGAAGATGCGATGCCACCTCATCGAAGGACACGAGGAGTTTTGCAAGGTTCAATTGCACTGACTCTCCGTAGAGAGAGGAGAGCACGGATGAGTCTGTGGCCCCTGTGAGTGGCGAGGCCCCTCAGGGCGGGGTAGTGAGCCTCTTCGTTCATGAGACTCGGCGATCACCTAGTCAATCTCGAGCAAGTGCCACGTTAGACCCAGTCGTTCAGGCATTTACCCAAGCTTTGTTCAGGTTATGGGGCAAATGCCACGAGCTTCTGGTTGACCCAGCTAAGAGGGAAGACAGTTTGATAAGCTAAGGAAATGCAGAGCGGTGGACTTCCACGGGACCTCGGATCTGAGGAAGCCGAGACTGGTTGAGGAAGGCGAGAGAGTTTGGATCGGATGGAGTCGAGGATGATGAGAGGTAGTCTATCTTGCCGATCTGCTTGGTGATGCTTTACCTTTGGTGGGAGGCTGTGCGAGTCGATTGAGACCGATGGGATTGACATGGGAGACTTCTGTTGTCTTGGGAAGAAGTATCTGTCTGAAGTGTACATTCAGCGAAGCGAGAGGAGTTCTAAGCCTTACCTGAGGGAGATGACGGTCGATGAATCTGACGTCGGTTCACACAGTTAGCTAGATATCTTTGCGAGAGATGAGGCCGAGTGAAATTGCTAAGTGCCGTCGATTTGAGTCGGGTTTGCACTGGCTATCGAGAGAAGGTGATAATCTGAAACTTCGTGACTTACGTGATTGGTTGAAGCGGCGAGGTTGAGAACCTCGAGAACATCAAGAGTGCAATTAAAGGAAGAGGAAGGAAGAGAGCGATTCGGGAGGGAGGTGGTACTTCATGCAGAGAGAAGTGCTGAGCCTTTCTGTCTGATCGAGGAGAGAAGTGCCGGTGGGATCAGCCTGACCCGATGAGGACTTCTTCCGTTTCCCACCAAGTCTCAGCGGTGGGCGGTAGAAGAGAGAGAGGGAGAGACCACCCTTCCTAAGTGTGAGCACTATGGATATCTCCATAGAGGAGAATGTCATGATTGAGCGGAGCATGCTTCAATTGTGGCGGAAGGGCATATCGCTAAGTTTTGTCCCAAGCCGACAGAGAGAGGGATCTCGGATCTGCCCTCTAGAAGGACGAGGCGATGGCTCGAAAGCGGTGGCAAGTGGGTAGCTCTGGAGGTCCTAAGAGAGCTTATCCTCCGGATGCATCCAGAGGGCAAGTTCCAGCCAGTGTTTGCCATGACTCGAGAGGAGGCGAGAGACCGCGCCGAGAAGTTGTAGCGGGTATGGTTAAACTGTTTGATGATTATGTGCTTGCTATGATTGACTCCATATTCTACCCATTCCTTTGTGTCTTGGGTAGACTATATCTAGGAGGAGTTTGAGCCCATTGGATACTCGGTGATGGTGAGTACTCAATCGGCCAATATATTATTATCGATCAAGTATATAGAGATTGTGAGATAGAGATTAGTGGAGGAAAATTGGTGGTGGATCGATGCCTTTGAAGATGGGAGGATTGGATGTGATCTAGGTATGGACACATTAGAGAGGTATCATGTTACTTTAGATTGTAAACAGAAGACAGTGGAGTTTGAGCTAGAGGATAGCAGGAAAGTGATACTCATGGGAGATAGAAAAGTCAGTCCACCTCGGGTTATTTCAAATATGATGGCGAGAGAATGATGAGCGAGGGTGTGAGGCCTTTTGGCTTATGTGCTAGATATGGAGGCGGATAGAGGGAGGTTGGAAGACATTCCGGTGGTCGAAATTCCGGATGTCTTTCCCGAGGAATTGCCAGGACTACCTCCTCATAGGAAATTGAGTTTCCCATTGAGCTTCATTCAACATCGCTTAGATCTCAATTCCGCCTTATCGGATGGCTCGTGAGGATTGAAGGAGCTTAAGGAGCGATTGGAGGATCTTTTAGAGAAGGGTTATGTTAGACCGAGTTCTTCGCCTTGGGGAGCTCCGGTTCTTTTTGTGAAGAAGAAAGATGGGTCGTTGCGGATGTGTGTGGATTATAAGAAGTTGAATCATGCCACTGTTAAGAACAGATATCCGCTCCCACGCATAGATGATTTGTTTGATCGATTCTGAAGAGAGTCTTTTCCAAGATAGACTTGAGGTCGGGTTATCATCAGTTGAGGATTAAGGTACCGATGTGTCAAAGACTGCTTTTAGGACGAGGTATGGCCACTTTAAGATTTTGGTGGGTACATTGTGTACAGTGATGCCTCGAGGAAGGGTTTAGGGTGTGTATTGATGCAAGGAGAAAGTGATTGCTTATGCCTCTAGGCGATTGAAGCCTTATGAGATGAACTATCCGATCCATGACTTGGGTTGGTCTATATAATCTTTGCATTGAAGATTTGAAGACATTATCGTATGGAGTTACCACTAGGATATTCTGAGATCATAAGAGCCTTAAATACTTGTTGACCTAAAAGAGCTGAATTTGAGGCGAGGCGATGGTTAGAGTTGCTAAAAGATTATGACTTGGTGATAGACTACCATCCGGGAAAGTTAATGTTGTGGTGATGCATTGAGTAGAAAGTCCACCATGGCACATGTGGAGCAGTGTACCTTCCTTTCTTTGAAGGATTTAGCCGGACTTGATGTGATGTTGAGGCAAGATGGGCTGAGTGTATTTTGGCAAGTTTGAGGTGAGGCCGGTCTTGAAGGAGAAGATCAAGGAATTTCGGGATCGGGATGAGTACTTGAGTAAGCTTAGGAAGAGATAAAGAATGGAAAGCCGTCTAATGTAGAGGTAAAGGAAGATGGATTGATGGTTATGGGTAGTAGATTGTGTGTTAAGGGCAAGTTAGAGTTGAGGGATGAAATTCTTGATGAGGCGATATTGCTCCTTATGCAATGCATCCAGGAGTTCTAAGATGTATCGAATTTGAAAGAGCATTTACGGTGGAAAGGAATGAGGAAAGATGTAGCGAGTATGCTAAAAGATGTTTGGTGTGCCGACAGTTAAAGTGAACACCAAGCACCTTCGAACAAGCAATCCCTTGCCTATTCCGGAGTGGAAATGGGAAAAGATAACTATGGATTTTCGATGGGATTGCCGAGATCTGGCGGGAAGCATGGCGCTATATGGGTGATTGTGGATAGGTTGACTAAGTCACTCACTTCTTGCCGATTAAATCAGATGTATTCTTTGAATATTTTGGCTAAGAAGTATGTGGATGAGGTGATCGAGACTTCATGGGATTCCGAGTTCGATAGTGTCGATAGGGATCCTAGGTTTACCTCCAGATTTTGGGAGAGTTTGCAGAGGCTTTGGGGACTCGATTGCATTTTAGTACAACTTTCCATCCATGAGACCGATGGACGGTCGGAGAGGACCATTCGGACTTTGGAGGCAATCTTGAGGGCTTGTGCTTTGGATTTCAAAGGTTCGTGGGATGATCACTACCTTTGATTGAATTAAACACAACAATTCCTATCACTTCAGAATTCAGATGGCGCTTATGAAGCCTTGTATGGTAGGAGATGTAAAAATCCTATATGTTGGGATGAGGAAGGTGAAAGAAAGCTTGGGGGCTGAGTTAGTGCAGTCACAGTTGATAAGATAAAGGTAGTGACGAGAGGCTTAAGGCAGCTCAAGATCGGATGAAGAGCTATTCGGATGCCCATAGGAAAGAGATGGAATTTGAAGTGGGTGAGAAGGTGTTTCTTAGAGCTTCTCCATGGAAAGGCGTTTTGAGGTTTGGTAAGAAAGGTAAGCTTAGCCCGAGGTATATAGGCCCATATGAGATCATTGAGAGGATTGGGCCTTTGGCTTATAAGTTAGATTTGCCATCGGAGTTGTCTAAGATTCATAATGTATTCCATGTGTCGATCTTTGAGGAGATATAGGTCGGATCCTTCGCATATAGTTCAACCTTCAGAAGTTCAGTTGAGAGAGGATTTGAGTTATGAGGAGCAACCAGTGGAGATCTTAGATTCAAAGGAAAAAGTGCTAAGGAACAAGATTGTGAAGCTGGTTAAGGTCTTGTGGAGGAACCATTCGACCGAGGAGGCTACTTGGGAACCCTTGGAAGCCATGAGGGAGAAGTATCCCTACCTCTTCATGGACTCAGGTAAGAATTTCGAGGACGAAATTCTATTAGGAGGGGAGAATTGTTGGGCCCAAAATTTTTATTTTATTTTATTTGAATTAATTAATTATTTATTTATGGATTTATTCGTTAATTATTTTATTTTGTCTTAATTGATTTAATTATGTGTTTATGTAAATATTTTTATGTTGGGCTTGGAAATTAGAAGTTAGAAATTAAATGAAAGCTTGGGCTTAATATTGGAAAGTATGGGCTTAGGTAAATGGATTAAGTAGAAGGAGGATTAATAATAAGTGGGTTTGGTGGAAGTAGGCCTTGGGAGGTGGAGGCCCAAAAGCCTTTATGTAAGGGGAAAGCCAAAACTATGTAGTTTTGGTGTAGGATGAATTAAAGGAATTAAAGAAGAGTTAAAGGAAGAGGAGGAGAAGAGAGAGTGTCGTAGAATCCAAAGGAGAGGAGAAGAGAAGGAAAAACGTGAGCTAGCCAAGGAAGAAAGGAAGAGAGAAAATCGTGGGAGGCTTGTGGAGAAGAATAAAGAAGAGAAATCAAGAGCTTAAGGTAAGTATCTATCTTCCTTTGAGTTAGATTCAAGAAATGGGATGAAATGAAAGTTAGGGTTTGTGTAGGAATGAAGAAAGAAAGAAGAGATGAGTGGTTTTGTGATTCCGAAGCTAGGGTTGGTTGTTTTAGCTTAAATGGGCTATGGGTAGGTTAGGTTTAAGACTTCGTTATCGATTTATCGATTCTTGAATGTTCGACTTTTCCAATGAGTTTGAAATGTGTTTTATTGAAGGAACCAAGAAACCTCACTCAAGAGAGAGAGGAAGAGCAATCGTGAATCCGGATTTCCGACGATAAGTGGGTAACATCTTTATAGTTATTGTGTAATGGGCAAAGCCCTATGTGTGCTATCTTGTTATACTATGTGCATATTGAAAATGAAATTTTGTGTTTTGAGAGGAAAGAATGGAACTTTGATGCTTTGAAAGAGTGCGATAAGCGTAAATTGTGAATCTTGTGTTTTGATATGTGAGCATATTGATTGTGTTTGGGCGAGAGAGAACCCCTTTGTGAAGTCACATGCACGTTGACCCCATTAGCCTTCTCCATTTTGCTGCTTTGAAACTACGAGATCCAAAAAAATGGACTCATCGTGATTACGGTAAACTTCGGTTTTAAATGGTGTCTATGGAACTCTCGAGCCAATTGTGTGCATTTCATCATTTATAAGTGTTTATGATGCATAAGATGGGTGTTAGTTGCAAGATGATTCTATGTTATGCCTTGTGTGATGAGTTGAGTAAATTGTGAGTTAGGTGATAAAGTTGAGTTTTCAACCTATTATGTAAATTGCTAATGCTTTGGATTATTAATTGTGTGTGTGTGGCTCATTATGTGATGGCTATAAATTTGTTAGCCATCGAGCCGTGTTAGCTCACCCCATTCTCCTCCTCGGTGAAAATTCAAGTTGAGAGTTGAACCTTGCAAGGCATCGACATCCTCCAAGAACTTAGGAACTTTTGTATTAAGTTAATAACTAGCTTTTGGAATAGCTTTATAAGCATATTGATCATTGAGCATCTCATCTTTTGTGTTTTGTACTTGATTTTGATGAATATGCCAATATGTAACCAAAGCTAAGCATGAATCTTTCTTATGATTGGAAAAGAGAATGAGAGCTCTAGTACTCTCTTCATTATATGTTTTGTTGATTTGTGACCTATGTGTGAAGCATGTGTACCATTCTTTTAAGTTTTGAGATTTACATTGGGTGTCTGCTGGGTTTTGCCTTGAAAGAGCTTGCTGGAAAATTTTCAAGGTTAGGAGTTGTAAAAGTTTTGTAAATTCGGGTATGTTGCATTTTCGATATTTACGTGTTGTTAGAGGATTGTATGGGAGCATTATGACTCCTTGAGAGTGATAGGTGAGCTGTAGGGTTCTTCTAAGATGTTTATAAGCTATTTATGAGGGATTAAAATGGTAGGTGTGAGTGGTTAGAATTAAATGTAGGTCTTGTCAAATGACGATTTTTAGACAGAACCTTTGTGACCATTTTGACCACTTATAGAGTTGGAATTTAGGTCAATAATCTTCATGAAAATGTAGATCTTTCTTTTCTCTATGAAATAGACACCAATTTTGTTAAATTTGGAGTTCGAATGGAAAGTTATGACCTTTGCAAGTGGAGCTGTCTTCAGTAGCAAAACCAGACGATGCAATCATAGCAAAAACAGACGATGCATGCGTAGCAAAAACCAGACGATGTCTTTATGGCAAAAACCGACGATGCATCATGGCAAAAACCAGACGATGCATCGTGAGCAAAAACCAGACGATGCATCTTGTAGCAAAAACTAGGCGATGCAATGTAGCAAAAACCAGATGATATTCTTGTAGCAAAAATCGACGATATTCTTGTTCATCTCCGCCTCGATTTCAAGGATGACGTCATCTTCGTCTCATTTATCGTCTGTTTTTGTCTTCGACCCTCTTCCTTCTTTTGGCCATAACTTTTGCACAGACCTCCGATCGACCTCATTCTCGAAGCATTGGATTTCTAAAAGATTTTCTACCTTTCTACACTGGACTTATCATATTTTCTTTCAAATTGAAAATGGTGGTTTGAAGCGAAGCATGGCGATCAGTTGATAAGGGCTGACTATGCTTGAAATTTTAAAATATCTTGAGCTATAGAGCTCCGATCAAAGCGATTCTTGTTTTAAATTAAACTAGAGGCATAAACCTACAATTTTATGAAGAGACCGATCAGTGATTAAGCCTTTAAGATTTTCAAATGCTTACCCGAAATCGGTAGTGCTCAGTTTTGATTGTTTTCTTCGAGATAGTGTTTTAACCATAACATCTTCATTCCTAACTCAATTTAGCGATTCCAGTTGCGTTGGAATCGTGAGATCAAGGATCATTTTATCAAGAGCTAACCCGAATTTTATAAAGTGAAAATTTTCCATATTTGTGATTAGCATATGTGTTCGGTTGTGGGTCTTCTACGCTGGATAGGTCCGAATGTTGGGTTTCAGAGACGGGGTCCAACACTGTCAAAATGCCAATCATGGGCAGAAAGTTTGAGTGAAGTTTTTTCCCTCATAGAGTTAGAATTTGACCAAAAAGTCTCTTGAAGATTGTAGTTTAGGTTTTGATCTTTTCAACGATGCATAATATGCCATTTTTGGATGCAGATTGAAAGATATGCATTTTCGAAGGTTGTATGTTGTTTAGTATGGAAATTTCAGGGCAGTAACTTCGATTTGGATTTTGACCCTTATAGAGGTAGAAATTATTCTTAGGGTTTTCATGAGGGTTGTAGATTATGTTTTTATCTTTCTATGATGTTTAGAGTTTCTGTCATTGTGTAGGATGATGTTTATCTGACAGATACTTTGAGGTAGTTTTTGACTACTTTAGAGGCAGATCTGGTTCTTAAGCTCTTCATGGAAGTTGTAGAGTTTTCTTTTAGCTTTCCATTGATATTAAGTTTGTTCAATTTGGATTTCTGAGTAAGAAGTTATGAATTGGAAAAGTTGGGTTATTGGAAGAAAAAAAAACCAGAACTTTCCAGATCAACCATTGTAGTCGACTTAGTCGACTAATTGTCTTTGACTAGTTGACTAATGCATGTAATTTTTACATGCATTAGTAGTCATATTTTCCTGACTCGACCTCTCTCCACTCTTTTACTTATAACGTTTCTGTCTGACCTCCAATTGACCTGATTTTTAAAGCGTTGGATTACTAAGACATTCCTCTACCTCTCCATGAACATTTATGGATTTTAAGATTAAATTGAAAAAGATTGATTAGATCAAAGTGAGAGGATTGGTTGAAAAAGTCTGAACATACTTCAGTAGTTTGGTGATATCTCGATCTGTGGAGATCCAAATGAGGTGATTTTTGTTCCTAATTAAACTAGAGACATGGGGATACAAGTTATTTGAAGGAATCAAATTTCAATTCAGTCCCTAAGATGTCCAATTTCTGGAGTGAAGTTGGGTATAGTATACAGTCACGGTTTAGCAATAGTCTGAAAATGTTTAGGCCATAACTTTCAGATTTCTAAACCAAATTGAGTGTTTTTGTGTCATTAGAAACATAAGATATAGAAGAACATTTTTTTAGAAGGAAGTATTGTCAAATTGCTTCATTTACCAGATCAAAATAAGGAGTTAAGATGTCATTTTTAAAGATAATATAAGGGCAAAGTGGGAAGATCACTTAAGTTGTTAAGTTGTAAGGCTAATAAGGAGGGGTAATTTGGTCTTTTGGCTTCATTAAATGAAAGAAATAAAGCTTGGAGTGTGTTAGGAGAAGAGGGAACGACATTTTGAAGGAGAAAAGGAGGAGAGTGGTTCAGTTGTGAGAAGTAGAAGAGAAAAAGAAGAACAAACTTAGGGTTTCATCTTTTCTTGCTTTAGAAGAGTGTTTTTAAGAGTTTTCCAAGAAGGAAAACAAGAAAGAGGAAGATTTGATCTTCCTTTAGAGGTAAAGAACACAAAAATCGTGGGAAGAGATTTAAGGTAAGTTGTTTAAAATCTTATGGAATTTTGAAGGGGTTTTGGTTCAAATGACCTAGGAAAAGTATGGGAATGGTTGTTCTAGGATAAATTTCATGTTTTTGTTTCCTTAGGTTTTCCAATTTTTAAGATCCCTTTTGATTTAGGGTTTTGTGATTTTGAAGAAATTCAAGGGAGACAAGAGAAGCTAGAGGACAGACATTTTGAGCAAGATGTGCAAGCATGGAAATGAGGTGGGTTTCATGTTTACAATTTGAGAAATGAGCCATAATATGTTTTCCGAAAAAACAAGGAATAAAGTTTGTTTTGAATCAAGAGAATAAAATGATCTAAGTGGCTTCATAAATATTGCATTATTGTTTTGAATGATTTGAGAATTTATTTTATGCTTAGTATGTGAATTGTGTATGTAGGATATGATTTGAGTTGATGAGCCACGAATATGAAATGTTGTTATGTATAGATATAAGATAAGTATGGAAAAGAAAGATAGGATTTGTGGTGAATGATATGATGTTATGGAATATAAGGAGTCATATGAATTGAGGTTGAGTGTTGGAAAAATTCCAATGGGAAGTTGAATCATTTTGAATGATGTTGTAGTAGAGAAAGTGAAGTTGGGATAAATTGTTGGGCCCTGAAATTTTTTTTATCTGAATTAATTAATTATTTATTGATTTATGGATTTATTCGTTAATTATTTTATTTTGCCTTAATTGATTTAATTATGTGTTTATATAAATATTTTTATGTTGGGCTTGGGATTTGAAGTTAGAAATTAATTGAAGGCTTGGATTTAATATTGGAAAGTATGGGCTTTAGGAATGAATGAATAAGAGGAGGAGGATTAGAAATTAATGGGTGAGGTGTAGTGGGCTTGAGAGGAGGAGGAGAGCCCAAAGGAACTTAAGTGAGAAGCCAAAACTACATAGTTTTGGTGTAGGATGAGTTAAATGAATTAAAGAAGATGGAAAGGAGAGGAGAGTATCGAAAATTCTAGAAGAGAAGAGAGAAAAACGTGAGCAAGAGGAGAAAGGAAGAGTGGTCGGCCAAGGAAGAAAGGAAGAGAGAAAATTCGTGGGAGGCTTATGGAGAAGAGAAATCAAGTGAGAAAGGTAAGCTTTCATCTTTCTTAAGTTAGGTTCAAGAATGGTGTAAGATGGAGGTTAGGGTTAAGTAGAGGTTGACGAAAGATAGGAAAGAAAAGTGGGATTAAGTGGATTTTGTGATTTCTAAGCTAGGGTTTGATTATTCTAGCTTAAATGAGCCATGGGTAGGTTAGGTTAAGGTTAATGTTAGTTTTCCTTTAATTTCTAAATATTATGACCTTTCCTATGAATTTAGAAATTGATTGGAGATGTGTTTTGTTTGAAGGAACTCAAGAAAACCCTACTCAAGACAAAGAGGAAGGGCAATCTTGACTTCGGATTCCGACGATAGGTGGGTAACATTTTTATAGTTGTTGTGTAATGGGAAAATGCCCTATGTGTGCTATCTTTGATAATTATGTGCATATTGAACATGTATTTTCCTTGAATTTGAAAGTAAAGTGTGAAAATATGATGATTAGAAAGAATGAAAGAAGCATAAAATGCCAGTCTTGTGCTTGAATATGTGATCATAAATTGGTTGTGATTGGGCGAGAGAGAACCTACTTCGATAAGTCATGCGCACGTTGACCCCTTGCCTTCTCCCAACAGCCCGCTTGTGGCCCATCTGAAAATGGATTCATTGTGTTTACGATAAACTTCGGTTTATTCATTGTGTTTATGGAACTCTCGAGCCTATTGTGTGCATTCTAGTCTTTGATTGTGTTTATGATGCATAATATGTGTTTCATTGATAGAAATTCTCATGTTATGCCTTAGGTGATGATTGTGGGTTATTTGAGCTTTATATGATAAATTGTGGTTGTTTCAAATTGTTAATGATGTGTTGTGTGACTCATTGCTCGATGGCTATAAACATGTTAGCCACTGAGTCGTGTTAGCTCACCCCATTTTCCCTCCTCAGGTGCAAATTCAAGTTGAACTTGGAACCTTGCAGGGCATCGGACAAAAACTCCAAGAACTCTAGAAACTTTTGTATTAAGTTAGTAACTAGCTCTTGGAATAGTTTTGTAAGCATATTGATAATTGAGCATCTCATATTTTGTATTTTGTACTTGATCTTAATGAATATGCCAATATGTAACCAAAGTTATGCATAAATCTTTGTTATGATTTGGATTGTGAATGAGAGCTCTAGTACTCTCCATATTGTGAAAATGTTGATTTCCGATCTGTGTATGGCCTTGAAATAGTATGTGTATGAGTATTTTTATTTTTGAGTTGTTGCTGGTTTTTTTTTAACTTTGGGAGAGCTCGCTGGAAAAATTGCTATGAGTTATGTACTGTTGAAGGTCTGAAATTTCTGGGTTGATATAGGTCGTATGGGATCTTTTAGATTCATGGAGAGTGGTAGGCGAGCTGTAGGACTCTCCCAGGATGATTTATGCGCCATTTATGATGAGTTAAATTGGTAGGTATGAGTCGTTGGATTTAAATGCAGGTGCTGTCCAAGTGACAGATTGTCAAGTAGTGCTTTGAGTCCAATTTTATCCCTCATAGAGTTGGGATGTAGGTCAGTGGTCTTCATGAAAGTTGTAGATAATTCTTTTACCTTTCCATAGACACTAAGTTTGCTAAATTTGGAGTTCTGGGTCAAAAGTTATGGAGGTTGCAAGTTCTGGTGCTGTTAGGGAGAGCTAGTCGATCGGCGTTTGAGTAAAATTTGGATTCCCTTAGTGTCCGAACTTGTCTTTAAATCCTTCTTAAAAAATTTAAATTTTTCTTCTAGCTTTCCAACGCTTCCGACCGTGTCTGATTTGGAGCTCGGAGTCAAAAGTTATTGAGGTTAGAAGTCTAATAGGTCGGATCGCCGAGCAGGTCGCTCGGCTCGGCACGCGAGCGCCCAAGGCGCTCGGCAGGCCAAGCGACGGGCTGGTCGCTCGCCCATGCGGGCGAGCGCTGGTCGCTCGCCCCTCGACCATGCCGAGCGAGACCGACCCCCCTCCCTTCTTTTGGCCATAACTTTTTAGATAGACCTCCGATTGACCACATTTTTGAAGCGATGGATTCCTAAGAAAATTTTCTATCTTTCTAAACCTAATTTACCAGTATTTCTTTTAAATTGAAAAAGGTGGTTTGAAGCAAAGTGTGGAGGTAGGCTGATCAAGTCTGAATATACTTCACTAATTTTTAAATATCTGGAGCTATAGGGCTCGAATCGAAGCGATTCTTATTTTAAATGAAACTAGAGACATAAATCTACACTTTTTATGAAGGAGATGATCAGTAATTCATCCTCTAAAGTTTTCAAATTTTGACATGAAGTCGGTAGAGGGACTGTTTTCACTGTTTTCTTTAAGATAGTATTTTTGCCATAACTTTTTCATTTCTAATCCGAATTGAACGATTTCAGTGGCGTTAGAATCGTGAGATCATGAGGAACATTTTTTTATTAAAAATCCAATCCCAAATTTTCTATTAAAAGTTTCCCTATTTGTGGTCGGTATGTGTTCGGTTTGGGTCTTCCATGCTTATATGGATCCGAATGTTGGGCCTCGGAGACGGGGTCCAACATAAATTGTAAGTTTTGCATGAGAATAAAATGTGTATGCTAATTTCCAAGGAAAAACTGTATTGATCTAGATGGAATTAGCCAAAGTTTCATTCATGAAAGTTTTAGTATGTATTTATATCTTTCCAAACCTATAAAGTATGAAATTTTTGGAAGTCGGAATCGAGAGATATAATGATTACAAGTTAGGACGTCGTATATGAGGTTTCACCTGAAAGTTGCACTTACACGACCTGTCCAAGTTAGTTCTTTTGGTCCATGTTTTGACCCTTTAAACAAAAGAATTTCATTTTTTGGTCTTCAGGAAAGGTTTAACCTTAGAAGTCTTCTTTCTAACCGTCTAAAAATAAAGTCAATCCGACCTCCGTAGTGAGAGTTATGGCATTTGCACCAGGGCATGTACAATGTAAGTTTGGACATCAACCGATTGAATTTGTTTAGTCATAACTTCTTCGTCCGACCTCCAATTAAGGTGATTCTTGAGGTGTTAGATTTATAACACGGTGTTCTACCTTCCCACAAAAATTTATAACCATTGTTTTTGGATTCAAAAAGATTGAGTGGAAGGATGTGAGTGGTCGATTGGGAGAGCATGTTGGGGCATGATTATATTTTGGTTTATGAAGCATATCTTCATCTATAGAAGTCCAAATTGAGGTTTCCTAAATTTATGCTAGGAAGTTATAAGAAATGAGTTTGATTATGGTGAGTGATTGGTATGGCCAAGCCATTGAATAAATTGTGAGGAAATGTTTGGGATGTTATGCGAATGAAGATGAATATAGATGATGGCTAATGAGGGTTAAATGGATTACCCCTTCAAGGTAATAGGCGCGCTCAATAAACTAGGGTCTAAGAGCTGCATTCTTTAAGAAATTTTCTAATTTTCAATAGCATCATAAGTATTGCATCTATTGTTTATAAATGATTTGTGAAATCTGGTATATGTTTGCTTCATGATTTGTGTGATGATCTATGAAAAGTTATTTTGAAAGTGATATCTTTGAAAAGATGCATGTTTGTACATGCTTTCAAGAATGGTTTTCAAGATATACGTCAAGTATATGAAAAGCAAGTTTTCATGAAAAGTGCCTTTTTGGGCAACAAGTTTACAAGTTATGAAATATGTGTTATGTGGGTTTGTGGTGGTCCCCAAAGTTAAGTCACGTGCACGTTGACCAAGTTCAAGGCTTCTCCCGCCTGCCCGCTAGTGGCATAGAGCTCCTTCATGAACTCCCATAAGTTTACGGCTACGCAAGACCATTATGTAGAAATGCGTAGTACGTTCTATTTTGGATCTACCCGAACCAATTTGATGTGTTGATGTGCTCATGACATGTTTGTCAAGATTGATGCATACATGGTTTGTGCTATTTTGAATTGTTTGACAAATTGAGATTTTCATGAAATAAGTGTTTTATGATTTTTAAGTGTGAAATTACTATGGTTTCGAAATTGTACCATGTCAATGAGTCTTTAAAATGATTTTTGCTTATTTTTCAATTATAAACATGTTATCCACGAGCTGTAAAGCTCACCCCCTTTCATCCCCATCTCCAAGTATCGAGAAGGAGATTGGATGAAAGCAAGTCAAGACCTTCGTTCGTGTGTATATATGTTGGAGGGTTAAGTTAAATGTTTGTAAGAATAAGATTTTAGACTTTTGTTAAGGATTTTGGAATTATTGTATTCTTGTGTATTTCGGATTTTGAGATTGATATTGTATTGTGGCTTGAAAATGCCACTATTGGTTGGTAATGCATTTCTTTTGGAGTATGTAAATGAATTATGGATTTGTATATGGAATAGAAAAGTGAGTTATGGTTTTGTATATAAATTGTATATGAATGTGATTGAATGAGTTATAGATTTTGCATATGGAATTGGGATATAAATTTTTGTATGGATATGGTATGTGAATGGTATATGGATGAGATGAGATCAATGAGAATGTGACTTGGCTATTGAAGTTCTATATGTATATGATTGTGTTTGTTTGTGTTTGGATTTCGGACAGGAGGTCCGATGATTGTGTAGATGGATTTGAGATATTGAAGTGCTTATTGTGTATGAATTGTGGATTTATTGATATGTGTGTAAGATGTCTTATGGCAAAGGAAAAACTAAGATTATGTTTAAAATTGATGGTTATGATTCGTATATGAAGCATAAAATGAATTGAGGTCATGGAATTGATGAATTCCAAAAAGGGAAAAGTGTATTTCTTTGAATAAAGATGTGTAAAATGGAAAAGAAAAAAATGTATACCGAATTGGATTGGTTTAGATCAAGTGTCTTTATGATTTCCAACGCCAGTTTTTCTAAAGTATATTTTTTTGGATGTCGGAACTTGACCAATCAGTCTGATTGATCCGTTTTGGTTTCTTTGATTCCTAGGTTTGTAAATCTGTTCCTTCGATTCCGCTTTTGATTTGTTTTCTGCTTTATGCTTTCCGAGCCATTCGATTTGGTTTCGATTTCTTCACTTTCGATCCGATTTGATTTCATGGATTTCGCTTACTTTGACTTCCGTAAGCTTTATGATCCGTTCTTTCTCGTCATATGTTTTAAGCAATAGTATAAGTGTTATGGTTTAGTTTAAGCGGTTGGGTTTCGGTCCCAACATTTGTGATATCAAAGCAAGAAAAGGAAGCGATAATAGTTATGATTTCCGTATAAGAGTTAGGCTCCGAAAATAGGGGCCAACAAGTGAAGTATTTGATGTGTAGGGTATGGATTTTATGGGGCCTTTTCCTAGCTCTTTTGGCTTTTGTACATTTTGCTTGCTGTTGATTATATCTCAAAATAGGTATAAGCCAATGCTACCCACAATAATGATTTTAAAGTTATTATAGGATTTCTTAAATCTCACATCATTAGTAGATTTGGGGTACCTAGAACAATCATCAGTGATCAAGGTACACATTTTTTTAATCACATGGTGGAAGCATTGATGCGCAAATATGGAGTCCATTATCATGTAACAACCACCTATCACCCATCACCCACAAACAAATGGGCAAGCTAAAGTCTCCAACCGAGAAATAAAGAGTATCTTGGAGAAAATAGTTAATCACAACTGCAATGATTGGAGCTCTCGTTTAGATGATGCATTGTAGGCTTATCAAACTACTTACAAAACACTCCTTCGAATGTCACCATATTGGTTGGTTTTTAGTAAGATGCATCATTTACCTGTTGAAATTGAATATCATGCTTTTTAGACAGTTAAGCCTTTGAGGCTTAAGCAGTGGAAGAGGAAATAATCTTACAACTCCAAGAGTTGGAAGAAATATAGTTGGAAGCTTACGACAATGCTTGAATGTAAAAAGAGAGGACCAAATACCTATATGAAAAATTCTTACATCAGAAACAATTTCTAGTAGGCCAACAAGTTTAACTCTATCATTCACGATTGAAGCTTATGCCTAGTAAGTTAAGGTTTAAATATACTAGACGGTATCTTGTCAGAAATATTTCTCCTCATAGTGTTATTGAGATTGAAAGTTTAGAGGCTAGCAAAATATTTAAAGTAAATGGTCATAGACTTAACCTTTCATTGACAATTTTGATGTCTCTTTTATAGAGGGGATTCATTTTGTTCAACCTATTTATGAATCAATTTGAAGCAAAAAAGTTGTGTCTAGCCAAAGACAATAAAGAAAGACAATGATTAGGAGGCAATCTAATGATTTTTTCTCATTTAATTATTTAACTTTCATACTTTGCCTATTTCTTCTTTGCAAGAAAAACAAAATCAGCCTAGACCCATAATGCAGGTAACAACCACACCACATTCAACTCCTCCACCATAACTTGTCTAGGGAAGTTTCTTTTCTTTATTTATCTTTGTCTTTTATTCTCTCCTTTCTTTCATTAATTTTTGGTCTTCATTGTGATTTGTGTTGTGTTCTTGTTAAACTGTCTTTCCTTTTTATGTGTTTGTGCTTTCTATTTTTCTACGAGGATAATGTAGATTTTACATGTGGAGGAGGGATTTTCAGATTTTTTTTTTAAAAAAATTTTGTTTTGTAAGTTAATGTGCATTATTTTATCGAACTGGGAAAGCATGATGGATTGCAAGCATAAATAGTGGGTTAGTGATATAATGACTATTTTTTTCCATAATGGTTGATTTGAATGAAAAGTCTACAAGATTTGACAAAAGCCTACTTAAATAAGTGAGAATTGAGCCTTTAAAGAGCAATTACATTCTTTGTGCTCAAATTGTTTTCTTGTTGAGTGTTGTTGCACATGGTTTCATCATTCTAGAACTTGCTCTATTATGCATTTGAGACCACTGGTGAATTTGGTGCATTAAAGTGATTAAAGGCATCTAAGATTAAACTATATTAGCTTTCTAAAACCTCCCCCATATGTTATTTCCCCTAGTTAGCCAAGTTGAAGCCTTAACCTCTTTCTTTGACATAAATTACAAATTTTAGCCCAAGTCTTGTGCTTTGACCTTTGTTTTCAACCCGTTATTAAAAGAATGGAATACTAGTTGCTTTAACTTATTGGTTTGTGGTTTGAGGTTGACATGTAATGGCAACATGTATGGTTATATTGAAATCTCATGTTTTGATGTTCTATAAATGTAGAAAAATAAAGTTTTGAAGTTCCAAAAAAAGAGAAAAAGAAAAGGAAAAAAAGTGTTAAAAAAGAAGAAATAAAAGAAATAAAGAAAGAAAAACAAGTTTAACCATGAATTACAAGTCCTTGAACATCCTTTAAGCAATCATGAGTTACCTATATTTTGGATCATAAATGTTCTTATTTGTTATCTTTTGATCCTTGAGATTTCTAAATTTTGATACTAGAATATCATTTTTGCCATTATTGGGGTCATTGTTGGAATGTATGTAACATCCCGTTACTGGTGTGATGGGCATATTGGTAATTTGGATGAGTGAACAGCGAGTGCATTCATAATTGAATTGCACGTTTAGTGATTCTGCATCAGCGACATGAGTTAATTACACATGCATATATAGTGACATGCATTCATGATTATTCCAGCATTTAATTGTGAAATTTGTGTGAGATATGAGTTATTGAGAATTAAGCGATAAGTGTAATTGAGTAGTCCCTTGAGTTAGATTGTGAGTTGAGTGAAGAGTGATTTATTGAGAATTGAAGAATAATTAGAATTGAAGAGTTAAATCAGTGGATTGTGACTTGATTGAGAATTTAAGACAAATTGAGTTGTATAGCTGAGTTAGTGTGTGAATTGAATTTTGGGAGTTGAAAATTGAGATTTGAGCATAGAATCGAGTGTTTTATATTTTTGTGAATTTATGAGAATTTTTTTGGAATTTTTAGAGATATGAGCTCAGACCGTGGAATTGACTTAGAGACTGATTTTAGATTCCGGTTCCGAAAGTGAGTGGCAATCAGCTTGAAAATTTAGACTTAAGCGTTTAAAAATTTTTGTGATGAGCCAGTGGAATTTAGAGAATGAGATTGAATGAGTTTGAGGATTGTGATTTATAGGTTTAAATTAAACCCTATATATATATATGTGTTAGGTTTGAATGAGGGATAAAACATCTTCCCTTCATTTTCTTCTTCCTCCTTCGTTGCCGTCGACGATTTTGTTCCTTCCTCTTGGAGATTTCGTTAGTTTCTCTTCCTTGTGGCTAGAGATTTGCTGGATCGTTGGAGAGGCTGATGTTTAGCTTGTTAGTGGAGAATCATCGTGGTTGAGGAAGAAGAGAGGAAAAGCCGTGGATTTTGGTGGTTTTAGGGTTTCGTCCGATTCGGTGATTTGGTAAGTTTTAATGTGCTTAAGGTTGATATTTATTGTGATTGTTGCATTAATGAGCATAAATGTGAGGAATCAGGTAGTTAGAGTGTTTTTAATGTTGAGTTAAGAGTATTAATGGCGGAAATGAGAATCGGAGAAGACGAACCAGTCGTACGTCGCGACGAATAAATTAAATGTCAATTTGACGTCGCGACGAGCGTGAGCGTGGGAATTGCTTGGGACGTCGCGACGAGCTTAATTTGACGTCGCGACGAAGTGGTCTTGTCGTCATGACGAACCGTAGGAAGGCGCCATGACGAGCAACTCATGACGTCATGACGAGTGGTCAAACGTCGCGACGAGGAGTGAAATGCTGAAGTGAATTAGTTGAGTCTTTTGAGCTTATCTTTTAGTGTAGACCTCCTATTGAGAGCATTCTTGTTTCATTGTGAACTAGAGAAAGAAGTCTTCAAGTGCAGTATTATTGAGAGTTGAATGATATCTAGAGGGATCGTGAAATGTCGATTGTGACCAATTTGAGTATGAATTGGAGAATTATGAAATAGAGAATGAGATGGACCTAGTGAATAGTGAATTGTGCTGATGAAGTGAGAGTTAGTGAAATTGGACTAGAGAGCTGGAAATCATGGTCATGCATCATATAGTTTGAATTGAGACATGTGCATCAGTCAATTGAATTAATTGAGCAAGTAGTGATGATAATTCATTTGAATTGTTATAGAGGCGCCGTTGGATCGACAGACCACGGACATTCTTTGTACTTCCGTGCAATAGCTCGGAAGTTCTGGTGAGTAACCTAGTTGGTTCCTCAATCTTTGTGTGATAAAATGTCTTGTGAATGTGTGAATTAAGTGTCAAAGCGAGTGATGTGAATGAGCTAAATGCGATAAATATTAGCGATTGTCTTAGTGTAAATGTTTATAGTCATGTGAGATAAATGTCTTTGAGATAGTGATATAATTGTCTTTGAGACTGTGAATAAATGTGACTAGAGAATGTGAATCGGTGTATCGAACCACGAGTAGTGTTCTAAATGTGCTGAATTCAGTAGAGTGTTATATATGTGCTAGTGACTGTGAAAATGTGAGTGCTTGCTTAGCATGAATAAAAGTGAAAATTAACAGTTGTGACTGGATATTAGTGATCAGAGCTTTAAGCTCGATATCAGTGAATGAGCCTAAGGCCAAAAAGGAAGTAGTGCATACCCAGAGGGCTCTCCTATTCCTAAAGTGAGTGGGCAGTAGTGCATACCCTGAGGGCTCTCCTACTCGCCAAAAAGTGTAATTACATTGTTAACACCCAGTCACAACAATATCATAAAATGAGAATTTGCATATATTATGCATCTGACAGTGTAGTGGAATTGTGAACACATGTGATATGTGCTGATTGTGAATCGTTGTGTCTGAGCTGTGATGTAGTATAAATGTGTAAAGTGTTCTATAGTTTTCTAAATTTTGCTAATATATATATCTACGAGATATATTATGTGTATATGCATGAGTTGGGTGAACCATCGATGATGGTTTCTCATTAAGTTCGCAAACTCACCCAACATTGCAATACATTTTTCAGGACAGCGTCTGTAGGACTCTAGTTCCCGTGATAGTTTTCTGCGGTGAGAGTTCGTGATCAAGTGCGTGATGGATCCTGAAGTCGATCACCGGAGCAACATTTATATTTTTGGGATGACCTAGTATAGACGTTTTTATCAGTTTCCCTTTTTGGATTGTTGTATATAGTTGTAGGGAAGTGATAGACTTGTCTATATTTTGGATTGATATTGTGAAATGAAAGAAATATTGTGGTTTTAAATTTTAGTGAATTGCATGTTGTGGTTTATTTTATTGATGCCATGCGAGTGTTTAGTGATCGTTTGCGATCGTAGCACTTCCTTACTGTAGGTTATGCGTCGGAACGACCCACGGGAGTCCCGGTGTGTACCCTACGGTGAGGGGGCGCTACATTAGGTGGTATCAGAGCATGGTTTGGCATCTTTTGGGCATAGTGTCTTTTAGGCTTGGATTTCAGTGAGAAAAGCACACAGTGATCAGATTTTTGTTGTTTTAGGTCATCCGTTCTTGGGGATCAAGTGGATCAACCAGCTGACCTAGGATCCGTGGGAGCTAGTAGAGTCCCCATGCCTCGCTACGATGAGATGCCTCCCGAGTTCCCGTGAGTCGGGAGAGGAGATATGATTTGCGTGGCGAGGAGCGGTTGACTTATGGTAAAGACCGACCTGCAGAGACGAGGATGGCTAGAGAGGACAGAGAGAGTCCTCGACCAGATGGGTTGTGATTCTGAGGAGCGGTTCGACTATCAAAGGTCTTTGCTTGAGGTTCTCGCATATCGGTGGTGGAAGACTGTTAAGGCAAGCACCACCTGACCACGCACTCGAGTTGGGAGGATTTTCTGAGAGCATTTAAGGATAATTTCATGCCCAAGATTTATCTGGACATGAAATTGCAGGAGTTCTTAGAGCTGGGACAGGGGCAGTTGTCTGTGGCCGACTGGTTCAACCAGTTTTTGGTGTATGCTTCCTCATTAGTGGCTTCTGAGGCTGACAAGTGTCGGCGTTTTGAGGGTGGACTCAATTTGGAGATCCGTACCCTATTGGCCAGATCGGACATGAGCAGTTTGATTGAGCTGAGGGCGTCAGCCGTGAGGATTGAGCAATTGTTGAGACAGAGGCAGTCTGAGACTAGATCGGGACCCAGGGGCAAGAGGCCCAAGGACATCGAAGCGGTGATAGCAGAGGGTCCAGATGGCGGCAGAGAGATCCTTGGTCGTCCTGGAGGTGGTAGACGATTCGAGTTTGGGTAGAGGCGATTGCCCGGTCTAGTGGTGGTCGCATGCGGTCTTAGAGGTTCGGGACGAGTATCCCGCTATGTGAGTTCTGCGAGAGGAGGCACAATGGAGAGTCTTGGAGGGCTCTTGGGCATGCCTCAAGTGTGGTTCTATGGACCACCACTCAAAGTGCCCTTCATTGTGGAGGCCCACTCTGCTGTGACCCAGGTAGAAGCGGCAAGTGTTACTTGAGGCAAAGAGAGCCATGGAGGTGGCTCTGGTTGAGAGGCCGAGGCCGAGGCCGAGCAGAGGATCGATGGTGATCTCGAGGGACAGAGCGTGAAGCGGCAGTCCCTGTGCCGAGTCTATGCTATGACTCGGCGGGGCGCAAGAGTCTCCAGATGTCGTTCTGGTATGCTTCTAATTTCTGGTTTTGAAGCATATGCATTGATGGATCCTGGATCCACTCATTCATTTATTGCACCGCATGTGGCATGTAGACTACATTGTGATAGAGAGAGATTGCAGTGTGGGCTAGAGGTGAGTACACCTCTAGGTAGTACGACAGTGTTGGGAGAGGTCTGCAAGGGGTGTCAGATAGTGATTGATCAGGTAGAGTTGAGAGCAGACCTTATAGTGTTGTCTTTGAGAGAGATTGATGTGATCCTAGGGATGGACTGGCTTACTGCCCATAGAGTTGTGATGGATTGCTTTACCAAGGAGGTCGTGTTAGATTCTCCTGGTCAGCAGAGAGCTATTTTTCGAGGTATTAGCCAGGCAGTGCCAGCTAGGATGATTTCCTTCATGAGTGCTCTGAGATTGATGCGAGGGGGTTATGAGGCCTATTTGGCTCATGTGGTAGATTCTAGAGTGCAGCAGAGTTTGCAGGATGTTCCCGTGATCAGGAAGTTTTCGGATGTGTTCCCCGATGAGTTACCGGGTTTACCGCTGGATCGGGAGACAGAGTTTGTGATAGACCTCGCCCAGTGTGTGCTCTATATCTATACCTCCGTATAGGATGGCACCGGTGGAACTGAGAGAGCTTAAGGCTCAGTTGCAGGAGTTATTGGATAAGGGGTTTATTAGACCCAGTGTTTCACCATGGGGAGCTCCAGTGTTGTTTGTGAAGAAGAAAGATGGGACTTTAAGACTGTGTATCGATTATAGGCAGCTCAATCGGGTTACTGTCAAGAATAAGTACCCACTGCCTAGGATCGATGATCTATTTGATCAGTTGCAGGGAGCTCGAGTGTTTACCAAGTTGGACTTGAGGTCAGGATATTATCAGTTGAGGATAGCAGAGGCCGATGTGCCTAAGAGTGCGTTCAGGAGTAGGTATGGGCATTTCGAGTTCCTAGTGATGCCGTTTGGGTTGACCAATGCCCCGGCAGCCTTCATGGCTTTGATGAATAAAGTATTTCAGCCCTACCTTGATCAGTTTGTGATTATGCTCATTGATGATATCCTAGTGTATTCGAGGAGTAGGCGGGATCATGCGAGCATTTGAGGATAGTGTTGCGAGATCATGAGAGAGGCATTTGTTGCCAAATTCACTAAGTGTAAATTTTGGCTAGATGAGGTCATTTTCCTAGGCCATATTGTGTCTGGTGAGGGTATCTGGGTGGATCCTCACAAGATTGAGGCAGTGCATAGTTGGGAGGTTCCGAGGAACGTATCAGAGTTGAGGAGTTTCCTCGGACTAGCAGGGTATTACCGGAGGTTTGTCGAGGGGTTTTCGGTGATTTTGGCCCCTTTGACGAAACTTCTGAGGAAGAATGTAGTTTTCAGATGGACAGATGAGTGTCAGAGGAGCTTTGAGGAGCTTAGGCATCGATTGACTACGACGCCAGTGTTGGCTTTGTCGTCAGGGTCCGGAGGATTTGAGGTTTTCAGTGATGCTTCGCAGCAGGGATTGGGTTGTGTGTTGATGCAGCATGGTAGAGTGATAGCGTATGCCTCGAGACAGTTGAGGTCTCATGAGAGGAATTATCCAGTGCATGACTTAGAGTTGGCTGCAGTAGTGTTTGCTTTGAAGATCTGGAGACATTATCTGTATGGTGAGATGTTCCAGATCTTCACGGATCATAAGAGTTTGAGATATCTGTTGAGTCAGCGAGAGTTGAATCTGAGATAGAGGAGGTAGATTGAGTTGTTGAAGGATTATGACTGCACGATTGAGTATCATCCAGGGAAGGCCAATGTGGTGGCAGATGCTTTGAGTAGGAGATCTCATGTCAGTGCAGCTCAGATTCAGAGTGAGAGATTGCCCAGTTTGATTCAGTTGAGAGCGCTTAATGTGCAGATGGATTTGGCTCAGGATGGAGCCTTGATAGCTACTCTAAGATTGAGGCCGATGTTACAGGATCGGATCAGGAGAGTTCAGTGTCAGGATTCAGTGTTAGTGAGATTGATGGATAGAGTTAGAGTGCCGGTCGAGTTCAGATTTTGAGTTGAGAGATGAGACTCTTTGGATGGGTCAGAGATTATGTGTGCCTGATGTGGATGAGTTGAGACGAGAGATTCTAGAGGAGGCGCATGTGGCTGCCTATGCGATGCATCCTGGTGTCACCAAGATGTATAATACTCTTAAGTTGCATTTCTGGTGGCCAGGTATGAAGAGGCAAGTGGCAGAGTTCGTCTCTCGGTGTTTGACGTGCCAGCAGGTTAAGGCTGAGCACCAGGCCCCAGTTGGGAGATTGCATTCGTTGCCCATTCCAGAGTGGAAATGGGAGCGGATCACTATGGATTTTATTATGGGGTTGCCTAGGACGCCGAGACAGTGTGATGCGATCTGGGTCATAGTGGACCGGTTGACCAAATCGGCTCACTTCTTGCCAGTGCGAGAGAATAATACTCTCGATCAGTTGGCCCAGAAATATGTGGCAGAGATTGTGCGACTGCATGGGGTTCCGGTGTCGATAGTGTCAGATAGGGATCCCAGATTTACTTCGAGGTTACGGAGGAGCTGCGATCGACTTTACGCAGATCGAACTTTAGTCTGCCGTTTCATCCTCGAGAGATATAGGCGAGTGAGAGGACGATCAAGACTGCTGAGGATATGCCGAGAGCTTGTATTAGAGTTCAGAGGTGCTTGGGACCATGATTGGCTCGATTGAGTTTGCGTATAATAATCGATGCAGGCGATTGGATGGCACCGTATGAGGCCTTGTATGGCAGGCCGTGCAGATCACCTCTTTACTGGGATGAAGAGGGTGTGAGGATGCTTGAGGGCCCCGAGCTGATCCAGGATACAGTGGGTAAAGTGAGAGTGATTCGGAGTCACATCAAGGCGGCTCAGGATAGACAGAAGAGTTATGTAGATCAGCATCGGCGTGAGATGGAGTACAGTGTAGGTGACAGAGTATTTCTCCGAGTGTCATCTTGGAGAGGAGTGTTGAGATTTGGCCGTAGAGGTAAGTTGAGTCCCCGGTATATCGGTCCGTATGAGATTACTGAGAGGATAGGACCGTTGGCCTATAGACTGAGATTGCCTAGTGAGATGTCCCAGTTGCATGATGTGTTTCATGTGAGTATGTTCCGGAGATATCGCTCAGACCCGACGCATGTGATCCCGACCCATGAGATTGAGATAGCGAGTGATATGAGTTATATTGAGGAGCCGGTGTAGATTATCGGAGCGAGGGTCAAGCAATTGAGGAGCAGGGTGATTCCATTGGTAAAAGTCCTATGGAAGAACCATTCATCAGAGGAAGCAACTTGGGAGACTGAGGAACACATGAGGAGGCAGTACCCTCATCTGTTAGACCAGTCAGGTATGAAATTTCGGGACGAAATTTTTATTAGGAGGGGAGAATTGTAACATCCCGTTACCGGTGTGATGGGCATATCGGTAATTTGGATGAGTGAACAGCGAGTGCATTCATAATTAAATTGCACGTTTAGTGATTCTGCATCAGCGACATGAGTTAATTACACATGCATATATAGTGACATGCATTCATGATTATTCCAGCATTTAATTGTGAAATTTGTGTGAGATATGAGTTATTGAGAATTAAGCGATAAGTGTAATTGAGTAGTCCCTTGAGTTAGATTGTGAGTTGAGTGAAGAGTGATTTATTGAGAATTGAGGAATAATTAGAATTGAAGAGTTAAATCAGTGGATTGTGACTTGATTGAGAATTTAAGAGAAATTGAGTTGTATAGCTGAGTTAGTGTGTGAATTGAATTTTGGGAGTTGAAAATTGAGATTTGAGCATAGAATCGAGTGTTTTATATTTTTGTGAATTTATGAGAATTTTTCTGGAATTTTTAGAGATATGAGCTCGGACCGTGGAATTGACTTAGAGACTGATTTTAGATTCCGGTTTCGAAAGTGAGTGGCAATCAGCTTGAAAATTTAGACTTAAGCATTTAAGAATTTTTGTGATGAGCTAGTGGAATTTAGAGAATGAGATTGAATGAATTTGAGGATTGTGATTTATAGGTTTAAATTAAACCCTATATATATATATGTGTTAGGTTTGAATGAGGGATAAAACATCTTCCCTTCATTTTCTTCTTCCTCCTTCGTTGTCGTCGACGATTTTGTTCTTTCCTCTTGGAGATTTCGTTAGTTTCTCTTCCTTGTGGCTAGAGATTTGCTGGATCATTGGAGAGGCTGATGTTTAGCTTGTTAGTGGAGAATCATCGTGGTTGAGGAAGAAGAGAGGAAGAGCTGTGGATTTTGGTGGTTTTAGGGTTTCGTCCGATTCGGTGATTTGGTAAGTTTTAATGTGCTTAAGGTTGATATTTATTGTGATTGTTGCATTAATGAGCATAAATGTGAGGAATCTGGGTAGTTAGAGTGTTTTTAATGTTGAGTTAAGAGTATTAATGGCGGAAATGAGAATCGGAGAAGACGAACGAACAGACGTCGTGATTTAATAAATTAAATGTCAATTTGACGTCGCGACGAGCGTGGCGTGGAATTGCTTGGGACGTCGCGACGAGCTTAATTTGACGTCATGACGAAGCGTGGTCTTCAGTCGTCGCGAACGAACCGTAGGAAGGCGCCATGACGAAGCAACCTGTACGTCGCGACGAGTGGTCAAACGTCACGACGAGGAGTGAAATGCTGAAGTGAATTAGTTGAGTCTTTTGAGCTTATCTTTTAGTGTAGACCTCCTATTGAGAGCATTCTTGTTTCATTGTGAACTAGAGAAAGAAGTCTTCAAGCAGATTATTGAGAGTTGAATGATATCTAGAGGGATCGTGAATTGTCGATTGTGACCAATTTGAGTATGAATTGAGAATTATGAAATAGAGAATGAGATGGACCTAGTGAATAGTGAATTGTGCTGATGAAGTGAGAGTTAGTGAAATTGGACTAGAGAGCTGGAAATCATGGTCATGCATCATATAGTTTGAATTGAGACATGTGCATCAGTCAATTGAATTAATTGAGCAAGTAGTGATGATAATTCATTTGAATTGTTATAGAGGCGCCGTTGGATCGACAGACCACGGACATTGCTGGTACTTCCAGGCAATAGCTCGGAAGTTACAGGTGAGTAACCTAGTTGGTTCCTCAATCTTTGTGTGATAAAATGTACTGTGAATGTGTGAATTAAGTGTCAAAGCGAGTGATGTGAATGAGCTAAATGCGATAAATGTTAGTGATTGTGTCAGTGTAAATGTTTATAGCTGTGAGATAAATGTGCTGAGATAGTGATATAATTGTGCTGAGATTGTGAATAAATGTGACTAGAGAATGTGAATCAGTGTATCGAACCCTGAGTAGTGTTCTGAATGTGCTGAATTCAGTAGAGTGTTATATATGTGCTAGTGACTGTGAAAATGTGAGTGCTTGCTTAGCATGAATAAAAGTGAAAATTAATAGTTGTGACTGGATATTAGTGATCAGAGCTTTAAGCTCGATATCAGTGAATGAGCCTAAGGCCAGAAAGGAAGTAGTGCATACCCAGAGGGCTCTCCTATTCCTAAAGTGAGTGGGCAGTAGTGCATACCCTGAGGGCTCTCCTACTCGCGAAAAAGTGTAATTACAGTGTTAACACCCAGTCACAACAATATCATAAAATGAGAATTTGCATACATTATGCATCTGACAGTGTAGTGGAATTGTGAACACATGTGATATGTGCTGATTATGAATCGTTGTGTCTGAGCTGTGATGTAGTATAAATGTGTAAAGTGTTCTATAGTGTTCTAAATTGTGCTAATATATATATCTACGAGATATATTATGTGTATATGCATGAGTTGGGTGAACCATCGATGATGGTTTCTCATTGAGTTCGCAAACTCACCCAACATTGCAATACATTTTCGTGACGACGTGCCTCTGTGGGACTCTAGTTCCGTGATAGTTTTCCTGCAGTGAGAGTTCGTGATCAAGTGCAAATGATGGATCCTGTGTCGGTCACCGGAGCAACATTTATATTTTTGGGATGACCTAGTATAGACGTTTTTATCAATTTCCCTTTTTGGATTGTTGTATATAGTTGTAGGGAACTGATAGACTTGTCTATATTTTGGATTGATATTGTGAAATGAAAGAAATATTGTGGTTTTAAATTTTAGTTAATTGCATGTTGTGGTTTATTTTATTGATGCCATGAGAGTGTTTAGTGATCGTTTGCGATCGTAGCACTTCCTTACTGTGGGTTATGCGTCGGAACGACCCACGGGCGTCCTGGTGTGTACCCTACTGTGAGGGGGCGCTACAATGTAGGTGGAACTTAAGCAATGTAGTCTACATTACCTTGGATAACTATAGCTTAAATAACCTTTTAATCCTACCCTTATCCTTAGCCCCATTACAACCAAATAAAAGTCCTTTTTTTTATTTTTGTACAAAATTCACAAGTGATTTGTGATGTGATATATTTGCAAGCATATGGTAATGTCATTCTATTGTGGCGAATATGAGTGAAATGTCCTATAAAAACTTCTTAATTACATTGAGTGAATTTTCTTGTGCGGTCAAATCTAGTGCATTTTGAGTTTGGAAAGGTAATTGAGAATTGTGATGGTTGTTCTAGAGTCGAATCCTATGAAATGCTTGTGGTTTGATTGTGATTTTGGTTCGGTAAGATAATGCATGTTGACTAAATTCTTCAAAAGAGTTGTAACCAGATTTGTTTAGGTTTGTTTTGCTTTGTTTTCAAGTTTTGAATGCTTGGGGACAAGCATTGTTTACGTGTAGGGGAGTTTGATAGGTTAATAATTTACATATTAAATTGGGATAGTTTTAAAACATATTGAATGGATATTATGATGATTATGTTTTTTCTACGTTATTCTTGGAGGTTGGGAGATGTAGAGCTGTATTAGAGAAAATTAGCAAAAACATATAGTTGGAGGACATTTCTTGGACCCCATTTTCGAAGCCCAACTCTTGGTCTGATAATCATAAAACTTGAGTATGTGTATTACCTTGTGGGGTTGTTTCAATGAACCCTCATTAGCTATCATCCCACATCGGTGGTATGCCCACACAAGTCAATCATCAAAAACTAACTCATTTCTCCTATTTCTGAATAGATTTTAGGAAACCTCAAATCGGAATTTTAATTTGGCTTCTTCATAACATTTGTTCCCCATTGTCTTAATTCTCTAATGACACTAATATCATTCAATTTAGTTCAAAAATCTGAAAGTTATAGCCCAAATATTTTTGGACTATTATTGTACTGAAATAGTACACTGTACCCAAATTCACACTAGAAATTGAAAGTCTTAGAGACTGAATTAAAAGTTGAATCCTTCAGATACTTTGTATCTCTATGTCTTTAGTTTATTTAGAAATAATAATCATCTCATTTGGAGCTCTACAGTTCAAACTATCATCAAAATTCTAAAGCATGTTCAATAAAATGTCCAGTTGTTGTTCTTCCAATTGATACCCTCACTTTGATTCGATTAATCTTTTTCGAATCAATACCAAAAGTTATAAATTTTTACAAAGAGAAAGAGGAATGTGTTAGGAATCCAATTATTCAAAAATCAGGTCATTTGAAGGTCAGAAAAAAAGTCATGGTCAAAATAGTGAAACATGTTCAGGTTTGGAGGAAGGTTGCGGGTCGCGATCACGCAAGCGAAATTTTCGCCGAGTCGCGATCGTGACTTTTCCCCTCCTGTTTTTCTTCTTCAGACCTATATTAGTAAGATGGGCATAACTGTTGTACCCCGATCCTTAAGTGGCAATTTAGAGATATGAAATGAATTCAATGAGTGTTTTCAGATATGAATTATGTTATAGAAGTTTTTACGCCTTGAGGAAATTGATAAGAAAAGGAATTTATTGGTTTTGATAACTTTGAAGATTAGTCTTGGTTATGAAAGTTTAGGTGGATGAGATGATTGAAATGGAAGTTGAAAGTAAGAAATAATTAGTGAAAGTGTTATATTTTGAAGAAAATTAGAAAGTTTGACTTTTTGGAGTAAAAAGTTGACTTTTGATTCAGGCAAAATTTGAGGAAATGATCATCATGAAATTGTAGCTTATGTTGAGAACTTTTCGTAGCCATAAAGTATACTATCTTTCGATATCGGGATTGAAAGTTATGATCTTTGAAAGTTTAGTGTATTTTACTTGATTTGAAAAATGCTATTAAGAGTAAGATTGTGTATGACTTTTGTGAAAGAGAAATGTATATGCACATATCCTTTGGTGTTGAGTTTGATGCTGGGAAATGTCTTTGGAATAGTTTATTGGAGAGTTAAATTGTGTTTGAGATGAATTAGTTGAAGAGTTTGTGGTAGTGGGTGAATATGTGAAGTTGATGTGTTGATATGGGAAGTTTATGTGTTGGAATGGTGTTTAGAGACTTCTATGACAAATCTGTATTGATTTAGATGGATTTAGCTAAAGTGGTCTTAATGAAAGTGGTAGATTATGTTTTTATCTTTCCATTGATATAAAGCACGAAAATATTGGACAAGGGAGTAAAAATTTATGATTTTTAGAAGTTCTGATGCTGTTTAGTGTGAAACTGATCAACCAGTCAGTTTGTGTTGCGTTTTTGACCCATTTAGAGGTCGATTTGATCTTTAAGTACTTCATGAAAGTTGTAGATCTTTCTTCAAGCTTTCCATAGACACCAAGTTTGTTAAATTTGGAGTTCCGGATCAAAAGTTATGATGTTTGCAAGTTTTGGTACTGTTGAGAAATTATCGATCAGCCATCTTTGTGTAAACTTTTGATCCCTTTAGAGTCCGAGCTTGCTTGTGAGTCCTTCTTGAACATTGTAGATCTGTCTTTTATCTTTCCAACGAAACAAACCGTGTCTAATTTGGAGCTCGGAGTCAAAAGATATGAACGTTTGAAGTTTGGAGGTCGGATCGCATGGTTGATCGCCCACCCGCGAGCGACCGACCTGGTGCGGGCGACCAACCTGGTGCAGCAGACCGACATGGTGCGGGCGATCGACCTGGTGTGGGAGACCGACCTGGTGCGGGTGACAGACCTGCTGTGCGACCTTTGCGATCGATTTTCAGCCGACCGACCTCCCTTCCTTGTTTTGGCCATAACTTCTTCGTCCGACATCCGATCGACCCGATTCTTAAAGCGTTGGATTCCTAAGACATTTTTCTATCTTTCCATACTAGATATGTCAGTTTTGGAATTGAATGGAGAAAGATAGCTAGGATGAAAGTGAGCTGATCAGTTATAAAAGTTGAATAGTTTTTGGTATTTTTGAGATATCTTGAGATATAGAGCTTCGATCGATTTGATTCTTTTTGAGAATTAAATTAGAGATATGGGGCTACAAATGTTATGAAGGAGAGGATCGACAATGGAGCCTCTAAGACTTCCAAATATAGGTCGGTAGTTTGGTATATTGTTCAGTCCGGGTGTTGTAATGGCTGAACAGTGTTCAGTATTTTAGAGATATATCGATCGATAGAGCTCTGATTGAACTGATTCTTTTTGAGAATTAAACTAGAGAGATGGGGCTACAAATGTTATGAAGGAGCCGATCGACAATGGAGCCTCTAAGACTTCCAAATGCGGGTAGGAAATTTAGTGTAGTGTTCAGTCTTGGTGTTGTAAGGACTGAAAAGTGTTCAGTATTTTGGAGATATCTCGATCGGTAGAGCTCCGATCGATCTGATTCTGTTTTAAATTAAAATAGAGATATGGGGCTACAAATATTATGAAGGAGCTGAGCTATAATGTAGCCTCTAAGACTTCCAAATACAGGTCGGAAGTTCAGTGTAGTGTTCAGTCCCGGTGTTGTAGTGGCTGAACAGTGTTCAGTATTTTGGCTATATCTCGATCACTAGAGCTCGGATTGAGTTGATTCTTGTTGATAATTAAAATAGAGAGATGGGGATACAAATATTATGAAGGAACTGAGCTATAATGTAGCCTCTAAGACTTCCAAATGTAGGTCAGAATTTAGGTGTAGTGTTCAGCCTCGGGTCTGAAGAACAAACTTCAGTATTTTGGAGATATCTTGAGTTATAAAGCTCCAAACGATTTGATTCTTGAAGCGATGGATTCGTGAGACATAGAGGGACATTTCTCTAAAGTTTTTAAGGCAAAAAGGATGGGGCAATTTTGGAAGTTTACTTAAGGAGTTGAGACCTTAGGCTTAAGGGGAAGGGCAAATTGGTCTTTAGCCAATCATTAAATGACATGGCAGTATAAATAGAGGGAGGCTGTCGTGGGCAGCAAGAGAAAGCCACAAATTTGTGAAAGAATGAACGAAATAAAAGAGAGGAGAAGGGAGAAGCAGCCAACGGTGGAGAAGAAGATGGAAGAGCTTCAAAGTTTCGATTTTTTCTACTGATTTTTAAGGGGTTTTCGAGGGTTATCCAAGAGAATAGATGGAGGATGATGGAAGCTTGCCTATAGAGTCAAGACATGGCCGAAAATGGTGGAGAGAGAGGTAAGTTCGAAACTTTCAAGTTGAGATTTGATGAGTTTTCTTGGTTTAGAATTATGGAAAATGGTATGGGTTTGTGGAGTATGAAATCAATTTTGATGTCTATGCCTTAGGTTATGTTTAATTTTGGATGGAAATTAATTAGGGTTTATGCCCAAATTTGGAATTTGGGGATTTTGGAAATTTATGATTTAGAAAGCTTGAATATATGAGGGATTAGTGTTTCTAAGTTCAATTTGAGGATTAAGTTAATTATGATATTGAATTTGGGTGGAATTGCTTTAGGTAAAGTTAAATTGGAAGAAAGAAGGAATCAATTGACAAATTGGAGCGAGGAACAAGTTTCTAACATCGATTCGAGGTGGGTACCTGTTTATAATAGAATTTATAAGCCACTAATGCTTTCTTTAAACAAAGAGATTTTCCAATTTCAATTGCATCATAAATGTTGCATCATTGTATGAATGATTTTGAAAAATCATTTTGATTTGATACATGAACTTTGATGAATTGCAAAATATATTTGTACTGTGCCTCAAAAGATTCTATGGCATTTTGTGTGAATGGAAAAGATAGAAAAGCTTCGAAGTATTCGATAAATTGATTTGAGCATGATATGTGCTTTTGTGTGGGCAAGAGAGAACCTATTTCGATAGTCACGTGCACGTTGACCCCCCTAGCCTTCTCCTGGCTGGCCGCTTGTGGCCCACGAGATCCGAAAGTGGACTCGTCGTGTTTACGGTATAAACTTCGGTTTATCCATCGTGTTTACGGAACTCTCGAGCCATGTGTTGTGCATTGCTTATGTGATTTGCCATTGCATTTTTGAACTGTCAAGTTGATGCATTCATGTTTTGCAACCTATGGGTTTATGGCTGAAAGCCTAAAAATCATACATTTTGCAATTGTGATTTGACTTCAGCAAGAATGGAACTTTTAGAAAATGTGCTTTATGGATTTCAAAGAAATTTTTTCGAAGACCATAAAAGAAAAAAAATTTCAAGGATTTTGTTTATATTTTGTTATAAACTGTTACCCACGAGCTATAAGCTCACCCCCCTTCATTCCCATCCACAGGTGATGAGAAGGAGATCGGGTGAAAGAAAATGAAGATTTCTATTTGCATGAGTTTATAATGTATTATTGTTAAGTTAGATGGTTGTTGAGAAGCCTAGAATTGTTGTGTATCGTGTACCTTAGTTTAGGGTTATGGGTAATGTATAAGGCTTGAAAATGCCACTATGATTTGTATAAAGCTTTGATTTATGCAATTGTGCATGTAATGAGCATAAGGTGAATGAATTCTGGAATTATGTATTGATTTAAGTTATGTTTGGGGTGTGCGTATGATTATGAGTATGATAAGGTATTGTGGTTTGAGTTTGGATATGAAAGAAATGAAAAAGAAAGGAATAAGAAAGAAAGAAAAGAAAAAAAAAATTTATATCGGATTTTGGATAGTTTAAGTCTAAGGTTTCCAACGCGACCCTTTTAAGGCTTTTCTAAAATATTTGTGCGGATGTCAGAATTTGTGTTTCAATTCGATTGGACCGTTTGTTTGGTTTGTCTTCGAGCCAATTCGATTTGACATTGTTTGTATGCTTTGCTTCCAAGCTCGTCTTCAATTCATTTATGATTTGGTTCACTTCGTGATCAATCGTTTTATTCGTTCCGTCTTCCGTTTTCGGGTTGAGGCGCCGGTCTCCGGATCGGGTCCCAACAATAACTTTTACTAAAAGTATTGGATTAAGGTCATTCAAAGACCGTTTTAAAGAAGACTTCTAGATCTACAACTTTTATGAAATCTTAAAAACAAATTTTACATCGATAAGGGTCAAAATTTCAAAACAATATAGCTGTCCCAAATTTCCGTCTTAAACAGCATCACAAACTTCTACTGATCATATCACTCAACTCCATTGTCCAAAATTTCATACTTTATATCAATGGAAAACTAGGAAGATAAGCTAGAATTTTTAGGAAGAAAACTTTATCTAATTCAGCCTAGATTAATATAGATTTTCCCCTTAAGTTCGAACATAAATTTTTCCCTTACGAAAACTTGAAACTTTCAATGTACAAACTTGGAATGTTATGAACATGACCATTCAACTATCAATATTATTTCATTAAACTCTTTAACCTCTACTCATTGTACCCATCACATTCAACTACATCTCATCATTCGTAATGTCTATTTTTTCTTTTCCATAACATGTCACTTATAAGCCACAATAATTCATGTTCAAAGTTTATCAACTCAATTGGATAACTTTTCCAATTTCATCTAATTTCAAGTCACATCATCCATACATAATTCATAATTCATTAACAACAAAATAAGAGTTTACAAAGCTTTAATGGCAATCCAAGCCATATTACACCATCAGTATCAAAATCCAAATTACAAATGATACCAAACCCAATAATTCTCGAAATGCATCTAAAGGCTTTCTTTTACATCAGTCTAACTTAAAATACAAAAATATGCATAATCGAACGAATGTCTTAATGCTCTTTCACCCAATCTCTTTCTCATCACTTGGAGATGGGAATGAAAGGGGGTGAGCTTAAAAGCTCGTGGGTAACAGTTTATAACAGAAAAATAAGCAAAACCTTAGAAAACATTCACTTGTCATAAAAAATTCTCATTGAGTTCATAAAACACATGGTTCTCAAATTCTCATCATGTAGTCAAATTCACAAACTACAAAACATGAATGCATTAAACTTGTTCACTTATCATAAGCACATAAGCACATAAGAATGGTTTGGGTAAATCCATGAACATAATGAACTACACATTTCCACATAATGGTCCTGTGTAGTCATAAACTTGAGACACTATCGCAATCCCACATAGTAGTTTTGTGTAGGCATAAACTTGAGGGAATCTATGAAGGAGCTTCATGCGGCTAATGGGCAGGCAGGAGAAGCCTTGAACTTGATCAACCTACATGTAACATTTTTGAATGGATTACACCAAACCCACATCACATGTAATTCATGAATAGAAAACCGTTGGCCCAAATGACACTTTCTTGGAAACTTGTTTTTTATGAACATGAGATATTTTGAAAACTATTTCCGGCAACATGATTTCATAAACATGTATCTTTTCAAAAGAATCATTTTCAAAGTTTTTTTCACAAATCAACAACCAAATTCACATATCAAACACATAACAAATTCTTAATTCATTCAAGAAGCAACAAACACAATATTTATGATGTAACTGAAATCATTAAACTTCCTTGATTCAAAGAAAACATTTATTGGCTTATTTATTCTATTATAAACATATACCCACCTTGATTTCCTTGCTTAAAACTTTGCTAAAAAATGCCTCTACCCTTGCTCCTCTTTCCTTTCATGATTTCCTTCATCAAAGACAAAATTCCCATTCAATAAGGATTCAAATTAGAGAACCCATAAGACATAATCACTAAAATTGATCATATAATTCTTAAACCCATACATTTCTTAAGCTCTTTGAACCAAAACCCTTCCAAAAATCCAATAAATAAGAAACCCCCTTACCTTGATTCTTCACCAAATGAACAGTTTATTGGCTTGAATGAAAGCTCTTCTCTTCCTATACCTTGTCTCTTCTTGAACAACTTCAAAACCTTTCTTAAAAGCTAAGAAAAGATCGACCCTAACTTGGTTTTCTCTTCCTTTCTTTCAAACCACCGAAACTCTCACTTCTCTCTTTCTTCTTTTCATTATTTTCTTTTTCTCTCCCACTTATCACATTTTTGCTTCTTCCTTTAAAGCAATCCAACACTTCTAGTTTCAATTTTTCCATTAATGATTCTAAATTGTTCATTTTTCCTTCCTTATATGCCTTGTATCTTTTATCCTTAAGTGATCTTTCGAAAATGCCCTTGAACATCCTTGTTACCTTAGTACTTTAATTCCATTAATCCATGTCATATAATCTTACTAACATTAATATAATAATAACTCCAAAAAATTTAAATCCATCAAAACCTCAAAATTCATTTAAATCATGCTTAACTGAAAAAAAAATATGGGGGTCAACATTTCTCCCCCTCTTAAAAGAATTTCATCCTCGAAATTTTTACCTGACTGATCAAACAAATGAAGGTAATGTTGTCTTATGTTTTCCTCAGTCTTCCAAGTGATTTCTTCACTCAAATAATTTCTTTCAAATGGCCCTAGTTAACGGATTCGATCAATCCTTCCATGACTTATTCAGATATCACACTATCTTAACTGTTTCCTCAATATATTTCATATTACTCACAATTTTTCCACTTTCTGCGTCAATAACACCAATATCAGATCATATCGACATTTCTTAGCATATTTGCAAATAACACATTATGAATAAGAGATATCCTTGTAGTAATACTAACTCATAAGTCAATGGTCTGGTTCTTAATAATTTTATATAGGCCAATACAATCCAAGCTTAGTTGCTTCTTTCCCTAACCTGAGCACATCTTACGCTCAATCTAAGCACACTTTGGGAATGTGATACTCTTAGATACAATTTATCGTTCTTTTCAAGTTCACATCTCTATAGTGTCAATATAGTTAACTCTTATGTCTATCTCACTATATTTGGTGTTGATCCACCACTTTCATTCATTTTTTTGTTGCATCACTTAGTTCCTAACACAGATCAATCTCACTTATCAGTAACATCCCCCAATCAATTCTAGTTTTTGACCATCTTTTGCCTTATTCATCCAAATAAAGAGGCAAACGACCCTTTTTCCCATCTAACTCTTCATACAGTATTCCAATGAAATCACCATGATAATGATTGTGATGCTTAAATTCAAATGGAACTATACATTGATCTTATGTTCCTATGGACTCCAAATTGAAAGCCTTAAGAATATCTTTGATAGTTAAGATCGTTGGCAATTCATTTAGTCACTTGATTATACATTCTTAGCTGCTAAATGATGTTCCGATGTATTCCTACTAAAATGTATATCATGGGTTGTTATTTATTCTTATTTAACAATCTCTTTACTTAATCATCTTTATCAGTACACATACTTCTTATTTCAATCACAAAGTATCATTTTTCCCATTCGAAATTAAAATTTGTATTCACTTTCGATTTCTTAGTAAGATTCACAATTTTTGGATGCTCAATTTGAGCTTGGTAATTCCTTTCTTGTGAAACTGATCTTCAATTCCTTAGCAAATAGTACTTTGATTTGCCCAAAATTCAACTCCATATTCTACGCTTCTTTTTGCACTAGATCTGATAACCTCAATATCTAAATTCATGCTTCATTACTATTGGGATTTCTGCTTAATGTATCAGATACGATACTAACTTTACTGAAAAATACTCATTTGTACCACCAAAATCTTTCAGTACTTCTATCAATTGTCTCAGTTCTTGTTCAATTCTCTCAACTTAAAAATTACCTCAAACCTTAGTGATCTATATATTTATATATTTATCCAAGAATCCAAGACGTTCTTAAACATGTACTGTCCCCAAACTTTCAAAACAATTCACTACTATAGCTGTTCTAAGTCATGTATCGAATAATCAACCTATAAGACTTTAGTTGTCTCTATACATATGAAATCACTTTATTATGCTGCATTGGATTTTATCTAAATCTCTTATACAACATCATTGTATACTATAAAATCTCTAAATCCAGATATAATTAATATCGGTGTTATAATTTCTCAAAATTGTTTTTACATCCATGATATGTAATATTAATCTCAATGTTCAAAAATATTCTCTTCACTTTTCAAATACACTCCAAATATCCTCTATGATCATAATCACGAATTGATCCATTTTGCTTGGATCACTTTAATCTTCAATACTATAATACTATCGGGGCATTTGTTAACTTGAACAAATGTTTCCAAAGCTCCATATGCCCATAATTAGTTCTCATAATTCCTTAAATAACTGATTCCTCATTTATCATGTTATTTTCAATTTTCCAAACGACTTCCTTCCTCAAATGCTTTTCTCAATTCATTAGATTTCATCTGATTTCAAGCTGAATTATTCTACTGTTTCGCCAACCATTTCAATTTATTTTCAATCTTAATTTCCTGTGTTGGTAACGCATTCATTAGATCTTATTTGTATCTCCCACTTACACAAAATATAACGTGGACCTATATACTCCTCATATTAGTAATTTATGCCTCCTCAAATTGAGAAATCCACTCATATAGTTGGATAATTTACATCAAATAAAAATACATACATTCTCAGTAGTATATTCTACTTATTTTGCATGAGTCTCTGCTAGAGATATGACTCCAATATTTACTTTTGAATCATTATGTGTTCATTTCCTATTTGTTCTTTCATTCAATAAAAACCGTTGAATCTGCTTAACCCAATTCAATAGAATTCTTCTCCGAAAGAAGATTTCTTGCTACTATCCTCTATACTGTTCATGTAATGTTTATCAATCAACTGTTACCATCATCATATTATCAGCCATCCATAATACCTCAAGAAGACCCATTTCTATCGTTCTTACCAGTTCATAACATTCTAATTACCAAAACTCAATGAAGTAGTAAACATAATTACTGTCGCATATGCTTAGGTGTGTATCATCAAAGTCATCGCCTTTTATCCATAAATTTATCTCCAACAATTCCCAAATTTGTATCTTACACGATTGATACTTTGATCTCCATTGATCCTAAACGATATTCTTCTCTTTATCTTCGAACTCATTACTCATTGTAACATCATCAACAATCTCAATCTATCCTCGATTGATCATTATAAACACTTTCATGTGCTTCTCTAGTTCCTTTTAGACTTTAAACTATGGGAACTCTGACTAACAAATATCCACTATGTCATAGACTGCTTCCTATATCATCTCCCACATATATATTACTATGTGCTTAATGTTCTCACTTGTGATAATGATCCCATTATCATATACGTACTCACAATAACATTTCAACTTAACCTTTTGAACTTGTACATATGTCGCTATCATTCATCTCATCTTCCAAATATCCTTTATTACATTTTACACAAGTATATTCACCATTGATTCAAAATTATAGATGTATAATCATCATAAATTCTGATATGAATTCCACTAACACATTCTTATAGTGGATTGTAACTCTTGTCACCATAATTAAACAACCACTTTGGTTCCAATTTCATCTTCTTAAGATCATAGCAATTTCTGTTTTCATTACATTCTACTTGTACACTTTAATCTCATTATTTCTACTTGTCCCCATATTTTCCTCAAACAATCCATGATAATATATTCACATCCATATCATATTCAAAGGTATACCTTCACAATACAATATTGATGTCATATTCAACAATGCATCCCCTAGTACAAATATATTGAATCATCTTCTATCATATTTACCTATTTCTCATTTCTAATTATCCACAACTTTCATTTTCTTATATCATAGAAAAGCATCATTTTTTTCTCACTAATTTCATCAGGTCAAACTCTTAACAATTACACTTTCATGTAACTCATACACATCTGTCTTATACTAAGGATCAGTTGCTATTGCATGCTAAGACTGGTCAAAGAAAATGTGTTGGGCCCTGTCTCTAGAGCCCAACTATCGATCTGAAGTCATAAGCATGAGTGGAATACCCCTTAGGGTTATTTCAATGAACCCTCACTTCCTTTCCATCTCTCTTTTTGGATTCAATACCAATGGCTATCAATTTTTGTGTAAAGGTATAACAATATATTAGGAATCTATCGCTTCAAGAATTACCTCATTTGGAGGTCAGATGACGAAGTTATGGCCAAAAGAGTCCAACATGTTTATGTCCTTAGTCATTTGGTACCTGTCTTGGCTCAATTGCCATAACTTTTGTTAAATATGTCTGATTGATGTCAATTTTAGACTATTTGAAAAAAAACTTCGATATCTAAAACTTTCATGTAGATCTGAAAGCAAGATTCTACCTCTAATGTAGCCAAAATTGTGATTTACTGTAGTTATCCTGCGAATGTCCGTTTAACGGACATAGACGACATAGACTAGCTTGAGAGCCATTATTCACCCGAGAAGGTTCGTTTAATTGACTTAATGTCTGTTAAACGGACATTAGTGAGGCAAGGGGTCCTTTTTCACATGAGAAGGTCCGTTTAATGGATATAATGTCTGTTAAATGGACATTGGGGTTCCCCAAACTCCTCCAATGCCTCTCCAATGCTTCCAAAATATTTTCTAACACCATAATCACTCATAATCTCCCCAAATCTAACCCTTCTAGTGTAAAACTACTTCATATCTATTTTACCACGACATACATCCCATTAATACTTGAATCTCAACTTCAAAAGATTCATCATAAACAATCTTTCCAATCTCCATCATGCTATTTTAACACTAACAACAATTGGCAATCTCAACAAAAGAATATGCACATCTATCATACTCAAACTTTAAAATAATATAATCATACAAAGAGGAACTTCTCAAATTCTCATTCTCATTTCTAAGCAAAACCAATGTTTGAACAAGCTTTATTTATGTTAAAATAAAATACCCTTTGATCGGATACCGGTTGAATTTAATAGCCCGAAAAATAGTAACTAAAATAAAAGATGGAAAAAATAAAATGGGACAAAACATAAAGATTTACGTAGGTCAAATTTACATAGTTCAGTCAATATGACCTACGTCCACAGCTAAAGGGTGAGCAATTTTACAAATATATGCAGAATGTATACAAGTACAAAGGTTGGAACAAAAGGCTTTCAAAACTCATAAGTATATAGAAAATAATTAAAGAGAGGATGAGAGGATTTGTAGGAAGGAGTGGTGTCCTAAGTCTACAACCTTCCCTTATATTTATAGCTGAAGTCCCTAAGCATATTTCCAAAAATTTTTCTAAATGGTGGCCATTATTGTTGGCAAACTGGAAGAGACTAAGGCAGAAAACGGTGGCCATTATTGTTGAAAAAATGGAAGAGACATGCAACCAATAGCCAACCACTTTTGACATATTGGAGGGGCCAAGACATGTGCATGCAACAACTTACATATCAACATACACATCGAACTTAATACAAAATACAAAAGGATGGTCATGTTTGATATGCCTATAAATTTATTCCAATTAGTCACTAGCTTAGTACAAAAGACTCCTAGCTATCTTGGAGTTTCCAAATGTCTTGCAACGATCTCTAATCTTCCCGTTTTGCACCTGAGGAGGGAAAAATGATGGGTTGAGCTATACAGCTCAATGACTAAGATATTTATAGCCATTGACAATGAGTCACACAGTCAAACATATATATGAACATTCATATAGGCATACACTTCTTATCTTAATGTAGAAATGAAAGTTCCGCATTTACAATTCCAATTCACATTTCATCATTCAATATCATATAGAACATATTGGATGTAATTTAATATCAAAGAATAACACTCAAATCACCTCATAACTTAATACATCAAAATGCAAATGCACAAATAATGGGCTCGAGGGTTCCTTGGAACAAGACAGAAAAACTGAAGTTTACTTCGTGAATGAAACGAGTCCACTTTTAGTATCTCGTGGGCCACAAGGGGCAGCCACGAGAAGGCTTTATGTTGACATGCACGTGACTACGAAATGGTTCCTCTCTCACCCAAACACATTCAAAGCTCATGGTCAATTCAATCATTCACAATCTCATATTCTCATGCTTTTTCTTCTTTCCATTCAAATCAAAATGCCATGACACAATTCAATGGCATAACATGATCATACTCATAATTTAATCATACCAAAATGTCATAATATTTCAATGCATAACATAACATAAAACACATCATAGCACTTCACAATTTATCAATTCAAGCATATATATACACACATATGCATATTACCCATTTACAGAATAACCACAAATATTTTACCCACCTTATAATTCTTGAAAAATCCAAACTCATTTGTGCCCTTCCTCTTGCTCTTGGGTAGGTTATTCTTGATTTCCTAACGCAACCAAATTCTCATTCAATTTCGATTCAAATGGAAATCCCCCAAAACTTCAAACTCACAACAAATGAAATAATTGCTAAATTATGTTTCCCCTTAACTTACCTATGGTCTACCTAGGTAGGAAAACCTAAAACCTAGCTTAGAAACCCTAATATCAAATGGGTTCCCTTAAATCATCTTCTTCCAACACAAAACTCCTTTCTCCCTCTAAAACTCCTTCATTCTCATCACAACCCCTTCCTTTACTAAAATAAGAAGAAAAGATGAAGAACTTACCTTAAGAAGCTTGATTCCTTCTTCTTGCCACGATTTTCTTCTTTCTTTCCCTAACTTCTGTGATTTTTCTTCTCTTCTTTCCTTTCTCTAACATTTTCTCCTCCTCTCTATGGCTTTTCACGACACCTCCCACTCTTTTTCTAATTTTAAGACAACTTTTGCTCTTTTCTTCCAATTATGCCCCTCCTTAATTTTGTTGTCCCAATTTTGCCCTTCTTTTATCTTTTATGGCTCTGCTCCTTTAATCTACTCAATACCACATTAATTCTAACTAAGTTCCAATCTTTCCATCAAATTTTCAATCTTTATCCATACCTACTAAATTAATGAATCAATTTTAAAAATAATAATTAAAAAAAACATGAATAAATCATAAAAATTTCCTGTAACATGATACATATTTCTAAAATGCCCATGTAAGATCCTAATTCTGGGCTCTAATACCACAATTGTTAGATCCTGTTTTCAGAACCTAACTCTTGCTCTGATAATCATAAGACTTGAGCATGCGTATTACCTTGTAAGGTTATTTCAATGAACCCTCATTAGCCATCATCCCACATGGGTGGCGTACCCACATAAGTCAATCATAAAAAATGAACTCATTTCTCCAATTTCTGAACAGATTTTAGGAAACCTCAAATTGGAATTTCAATTTGGCTTCTTGAGAACAATTTTTCTTCATTGTCTTAAGTATCTAATGTCATTAAAATCATTCAATTTGGTTCAAAAATCTGAAAGTTATAGCACAAACATTTTCGAAATGTTATTGAATTGAAATAATACATTATACCCAAATTCACTCCAAAAATTAAAAGTCTTAAGAACTGAATTAAAATTTAAATCCTTCAAGTACTTTGTATCTCTATGTCTCTAGTTTATTTATAAATAAGAATCATCTCATTTGGAGCTCTACAGATCAAGCTATCATCAAAATACTGAAGCATGTTCAGTAAAATGTTCAGTTCATGTTCTTCCAATTGATACCCTCACTTTGATTCAATTAATCTTTTTCGAATCAATACCAAAAGTTATAAATTTTTATAAGGAGAAAGAGGAATGTGTTAGGAATCCAATGCTTTAACAATCAGGTCATTTAGAAGTCGTACGACAAAGTTATAGCCAAAATAGTGAAACATGCTCAGGTTTGGGCAGGGATATGAGTTTCACACCGTACCAGCCGGTACCAGTCAGAAGGTACCGTACCGGCCAAAAAATGGTACGAAATAGTTGAACGTCGGTACCGGGCTTGGATACCGGTCGGTACCGGTGTTTATCGGACAGAACCGGCTGGTACCGACCGGAACCATCAGTTTTGGCCAATACCGCAAATTCTAGAAATTGCAAGGACTAACTTACAATTTTCATAAGTTTTTAACCTAAAACTTCTTCCCCCCCTTTTTGGATTCTTCTTCGATCTCTCATCTCTCACTCTCTTTTCTTCACCGCACGCCACACGCCGTCTCTCATCGCTGTCGACGTCTCCTCTAGTTCTCCAGTCTTTCTCCTTCAAGTCGTCAACTGGTGGCTTTGAGGCTTTCTCCTCCGTCATCCTCGCCGCTGCTTTCTCCCTTCAAGGCATGGACGATTCGGTCTCAAGCTCTCAGCCTACTCCTTGCCACCTTCTCCTCTGTCATCCTCACCGTCTCTCTTCCTTCGACGCACCACACAACCACCATAGGTCAGAGCCTCAGTCGACCCGACGTCGACCTGGATTATCGAAGACTCGATTGTTTTGGGGTGTATTTTTTTTATTTTTGTTTAATTTTTCTTGGCATTTTGAAATTGATTGTTTTTGTGATTATGTTGGATCTTGGATGATGGTGGTGTTGTGTTGGATTTGGGGAAAATCCTGGAGGTTGATTTCAGGTGAGTGAGAATCAGAAATAGGAATGTTTGAATGTGTGAATATTGTAGCTGAAGTGAAGTATTGATTTTTGTCATTTGTTATCGTTGAAGTTGAAGTGAAATTGGAATTGAATTTTGGCATTTTGCATTTTGTAAGTGGATTGGTGATTGGTCTGATTGGAAATTAAATTTGGAATGGTGATTGTGATTTAGTAGATGTACGGTATTAATATTGAATTGTTGAATTATTGATGAATGAGATTGAATTTGAGTTTGTGCAATTGAATTTGAGATTGAGTTTGATAATCAAAATCAAATCAACATTTAAACCTAATTGCAAAATTGACAATCAAATGTGAAATTAATAATTAAATGTAAAATTGTAAAATGATAATCAAAATTAGTAAAATAGAAAAGCTTAAATCATTAATTGACACATCTTAATATTTGTTAAATGGTAATTCATTTTAATATTTGGGTATTGAATTTTGGTAAATAATTAGTTAAGTATAAAATTATGGAATTAGAAATTAATAATAATTTGATTGTAGTTAATAATGATAGTATTTGCTTATTTGAATATTAGTTTTAGCTAGGTAAATAATTAATTGACTATAAAAGTTAAAAGATGTTGAACTTTAATGGAATGGTAACATATACGTGTAGGGAATCATAAATATTTAAAATTAGTAATGTTATGAAATTATGATTTGTGAATATGTTGTATACTTGTAGATTCAAATTTATACTTATAATTATTAATGTCGATTAAGAATTTAAAAACATCATATATATTTAAGAACTAAATATAAAATGGTGTATATAATATGATGGTTTCTTAGAAATAGAATTATGAATGTTTTGTGTTAATTAAGATTGGAAATTGTTGGATATTGAATGGAATTATGATTGTTTTGTAATTGTTATGATTGGAAATTGTTGGAAATGGATGGAATTGTGATTGTTTTGTAATTGTTAGGATTGGAAATTGTTGGATATTGAATGGAATTATGATTGTTTTGTAATTGTTATGATTGAAAATTGTTAGAAATGGAATGAAATGGAAATAGAATTGTGATTGTTTTGTAATTGTTAGGATTGGAAATTGTTGGAAATGGAATGGAATGGAAATGAAATGATGATTGTTTTGTAATTTTTATGATTGGAAATGGTTGGAAATGGAATTATGATTGTTTTGTAATTGTTACTTTGTTAGGATTGGAAATGGTTGAAAATGGAATGAAATGGAAATGGAATTATGATTGTTTTGTAATTGTTAGGATTGGAAATGGTTGGAAATGAAATGGAATGGAAATGGAATTATGATTGTTTTGTAATTGTTAGGATTGGAAATGGTTGGAAATGGAATGAAATGGAAATGAAATTATGATTCTTTTGTAATTGTTAGGATTGGAAATTGTTGGAAATGGAAATGAAATTATGATTTTTTTGTGATTGTTTGGATTGGAAATTGTTGGTTATTGTTGGAATGGAAATGGAATTATGAATGTTTTGTAATTGTTGGAATTGGAAATTGTTAGGAATGGACGGAAGTGGAAATGATATTATGATTGTTGGAAGTGGAAGGAAGTGAAAATAGAATTGTGATTACTTTGTGATTGTTGTAATTTAGAATTGCTGTATTGTCAATTGAAGTGGAAATAGAATTGTGATTGTTGTAATTTAGAATTGTTGTATTGTCAATGGAAATAGAAATATAATTGTGATTACTTTGTGATTGTTGTAATTTAGAATTGTTGTATTGTCAATGGAAATAGAAATAGAATTGTGGTTGTTGAAAATGGAAGGAAATATAAATGAAATTATGATTGTTAGAATTGGGAATTGTTGTAAATGGAAGGAAATTAAAATAAAATTATGAAAGTTTTATGATTGTTAGAAACTTAGAATTGGAAATTGTTGGAAATGGAAGGAATTGGAAATGATATTACGATTGTTTTGTAATTGTTGAAATTGCAAATTGTTGGAGTATGTTTTGTGTTACTTATTATATATGTTGGATGTTTTGAATTGTTAGCTTTGTGCATATTGTCATTGTGTACTGAAATTTTGTGTTATTTATTTTTATGTACAGATAAATGGAAGGAAATTCAAATACTCTCGATCAACCTAGTTCAGGAAGATACAGTGATCTAGCTTGAGCTCACGCTGGTGTGGTTCCCGGTCAAAAGAATCATATTACTTGTTTTGTAACAAACATTTGAAAGGTGGAGGAATTACCCGATTGAAAAGGCATTTAGCTGGGGTTAAAGGAGATGTGGAAGCGTGTAAAAAAGTAAATCATGATGTGAAGTGGCAGATGAAAACATTACTTGATGAACAACAATTTGAGAAAGATAGAAGGGGAAGATTGAATTTTGAAATTGGTAGTGGAAGTTTGTTTTCCGGTTTCCGTGGTGATTATGAAAATGTTAAAGGTGGAAGTGGTAGTGGTAGTGGTACTGGTAGTGTTCCATCTCAGCCTCAAGATTCTGAAGAATCTGATGTGAGGGAGAGAAGAAGACAGGTGTCTGGTCTTTTTGCACCACGAACAACTCCTGGAGCCCAACCTTCAATTTGTAGTGCAATGCAGGCAAGAGATGTGGCTCACAATGTGGATATGGCAGTAGCTAGATGGTGGTATGATACAGGTTCATCATTTAATGCTTCTCAATCATATTATTATCAACCTATGTTAGATGCCATAGCCTCTTATGGTCCAGGATACAAAGGGCCATTGATTGATGACTTAAGAGGTAAACTTTTGAGTTGTGTTGTTTCTGAAATGAGAACTTATTTGGCTGAAAGAAGAGCTTGTTGGGATATTAATGGATGCTCAATTATGTGTGATGGTTGGAAAAATAGGAGACAAGAGCATATTATAATTTTTTGGTTTATTCTTCAAATGACTCTATGTTTTTAAAATCTATTGAAGCATCTGGCCTAATTAGAAATGCTGATACTTTGTTTGGGATGTTTGATGAAGTTGTGAATGAAGTAAAGGTGGAAAGCATTGCTCAGTTTATTACTGACAATGATTCCGCTTATAAAGAGACAGGGAAAAGGTTGCAGAGTATCTATAATTCATTTTTTTGGACTCCTTGTGTTGCACATTGCATTGAATTAATGCTGGAGAATATAGGAGATCCTAGGTATTTTCCTATTATTGATAGGACCATACAGAAGGCAAAAAAGGTCGCAAAATTTATTTATAATCATGCATAGGTTTTGAATTTGATGAGAAGGGAATTTACCAATGGTAGAAATTTGTGTCGCTCTGTTGTGACAAGATTTGCAACAAATTTCTTATCACTTCAGTCTTTTAGTTCGATGAAGAAGGAGTTAAGGAAAATGTTTACAAGTGATAAGTGGGTTGCATCTCAACATGCTAGGTCTAATGTTGGAATGGAGGTTTGTAGTATTATATTGGAAGATAGGGAATTTTGGTCGCTATGCCAATTCGTTATCCGAGTTTGCGAGCCTTTGGTGAGGGTGCTTCGGTTGGCTAATAGTGAAGAAAAGCCAACAATGGGTTATATTTTTCATGCTATGGAGAGAGCGACGGAAGCAATTATGGCCAATATGAAAAACAGGCCTTCTTTATACCGACCATATCTCTCAATCATTAATGAGAGAAGGCAAAGACAACTTTCTTCTCCATTGTTTGCAGCTGGGGCATTTTCAAATCCTAGTGTGTATTTTAGACTGGATGTTGAAAACCAAATTGCAGTTAGTAGAGAAATGCTTTTCACAATTACAACAATGGTTCCTCATGACTCAATGCAAGATGTTTTAACCTCACAAATGGAGATTTATAAGTTGTCTTATGGGGATTTTGGAATGCCGACCATTATTCGACAAAGAGGAAATCTTTCTACAGGTATTACTTATTTCTTATTTCTTATTTGTTGAAAATTATTTATCACTTTATTTTGTTTGTAACACTACTTTTATTTTCTTATAACTTGCAGTTTCTTGGTGGGATCTATTCGGATGCTCTGTTCCAGAATTGACAAGGTTTGCGATACGAATTTTAAGTCAATGTGTGAGTGCAACTGGGTGTGAACAAAACTGGAACACATTTGAATTTATCCATTCCAAGAAAAGGAATACATTGGAGCATAAGAGGTTGAATGACTTGGTTTATGTTCGTTACAATTTAAAGCTTTTAGAAAGATATGTTATTTTCATTATTTTCATTATTAATTTTGATATAATTTCTTATAATTTTCTAATAATTAAATTAAATTTTTTACTAGGAGTCTTAGTAGCACAAGTCGTTCAAATGATCCAATTTTCATTGATAATATTGATGTTTTGGCGGATTGGGTTCTGAAGAACCCAATTTAGTTGATGTGAGTGATTTGAATTTGGAAGATAATCTTGGATGGGAAAGCATTTACATGTCATTTGGTGCATTAAATTTGAATGATAATGATCATGAAGCTCCTCTCAATGATGAGGATTTTGTACCTAATGATCACTGGAGTCAGTGTAGTTCTAGCGGATTCCCTCCCATTGACGATTGAATTCCAGGTTTTTGTTATTCACTTTTTCCTACTCTTTGAATTTTACTTGTATTTGATTTTTATGTTAAATTCTATATATATAATGTAACTGTAATATTTTTGTTCCAGGTTTAACTGCTAGTTGATTGCTCCTTCATCATCAACTCTTTTTGTAATATTTATTGTTCTTTTTATCGGATGTTTTGAATCTTTTGATGTAATATTATTTATTAAAATGATGAAGTTATATTATTGTAATATTTTAAATACTTTGTTTTGTATTATTCTTAATTTGATGTGTGTATGATGATGATTGTCTTTATTTATATTAATTGTGGTTATTATTTATATGTAAAATATTTAAAAATTATTATTGTTGACTTATTTCATATTAATTGTCATAATAATAATAATAATAATAAGAATAATAAATTAATAACAATAATAATAATAATAATAATAATAACAATAATAATAATAATAATGTAATATTATTATTATTATAAATCCATAAATAAAAAATTACATAAATAACAACAGTTGTTGGGACCCGATCTTGGAACCGGACCCCAACCGGAAAAACAGAAAACAAAAAACGGAAAAAGAAAGCGAAACAAAAGAACGGATCCTAAACGAAAGTGGGCCAAAACAAATGCGAAACATAATCAGATCGGAAGTCATAAGGAAGCATAAACGAAGGAAATCTAATCCGAATTGAAAAGCGAACCCAAAAGCGATTACAAATCATAAACGAAATCAGAAAGCGAAACAAAGATGGCTCGGAAAGGATGAAAACAAATCGTTTAAGAACAAAAACTTAATTCTAACATCCGGTAATGAATATTTTAGAAAAACGCGCGTTGGAAACCCATAAGACTTATAATCTAAGCCAATAACATCCGGTATAATTTTTTTTTTCTTTCATCTTATTCATCTTTATTCAAAACCATTCCAATTTCCCATTGGGAATTCCATCCTCAATTAAAAACTCAATTCATATGATTCTACTTAATCATGCATATCTCAATCTCATCTTTAAAAAGAAATCTTATACTTATTTTTCTTTTGCCATAAAAGCAATAACACAAATCCATATACCCACAATCAAGCCATAAACAAAAGCACTTCAATATTTCAATTCCAGCAACACAATTCATCGGACCTCCTGTCCGGAATCCTAACATAATTAAACACATTCATATTTCAATTTTATACCCAAACTTCACATCTCATCTCATCCATATACTATTTACATACCATATCCACACAAATTTATATCACAATTCCATACGCAAATCTATAATTCATAAACATTATAAAATAAATGCTTACAAAACATGAATGGCATTCCAAGCCATAAACAAAACCAGTACTAAAATCCAAAATATACAAAACATAAGATACGCAAAATTGGACAAATGCCTTGACTTTCTTTCATCCGCTCTCCTACTCGATACCTGGAGATGGGGATGAAAGGGGGGTGAGCTTTACAGCTCATGAATAACATGTTTATAAATAGAAAAATAAGAAAAATTATTTTTCAAAACGTTTGCCATTTATAAACATTTCACAGTAGAAAAATTCATCAAAAGCTTATTTTTCACAATTTCTCATTTTCAAAGAATTCATGAGCAATTTCAAAACCATGGATGCATCACACTTAGAAATAAAACAAAAACACATAACACATCAGAATGGTTTAGGTCGGTCTAAAAACAGAACGTACTGCACATTCCTGCACAGCGGTCCTGTGCAGCCATGAACAGAACGTACTACATCTTCCCACATAGCGGTCCGATGTAGCCATGAACTTATAGGAGTCCTTAACGGAGCTCCAATGCCACTAGCGGGCAGGCGGGCGAAGCCTAGACAAGTGATCCTCTTATGGGACCTAACCAAACCCACATAACACATTTCACACTTGAAAAATCGAATTGCTCGAAGGCACATTTTGAAAACTTGGTTTTCATATCAAACAAATTTTCATTCACAATTCCAACCAAAATTCGCACAACAATTTTTCAAATCATTCAAACACATTGTCACATATTTCACACAAATTCATATATCAAATGCACAAACATTCACAAACAAGGAATGCAACAATTTTCATAATTTATCACTTCATTCAGAAATAATGAATCTCACAAATTTTCTTAATTTATCAAAACATTTAAAACTTGTAACCATTTTCCAAAAACATTCGGAAATATTAAAATTAGATACTTTCTTTCTTAATTTTTCGAAAACATTTACATGGCTTATGATTCAAAATATAAACATGGTACCCACCTCATATCCATGCTTGGAACTTGTTCAAAGCCTCAATTTCTCCAATGCCACACTTATAATTCCCTAACTCATGACAAAAACCCTAATTAATACCATCCAAAATTGAGCAATTTAAACCTTGCAATCTCCATAATTGACTTTAGAAATTACAAACCCATCTTGTGCGAATTTTGGTTGCTCATCTTGGAGCTCTCATCTTCTTCCATCTTTTTCCCTCTTGGAGCAACTTAAAAATTTGCTTGAAGAGCCATAAAAATCGAAACCTAGCTTCGTTCTTCTTTCCACCGAAAGCTCTCCCTCTTCTCTCTTCTTTCTTCTTTCTTGTCTTTCTAACTTAAAAAAATTCATGCTTCTCCTCTTCTTAAATGATAGCCCACTCTTCTTGCATTTAATGAATGCCAAATGACCATTAGGCCCTTACATATATGTCTTATAACTTAAAACATTAAGTGTTCTTCCAAGTTTGCCCCTAAAATTCATTTTTAACACTTTAATTCAATTTCCATCCAAAAATTGACATTCTTAAAGACTAAATTGAAACTCAAGTTCTTCAGAACATTTGTATCCCTATTTCTCTAGTTTAATCCAAAACAAGAATCACCTTATTTGGATGACTAGAGCAAAAGTTATGGCCTAAACACTTTCAGCTCTTACTCATCCAAAACTGCACACTAAACCCGAATTCAATTCAGAAATTGAAACTTGAAATTCAGTTCCTTCAGATAATTGGTATCCCCATGTCTCTAGTTTATTTTTCAACAACAATCAACTCAATCGAATATCTACAGATCAAGAATTTATCAAAATATTGAACCATATTCAGAAAATTTCCCAACTCACTTTGACTAAATCAATCATCCTCAATTTAATCTAAAAAATCCATAATTTTCCATGGACAGATAGAGGGATGTCTTAGGAATCCTACGCTTCAAAAATCAAGTCAATCGGATTTCAGACGAGAAAGTTATGGCCAAAAGAATGGAGAGAGGTCGGTCAGGAAAAAAATTTCAAATCGGAGCTCACATTCGCGAGCGGGTCTCTTGCCAGGGCAACCGAGTGGGAGCGACCGAGCGGGTCGCTTGCCAGGGCGACCGAGGGGGAGCGGCCAAGCGGGTCACTCGCCAGGACGACCGAGCGGGAGCGACCGAGCGCTCTCACTAGAGCGACCGAGCGGCTCGCCAAGGCGACCGAGCGGTGGGTCGCTCGCCTTCTCTTTTTTTGACCTTCCAACTTCTAAAATTCATAACTTGTGACTCAGAACTCCAAATATACTGTTTAGGGAGACTTAAATTGGACAGAAACTTTGAGTGAGATTTTGACCCCCTTAGAGACGGAATTGATTTTTGAGTTCCCATCTTTCTTTTAGCTTTCCATTGATACCAAATTTTCAAATTTGGTATCAATGGAAAGCGAAAAGAAAGCTCTACAACTTCCATGGGAACTCAAAAATCAATTCCGTCTCTAAGGGTTTCAAAATCTCACTCAAAGTTTCTGTCCAATTTAAGTCTCCCTAAACAGTATCACAACTTCTAAAATTTCTATCTTTCAACTTTAAGGTCCAAAAATGTCATACTTTATATCAATGAAAAGATCAAAATGCAACCTACAACTTTCATGAAGGACAAAAAAAATAAATTTGGCCTCTAAGGGAGTCAAAAACCACTTCAAAGTTTTTGTCCACTAATACTCTTCCCAAACAGTAACAGAAACTTTTAAAAATCATAACTTCCTATTTCATAGCCCAAAATTTCCATACTTTACACAAATGGAAAGATCAGAATATAATCTAAAACTTTCAAGAAGATCATTTTCTCACATTCAACCTAAATCAACCAATAAAAATTTACAAATATTTCAGGTCAAAAAGTCAACCCTGCTACTATTCGTCCCAAACAATTTCAAACTTTCAATTCTCCAAAATATAACACTTTCACTAATCAATTTCATAACACATACTAATTTTCCCAACCTCACATCAATTTCATTAAACTCAAAAATACTCATTTCATCATAAAACATTAAACATAATCATTCAAATTCATGAATTTTCTTTTCCTTTACACATGACTAATTCACCTCAAATTCCTCATTTGATGTCAATTTATTCTTCAAAATTTCAAGAAAAGGTCAGGGTCCAACATTTCTCCCCCTCTTAAAAGAATTTCGTCCTCGAAATTAATACTTAAGTAATCACCAAGTAACACATTCTCTTAATTAATTTCTTCCTAAATAATCATAGTCAATCACTTCCTTATCTAATTCCTCATCATACATATTTCTCAATTTCTTTACAATGTTTCACTTCTTGTATCTAATACCACCAATACCATATCAAAAATCACTATATCCACAAATAAAAAATTCTTAACATATTGACACAAGTCAATGGTCCCATTTCTTATTGAACCTTAATATGGACCCATTGTAACATCCCATCACCGATGGGAAGGGTATTTTGGTAAATTGGGACGAGTTAAGCGAGAGCAAATAGATCTCGGCATGAACATGTATCACATAGCCTCTATAATTATAGGAATGGTAATTTTTGCACACGCATATGTCTGTACATGCATTCATGACACTTCCCGACATGTGGGTCTAAATGTAATTTTGTGTGATTTATGGGAAAATTGTATTTGAAAAATTGATTTGAAATGGTTTATGTGTGTTTTAATATTTTTAGGGAATTTCTGAAATTTTTCTGAAAATTTTCGAGAAAATTTTCAGACCAGAAAAATCGTCAAATGGCGGACTGACTGGTTTCCGGTACCGAAGATTTCTGTCTAATGGTACTGGAATAATGGGTACATTAATTTGGGATTGTTTTTAGGAGCCATTGGATTTGGATTAGAGTTCTTTGATTAAATGATTTAATAGGATTATATATTGATTTTTTTCTTTTTCCCATTAAAAGCCAAGTGTCCTCCATTTATGAGATTTGTCTTATACTCTCCATGTAAATTCGACACTCTTCCTTGGAAATGTTTAAAAAATGCACTTGGAAAGCTTAAGTTCTTCATTCACCCGTAGCTTCCTTCATTTCCTTCCTCCTTTGAATTTTCCTTCTTCTCATCCCATACAAGAAGTCTTCCTTTGTTCCTTAAGTGCTTCTTCTTTAGTCACACTCAAGACCAAACTCAAGCTTTGAATTTATGAGGATTGTGGTGAGTCTTAGGTGTTGGTGAGGGGTGGAGAGTTGAAGTGATTTGAAGATTTAAGGAATTAAAGCTTGAAGGTTATTTAGGTGAGTAATTATGTTTGTGTTCTTCCCTTAGTAGGTAGAAGCATTTATTGTGCTTATTAGTGCATTAATTTCATAAAACTTGTGTGATAATTGTATGGGTGTAGTTGTATGCTTGTGTGAGGAAAATTGGTATGGAAGTGAAAGAATGTGACTTTAGTGCTTTCAATGAAGTATATATTGTTAGATGAATTGAAATAAAAATCAAAAAATTGTGTATGATGTGTACTGCCCAAATTGTGCTTTATTACTCAAGTATTTGTCTTGATGAGTTTGTGGCTGATCTCTTCGTTAAATGGGATGTTTAGTGATGTGGTATTGATGGTTTCATGAAAGAAGTAGGATTTAGTATGAAATCTGGAAAATGGAATTTGTATATGTTTCAGTGATTTGCTTATAACTTTTGATGTGGTTATGATATTGAGTTGGGGTTTGCTTTAAATTAAACTTGAGAGATAAGGATAGAATTCCTATAAAGGAAGTTCTGCCCAATCATGGCTGGAACAGCTTTGAAATCAGCTCGGAAGTTTGAAATGTATATGCTGGATGAACAATACCCGAACTTTGGTTCCATCTTGATGACCTGAATCTTTGAGGATTTTTCAAGGATAAAGGAGACCGATTTTGAGAAATTGGTATTACTGAAAGTTTTAGAGGATTGTCATAGCTTTCTAATGATATATTTTATGCGAATTTTTGATGTGAGAATTGTAAGATATAAATTTGGAAAATTTTGTTGTAGTTGAGATTACATGCTGATTTCATAGGCTTTGACAGGACCATCACCTTCAAGAGAGAATTCGACCTTGTTTGAATTGGAATTTGTTGTGAAGTCCTTCTTGAGAATTGTGGTTCATTGTCTGAGCTTTTTATCCCTATATGGTATGGAAATTTTCACCAAGGGGATTTGGAGTTATGAATTTTGAAAGAATGGGTTTCTGTTGAGACTAGATTGAGTAGGTTGAATCTTTATTTGCGAATTTGATTTGGTTATGGATGGAATTGGCTTTTAATCTATCACTGAAAGATGTAGCATTTGTTTTGCTCTTTTTATTGATATAAAAGTTAGAATTTTTGGCTAAGGGGATGAAAAGTTATGAATTTTTGTGATAACGTTGCACTGTGATAGTGAATATGTGACTAGGCTGAGTCTTTGAGTGAAGTTTTGACATCCTTAGAGGTGTTATTAAATTTCAAGTTCTTCATGAAATTTGTAGGATTTTCTGATACCTTTCCAACGAGACTGATTTTGTATCATTTGGACATTTGTGTGAAAAGATCGAGCTATTGAAAGAAGAGTTAGTTTTTGGGAAAAAAAAGAAAATGAAGGGCTGCATAGCTATGCTCGCCCATGCTGGCGAGCGAGCCCGCCCAAGCGGGCGAGGGTCCCCTTGCCGAGCTTGCCTGGCGATTGGGGAGCCCGGCTCGCCCTTCGACCTCTGTCCAATCTTTTGTGCATAACTTTTCCATCCGACCTCCAAATGACTTGATTTTCGAAGCGATGATTTGCTAAGAGATTTTTCTATCTTTCCACCCCAGATTTAGGATTTTCGAGATTAAACAAAACGGAGGTGGTCGGATTTAAGTGAGTGGATCAGTGGGAATAGTCTGAGCATGTTTTAGTAATTTGTGGATATCTTGAGCTAGAGAGCTTGGATCGAGCTGATTCTTTTTCCTAAGTAAACTAGAGACATAGCTCTACAATTTTTATGAAGAGGTTGATTTTCAATTTAGCCCTTAAGATGTTCATTTTTCCTGAGTGAAGTCTCATAATGTGTTGACCCGAACATGTTTTGGGAATAATTTTTCCATCCGACGTTCGATTGACCCGATTCTTGAGGCATCGGATTCATGAGAAATTTAATTTCACTTATTTGTGAAGTTGGGAATTTTTAGAGTGGAAATTGACGGGATTGGGTTAGGTCGAAGTGAGGGGATCGGGCAATGATTTTTTCGATCCATGTTTTCTTAATAATTGGACCTATGGAGGTCCGAATTGAGTGATTTTAGTAGCAATAAGTTTCTAATGTTTAAAAGAAATGGTAGTGTCGGGAATTTGTGCTTTAGTACCGGGAATGTCACGAACATGCATTGTACATATCTAAATTGCTACATGTGCATTATTTAATATTTCTGATTGTATAATTGGTAATGTGTGACTATTGTGATTGTTATAGAGGCACAGTTGGAACGTTGCCCCACTGACGTTGCTGAGACTTCCCGGCATTAGCTTGGAAGTTATTTGGTGAGTAACTTAGATGATTTCTCGATTTTTAATTGTTTATACTTTTGCACTTATGACATTGTGGAGAATAATGGTGGGATTTCGTTATTTGTGCCTGGTTTCGGACCGAAGGTGTCCGATATATTGGGAGTTTTTGACATAAAAGTGTCATATGTGATTTGTAACGTGATTAATTGTGATTATGTGTGTGAATGCGATAAATTTGGAATCGAATGTGATGTGAGCTTTCTTTGGCATTGCCATGTGCATTCCATGCATAATGCATGATCAGTAATTGGCAGTTGTGACCGGAGCAGCCACCGAGAGCTTAAAGCTCAACGTAATTGGGCCTTGAGTCCACAGTGATCCAGAGCCTCAGGCTCAACGAATAATGCGCCCTTATTGGGAAAGTATAGGCGCTCGGTCACAACAACGAAATAAATTGAAAAAAAAGGGGTCACATACGCATTACATGTGCACTTGATTGAATGTTTGATTATGTGAAAGACAAATCGCTTTGGTACCATATAAATCATTCTGTGATATTCCTGAATGAATTATTATGTGATAATTGTGTTATACTTGACAATGCATGAATTGGGTGAACCATCGATGATGGTTCCTCACTGAATTCGCAAACTCACCCAAAATTGCAAATTATTTTTCAGGACCGAGAGAGTAAACTCCTAGCTCCAGAGAGAGACTTTTCCTACCGCGTAGACCGTGTTGGCAAGAGAAGTCATGAAACACAGGTCGGTCAGCTGGGATCTTTTGGGGATGACCTAGTTAGGCATGTTGTACTAGATTTCCTTTAGAGCTTTGTACTAATAGTGAAAACAGACAAATATGTTATGACTGTTTTGGTGATATAAAATGAAAAAGTTTATGGTTTTAAAAATTAGTGTTTTTCAATATTAATGCTTTATGATTGATGCCATGTGAGGTAAAGTAGTGGTTGTTCGTAGTTCACTCTTATCGTAGGATATGTACCGGAATGACCTACGGGCGTCTCGGTGCTTACCCTAGGGTAAGGGGGTGCTACACCCATATCATTCGATTCAATCCTTTTGAACTTCAATACATAGCTATATCCCTATCATTCAACTCATCTTTCAAGTATCCCTTATTTCATCTCACAAATGTATATTGAAAATCAAATTAACAAAGTGATCGAAGAAGCCTAATCATCATGACATTCAAACCTCAATATCATACACATTCTTATGATCGATCATATAACTCATCACCTTAATCAAACAATCAATTAGGCTCTTCAAATAATTCATGAAAATTTATTTACATCAAATCACATTCTCACTAATTCAATCATATCCATTTAAACCCTTAACAAACATATGCGCCCATGTAAGATCCTAATACTAGGCTCTGATACCATAAATGTTGGATCCCGTTTCCGGAATCCAACTCATCATAAAAATCATCAAACATAAACTCTTCATGCTCTGATACCATAAATGTTGGGACCCGATCTTGGAACCGGACCCCAACCGGAAAAACAAAAAACGAAAAACAAAAAAAGAAGGCAAAACAAAAGAACAAATCCTAAACCAAAGTGGGCCAAAACAAATGCGAAACATAATCGGATCGGAAGTCATAAGAAGGTGGAAACGAAGGAAATCTAATCCGAATGGAAAAGCTATCACAAATTATAAACAGAATCAGAAAGCGAAACAAAGAACGGACCCCAAAACAAAAGCGAAATCGAAAGCAAAAGAATCTGAAGCAGAAACATAAGGTGAAAGTCAAAGAAATCAAATCGGATCAAAGGCGAAAGAATCGAAAACAAATCGAATTGGATCAATAGCAAACAGATCGAAAACAAATCGGACTTTTAATGAGCCATAGAAAAGTGAAAGGCTTGGAAACAAAGAAACCAAACGGTTCAATCGAATAAAAACAAATTTCCGACATCCGAGAACAAATATTTTAGAAAAGTGTCGTGTTGAAAACCCATAAGACATTTAATCTAAGCCAATCCCATCCATTATAAATTTTTTTTCTTTCATCTTATTCATCTTTATTCAAAATCGTTCCAATTTCCCATTTGGAATTCCATCCTCAATTAAAAACTCAATTCATATTATTCTACTTAATCATGCATATCTCAATCTCATCTTTAAAAAGAAATCTTATACTTATTTTTCTTTTGCCATAAAAACAATCACACAAATCCATATACCCACAATCAAGCCATAAACAAAAGCACTTCAATATTTCAATTCCAGCAACACAATTCATCGGACCTCCTATCCGGAATCCCAACATAATCAAACACATTCATATTTCAATTTTATACCCAAACTTCACATCTCATCTCATCCATATACCATTTACATACCATATCCACACAAATTTATATCACAATTTCATATGCAAATCCATAATTCATACAAAACATGAATGGGATTCCAAGCCATATACAAAACCAATACTAAAATCCAAAATATACAAAACACAAGATACGCAAAATCGGACAAATGCCTTGACTTTCTTTCATCCACTCTCCTACTCAATACCTGGAGATGGAGATGAAAGGGGGGGTGACCTTTACAGCTCGTGGATAACATTTTTATAAATCGAAAAATAAGCAAAAATTATTTTTCAAAACGTTTGCCATTTATAAACATTTCACAGTAGAAAATTTCATCAAAAGCTTATTTTTCACAATTTCTCATTTTCAAATAATTCATGAGCAATTTCAAAACCATGGATGCATCACATTTAGAAACAAAACAAAAGCACATAATACATCAGAATGGTTTGGGTCGGTCCAAAAATAGAACGTACTGCACATTCCCTCATAGCGGTCCTGTGCAGTTGTGAACAGAGCGTATTACATCGTTCCACATAGCGGTCCGGTGTAGCCATGAACTTATAGGAGTCCTTAACGGAGCTCCAATGCCACTAGCGGGCAGGCGGGCGAAGCCTAGACAAGTGCACTTGACCCTTTTATGGGACCTAACCAAACCCACATAACACATTTCACACTTGAAAAATCGGATTGCCTGAAGGCACATTTCAAAAACTTGGTTTTCATATCAAACAAATTTTCATTCACAATTCCAACCAAAAATCGCACAACAATTTTTCAAATCATTCAAACACATTGTCACATATTTCACACAAATTCATATATCAAATGCACAAACATTCACAAGGAATGCAACAATTTTCATAATTTATCACTTCATTCATAAATAATGAATCTCACAAATTTTCTTAATTTATCAAAACATTTAAAACTTGTAACCATTTTCCAAAAACATTCGAAAATAATAAAATTCGATACTTTCTTTCTTAATTTTTCAAAAAAATTTACATGGCTTATAATTCAAAATATAAACATGGTATCCACCTCATATCCATGCTTGGAACTTGTTCAAAGCCTCAATTTCTCCATTGCCACACTTACAATTCCCTAATTCATGACAAAAACCCTAATTAATACCATCCAAAATTGAGCAATTTAAACCTTGCAATCTCCATAATTGACTTAGAAATCACAAACCCATACCATTCTTAAGCTATCTAAACCAAAATCTCATTAACATTTCAAAGATAAAAAATCATCTCTTACCTTAATCTTCTCCAAATTCAAAATTTCTTGTCTCATCTTGGAGCTCTCCTCTTCTTCCATCTTTTTCCCTCTTGGAGCAACTTAAAAATCTTGCATGAAGACCCATAAAAATCGAAACCTAGCTTCTTTCTTCTTTCCTCTTTCTTGCCACCGAAAACTCTCCCTTTTCTCTCTTCTTTCTTCTTTCTTTTCTTTCTAACTTAAACAAATTTATGCTTCCCCTCTTATTACATGACAGCCCACTCTTCTTGCATTTAATGAATGAAAAATGACCATTAGGCCCTTACATATATGCCTTATAACTGAAAACATTAAGTGTTCTTCCAAGTTTGCCCATAAAATTCATTTTCAACACTTTAATTCAATTTCCATCCCAAAATTGACATTCTTAGAGACTAAATTGAAACTCAAGTTCTTCAGAACATTTGTAGCCCTATTTCTCTAGTTTAATCCAAAGCAAGAATCACCTTATTTGGATGACTAGAACAAAAGTTATGGCCTAAACACTTTCAGCTCTTACTAATCCAAAACTGCACACTAAACCCGACTTCAATTCAAAAATTGAAAATCTTAGATTCTGAATTGAAATTCAGTCCCTTCAGATAACTTGTAGCCCCATGTCTCTAGTTTGTTTTTCAACAACAATCAACTCAATCGGATCTCTATAGATCAAGAATTTATCAAAATACTGAACAATGTTCAGAAAATTTCCCAACTCAATTTGACTAAATCAATCATCCTCAATTTAATCTCACAAATCCACAATTTTCAATGGACAGATAGAGGTATGTCTTCGGAATCCAAATCTTTAAAATTCAAGTCAATCGGGTGTCGGACGAGAAAGTTATGGTCAAAAGAATGGAGAGAGGTCGATCAGGAAAAAATTTCAAATCGGAGCTCACATTCGCGAGCGAGCGAGTCGTTTGCCAGGGTGACCGAGCGGGAGCTGAAGTAAATCACACGTTAATATATTGAGTAATAATATGACCAAGATACACTGTAACATCCCGTTACCGGTGTGACAGGTATGTTGGTAATTTGGATCGGATTAGGATTGAGTACAGGCAAATTGCTGCATTACACATGCATTAAAGTTCGATAGACATCAGTAAATGATTTCAATTGTACAGGTATATATATATATATATGTACATACATGTATGAAAAATTCCCGACTTGATTGTGTATCGGAAATTGGTTATAATTGTTCAGATGAGGATTGGACTGTGAAAATTGGAAAATTGAGTGATAAGTGTATAAATTAGGTTTTGAATATGGAATTGGAATGAAATGGAATTCAAAGAAATGGAAATTGAAATTTGAGTATAGGAAATGGTATTTCCTAATTTTGTGAATTTATGGGAATTTTTCCAGAATTTTTAGAGTAATGGATCCGGATCGAAAATTTGCTTAGTGACTAATTTATTTGATTCCGGGTCCGAGATCGCTTGGCAAGTGATATGAAACAATTTGAATTATGATTTTGGGAATTATTAATTATGATTATTGCAAAATTGGGAGAATAAGAATTTGGATTGATAGACCCTAAGAATTGGGCATGTGGCAGGTGGTCAGCCAAACATGCCTTAGCCTTTAAATCATTTATATATATATATATATATAAGCTGAAATCGTTTGTTATCGCCAAAAAGAAACGAAGCTTTGCCGTGGGTGAGCATCTTGCGATTTGGAGTTTCTTGAAGGGATTTTCAACGGATTGAACCTTGAATCAAGTAAGTTTATACTTGTTTATGCTATTTGATCGTAGATTTGAGAAAGAAATTGTTTAGAAATTTGGAAAATGTCGATAATAGGGTTTTTGTGGTTTTGATTTGGGTTTTTTGATGAAAATTGAGTCAAATGATGATTTGAGGTTAGAAATAAGTTGGGTTAAGGTTTAAAACTGATTGAGAGTGTTTAGAAAGAATTTGGATGAGTTGGATCAGAAAAATCCGAGAAATTTCTGGGTTTCGGACGAGTTTCTGGGTTCGCACGTCGCGACGTGTGATGAACACGCCATGTGCGAGCCCCTTAGCGTGCGCGCGCGATTTAATATTAAATATTTAATTTATGTGTCGCGACGAAGCGAGTATCGACCGCAACACGATGATGAGTGGAGTCGTGTACCATGACGAAGCGAGCTTGGTCCACACGTCGCGACGAACAGCGGATTATACGTCGCGACGAGAGAGACTGTTTCTGAAAAGTTGATTATTGGGGTTTTTGAATTGGAGAATTTTGGGATCTAATTTGGATTGGTTATGGATCAAAATGGCATTTGAGAGAATAGAAATTACAAATCGGGAGAAATGAAATTAAGTGATTATGAGATGATTGTTACAAGTAATGAGTTTAGGGTTGATTTCAAATGAATTGGTTTCTAAATGATTAATTGGAATTTGGAGACTAAGAATATTGAATTGATAAGAATGGGAATTTGGAACGTAATTAAATGGTTATCGAAATTGAGTGGTAAACAGATTGTGATTGTGATTTTAATTGAAATGTGACCTAAGAATATGGAAATTAGTAAATTGATTAATGATATCTGGAATTGATATGGATTAGAGTGAGAGTGATTAATTTGGGAAATTCGGGAATTTGGATCGGGAATGTCATAACATGTATAGTATTTATCGCATTTGTTAAATATGTATTATTGATTGAAATCGGTAAAATTGGTAATGTGAGATTATTTGACTGTTTTGAAAGGCACCGATGGAGCAATTCCACGGATATCTTTGGGACTTCAGTGTCAGCTTTTGAAGTGCGGTGAGTAACCTAGTTGGTTCCTCACCTTTATGTGTTTAATATTAGATGCATTAATGCCATGTGGAGTTAAGGATGGATGTGTGTGTGTGATTGGTTTTGATTGATTTCGGACCATGGGTGTTCGAAATATTGGATTGCGATATTGAAGCGTAAACGTGAATAATTGTGTATAAATGCATTAGCGAATTGGATTATAATGCATGAGTGAAATGAATTGAATGTGCATATGATCGAAATACCGGACCAAAGGTCCGAAGAACTAAAAAGTGTTATCGAAATGAAAAGTGAACATGTGCATTCATGCATAATTGCATTATCAGATAATGATAGTTGTGACCGGTGGTACCAACGTATTCAGAGCCACAGGCTCAATGCATAGTGCCCTTCACAGGGATTATCAGGGCGTATCACGCCCAATGTATATGAGAGCTTTAAGCTCAACGCACAGGACTTCAGGTCCAACGACTGTTAGAGCCTCAGGCTCACTGCAGGGCATATCATGCCCAACGATTTCAGAGTCACTGGCTCAACGAAAATGGACTCAGGCGCACGGTCACAACAACGAAAAGAAAATGAAAGTGTCACATGCATATTGCATATATGAATGATCAAAGGTGTACTGGGTGAAACTGAAATTGAATGCATGTGATTTTATGAATGTGTTAACATGTGATATACTGTGGATATGATTTGTGAATGCATGAGTTGAGTGAACCATCGATGATGGTTTCTCACTGAGTTCGCAAACTCACCCAACATTGCATCTATTTTTCAGGAATCGAAGAGTACCCCGTTAGTAAAACGGGAGTATGTTTGCAGGATTTAAGTGAAGGTCAGGGTCGGGATCAGTGTCGTCACATCTGCATTAGTGTAGTGATTTGTCCAGTGGGCCCTAATTGGATAAATGTAAAATTGTATTGTGTTTTAGTGATTACTGAAATGTGTTCAGAAATGGCATTGAGCCTAGTTGGGTCATGCATTTCTCATATGAATTGATTGAGCGCTATTGAGTGCCAGTTTATTACTGAAATTGTTTTAATGTGAAAAGATGTTTTTGTAATAAATTGGGCCTAAAGTGTTTATCGATTTTAAACATTGTTTAACTGCTTTGAAAAAGAAAAGTGTTTCAATGAGTTTTAAAAAGGTAATGCTTGCTCTAGCACGCCACCCTCGCGGGGCACGGGCTCGGATATCACCGTCGATATCGGGTTTGGGTCTTGGCGGGAGTGGGGTGCTACATTTGTGGTATCAGAGCCCAGAAGTACAATCTTACATGGGCGTTCTGAGAAAAATGTGTCTAAGTGCATGCATTTAAAGTCATGTCTCGGCAGACAGTGACGACTGATCCCCAGTCTAGCGTATGAGTTTCATACATGAGCCTGTACTAGTGGTTTACGTGATTAGAAATAGTGAAGAAAAGATGATGTATAGAATGTGATAAATGGAAGTTGTAGATATCAAGGAATAAGAATAGATATATGGTACGATATGATAATTGGAGATTCAGTGTATTGGTACTAATGGACGTATTGTGAAATACGACATTAGAGTTATATTGGAATTGTATCAGTGAATTTGAAATAGATGTGAATATATATAGAGGAAATATAGAGATATATGAGAAATGGCAAGATTGAAAGTATATAAGTAAAGTAAATGGAAATAAAATGTTTTGTGATTAGAGTTGCGCAGCGAAAGCGTGATGAGAGTTGTGATTGTTGTGATATGGATTTAAGTGTGACTGCGTGAAACGAAATAATGAAAAGATCGAAAGGTGAGAAAATGATATTGGTAGATGAAAAAGTTGAAAAGTTGTTAAGGTTCCATGGATTTGCCTATGCGAATGCACACCTAATAATGGAAATGATATCGGAAATCAATTGGTGTGTTAGTGGATAACCGCCAAGTCTTATAGTTAAAAATTCATGTGAGTTAGAGTAAGAAATGAAAGTGCTTATAGTGATTAATTGGAAAATGAATTAAGACTATAATCAGGATATTATGGTAAAAATCCTCATGATCGAGGATTGGTGCAAAAAGGAAAAATGTGGTCAAAAATCAAATGAGATTGAGGTATCCTAAATGTAAGTGACATGAGTTGCTTTACGTCTATTTCTCGATGAGATGACGTGAAAAGGATGTCCTATATGAATTGTGGCATAATTGATCCTTATGAGATATTAAGAGCTATAGTTAACATTGATGATTAAAGGCATTGATAATGACTGATAAGGAATGTGATGACTGTTGATGATTAGGAATTGAAAGAAGAATTTCCCTGAATTGGATTGAGTCGATTAGATGATTCAAATTGAAAAGTTTAGCAATTAAAGGACAAATTGAAGATAAATGTGAAATGAATGAAAAGTTGTTTTTGGGAGTCCTGATCCTAGCGGAGACTCATGTGTAAAAGATAGAATAAAAGGTATGTGTTATGGTAATGTAAAGAATTTGATTGTATAATAGGATTATTGAACAGTAAAGAGATATTAGTTGTGATTATGAGGAGAATATCGATGCAGGTATATTCTGTGTGAATATGTTCGTGAAGCATAAAGAGAATTTGATGAATGTATTATTAACCCAGTTTATAATGATAGCGAATAAATTGAAATAGGTGGAGAAGTTAGTGTAAGAGAATCTGTGTCTGAATATGCTAAAATGAGATTGAGAAAATGGTTAGAACATCGTTCCTCGTTGAAAACGTATGATAATTAAAGAGTTTTGCAAATTGATCATAGGTGTAAGGAGTTCGTTATTTTACTGAAGAGTGAAATGTTTAGATTGAGTTTAAAGTGGATAGTGACTGTGATCATTGATGATCGATAGAATACATTTGAATAGTGAAGAAGATAAATTGACACAGTTGAGGAAATTGTATGGTATGCAAGTTTTATAAGAGTGAATTTGATCTTGATTGAATAAGTAATGGATGAATTATTATTCGAACATGGTATTGGGAGATTGAAATGTAAATAGAGGTATTGATAAATGTGAAATTGTAAAGGACAGGTACATAAGGAATTTGGAGTTATTTTTCCAATATACAATCAATCCTAAAAATGTGTGAATTGTATGACTAATGATTGAAAAAAAAGAGACACTTGGAGAAATTTTCAATTCGAGTATTGATCGTGTTATTTTAAATTTTGAGGTCTTATAGCTAAAAAGGAGTTGTTCATCCCGATAATAAAGTGAACAGGACCTAGTATGCTCGAAGGTCCTGAATGATTTAAGTTAAGGTTGATAGGAGTTTTGAATCAGTAATAGTAGTTAAGAAATCCAAATTGACGAGAATGAGTCAAACTGATGATTATCGAGATTGTTGAAATTTTAAGAGATTAGTAATTGGCATTGGAGAGATGCACTCTAATAAGCGATACATGAAATGTCTCTAACTGTGTCACCTCAGCCAAGCTATGCATTGATAGAGATAAAAGGTAAATGGGGAACTAAATTCGTTATTAGTGGCCTCGATGTGACCGTGTTGTGAATCGATTTATGGATTGGCAAGTCAGTAGCAACCTAAAAGATGAAATGGATTCGTAAAGTACTATATAGACAGAAATAGGAAATATTGATATGATCGGATATGTATATTATTGGTGGTGGATATAAAGAATTATGAGTAATCGAAAAGAAATCGTTAAAATAGTATTAAGTTTGAGAAAGGAAAAAGAGGTAAGTAAGTGATTGTAGTGTGATTAAATTTGGCAAGTTAGTCTAAAATCGTAAAAAATGATTCGGATCTAAAGTGTTACAAAGACTGAATTAGAAAATATTGTTAGGATCCGAAACATGTGTTATCAATATTGGAAGTGATGAATTGTGAGTAAAAGGCAATGTAGAGTTAAGAAAGATTTGGCAGAAATTATGCGTATGCATATAGGGAAATAAGTGGAAATCAGAGAGTCAATGATCGAAAAGACTCCCCTATCTTCTTGACAAATCATATATGAAATTTCGAGGACGAAATTTTTATTAGGAGGGGGAGAATTGTAACATCCCGTTACCGGTGTGACAGGTATGTTGGTAATTTGGATCGGATTAGGATTGAGTACAGGCAAATTGCTGCATTACACATGCATTAAAGTTCGATAGACATCAGTAAATGATTTCAATTGTACAGGTATATATATATATATATGTACATACATGTATGAAAAATTCCCGACTTGATTGTGTATCGGAAATTGGTTATAATTGTTCAGATGAGGATTGGACTGTGAAAATTGGAAAATTGAGTAATAAGTGTATAAATTAGGTTTTGAATATGGAATTGGAATGAAATGGAATTCAGAGAAATGGAAATTGAAATTTGAGTATAGGAAATGGTATTTCCTAATTTTGTGAATTTATGGGAATTTTTCCAGAATTTTTAGAGTAATGGATCCGGATCGGAAAATTTGCTTAGTGACTGATTTATTTGATTCCGGGTCCGAGATCGCTTGGCAAGTGATATGAAACAATTTGAATTATGATTTTGGGAATTATTAATTATGATTATTGCAAAATTGGGAGAATAAGAATTTGGATTGATAGACCCTAAGAATTGGGCATGTGGCAGGTGGTCAGCTAAACATGCCTTAGCCTTTAAATCATTTATATATATATATATATATAAGCTGAAATCGTTTGTTATCGCCAAAAAGAAACGAAGCTTTGTCGTGGGTGAGCATCTTGCGATTTGGAGTTTCTTGAAGGGATTTTCAACGGATTGAACCTTGAATCAAGTAAGTTTATACTTGTTTATGCTATTTGATCGTAGATTTGAGTAATAAATTGTTTAGAAATTTGGAAAATGTCGATAATAGGGTTTTTGTGGTTTTGATTTGGGTTTTTTGATGAAAATTGAGTCAAATGATGATTTGAGGTTAGAAATAAGTTGGGTTAAGGTTTAAAACTGATTGAGAGTGTTTAGAAAGAATTTGGATGAGTTGGATCAGAAAAATCCGAGAAATTTCGGTTTTGACGAGTTTACGGTTCGCACGTCATGACGATGTGATGAACACGCCTTGTGGCGAGCCCTTTTAGCGTGCGTCGCGCGATTTAATATTAAATATTTAATTTGTGTGTCGTGATTTAGCGAGTATCGGCCGCCGCGCCGCAATTAGTGGAGTCATGTCTTGTGAAAGCGAGCTTAGTCCACACGTCATGACGAAGCAAAGCAGCGACGTCATGACGAAACAATGATTATCGTCATGACGAGGAGATTGTTTCTGAAAAGTTGATTATTGGGGTTTTTGAATTGGAGAATTTTGGGATCCAATTTGGATTGGTTATGGATCAAAATGGCATTTGAGAGAATAGAAATTACAAATCGGGAGAAATGAAATTAAGTGATTATGAGATGATTGTTACAAGTAATGAGTTTAAGGTTGATTTCAAATGAATTGGTTTCTAAATGATTAATTGGAATTTGGAGACTAAGAATATTGAATTGATAAGAATGGGAATTTGGAACGTAATTAAATGGTTATCGAAATTGAGTGGTAAATAGATTGTGATTGTGATTTTAATTGAAATGTGACCTAAGAATATGGAAATTAGTAAATTGATTAATGATATCTGGAATTGATATGGATTAGAGTGAGAGTGATTAATTTGGGAAATTCGAAATTTGGATCGGAATGTCATAACATGTATAGTATTTATCGCATTTGTTAAATATGTATTATTGATTGAAATCGGTAAAATTGGTAATGTGAGATTATTTGACTATTTTGAAAGGCACCGATGGAGCAATTCCACGGATATCTTTGGGACTTCGTGTTGTAGCTTCGGAAGTGCAGGTGAGTAACCTAGTTGGTTCCTCAGCCTTTATGTGTTTAATATTAGATGCATTAATGCCATGTGGAGTTAAGGATGGATGTGTGTGTGTGATTGGTTTTGATTGATTTCGGACCATGGGTGTTCGAAATATTGGATTGCGATATTGAAGTGTAAACGTGAATAATTGTGTATAAATGCATTAGCGAATTGGATTATAATGCATGAGTGAAATGAATTGAATGTGCATATGATCGAAATACCGGACCAAAGGTCCGAAGAACTAAAAAGTGTTATCGAAATGAAAAGTGAACATGTGCATTCATGCATAATTGCATTATCAGATAATGATAGTTGTGACCGGTGGTACCAACGTATTCAGAGCCACAGGCTCAATGCATAGTGCCCTTCACAGGGATTATCAGGGCGTATCACGCCCAATGTATATGAGAGCTTTAAGCTCAACGCACAGGACTTCAGGTCCAAAGACTGTTAGAGCCTCAGGCTCACTGCAGGGCATATCACGCCCAACGATTTCAGAGTCACTGGCTCAACGAAAATGAACTCAGGCGCACGGTCACAACAACGAAAAGAAAATGAAAGTGTCACATGCATATTGCATATATGAATGATCAAAGGTGTACTGGGTGAAACTGAAATTGAATGCATGTGATTTTATGAATGTGTTAACATGTGATATACTGTGGATATGATTTGTGAATGCATGAGTTGAGTGAACCATCGATGATGGTTTCTCACTGAGTTCGCAAACTCACCCAACATTGCATCTATTTTTCAGGAATCGAAGAGTACCCCGTTAGTAAAACGGGAGTATGTTTGCAGTATTTAAGTGAAGGTCAGGGTCGGGATCAGTGTCGTCACATCTGCATTAGTGTAGTGATTTGTCCAGTGGGCCCTAATTGGATAAATGTAAAATTGTATTGTGTTTTAGTGATTACTGAAATGTGTTCAGAAATGGCATTGAGCCTAGTTAGGTCATGCATTTCTCATATGAATTGATTGAGCGCTATTGAGTGCCAGTTTATTACTGAAATTGTTTTAATGTGAAAAGATGTTTTTGTAATAAATTGGGCCTAAAGTGTTTATCGATTTTCGCTTGTTTAACTGTTTTGAAAAAGAAAAGTGTTTCAATGAGTTTTAAAAAGGTAATGCTTGCTCTAGCACGCCACCCTCGCGGGGCACGGGCTCGGATATCACCGTCGATATCGGGTTCGGGTCTTGGCGGGAGTGGGGTGCTACATACACAAGAAGGGGGGGTTGAATTGTGATAAACTTTTCTTTAATCCCTTCAATAACAATTGCTTGTTCTTTCAGAAAACTTATCGTAAATCAATTCTTAACTAGTTTGAAAAACTTTGTTAATAATGAAAACTACGATTTAAGAAAAGTAAGAGTTAGAGAGAAACACGTTAATTTTATCCTGGTTCACCCCAAACCGTGGGCTACGCCCATCCTCGGATATTCTTCCGAGATTTTCACTATCTCCAAACTGATTACAAGTATTCTTTAGATCGAGCCTCTTGGTCTCTTAACATCAAGTATTCTTTTACTCTTAGCCTCTTCAGCTATCTCAGAAGACTTTTTCAAAATGAAAAAGCGATAAAGAGCTTTTACAAAGAGTTGCTCTTCACAATATACACTCGAAAATAATTCGCAATTTTTCTCAAATAGATGATATTGAATACGCAGAGTTTCATTCACTTTTTCCAAAAGTTATTTCTTCTTCAATCTCGACTCTTATTTATAGTGGAACTTCAACTGCTTTTGACTATCTGCTTTTGAATCTTTAAAGAACGGTTATTCGGTTTAGCTCATGTAACCGCCTTAAACGATGTTTCTTTCTTCCGCCTTATTTTCGTATCGCCCGCTTCTTGTCTTCGTAAAGCTTCCGCCCGCTTTTTGTATCGCCCGCTTTTTCTTCCGCCTCATTTTCTTTAAATGCGCTTGTATCGCCTGCTTTTCCTTCCGCTTTTTTTCTTAAATGCTCGCTTTTGTATAAATACCTTTTCCTTCCGCGCTTTTCTTTAAATGCCTTTTGTATCGCCTCGCTTTTCCTTCCGCCTGCTTTTTCTTTCGCCGCCTTTTGTATCGTCGCTTTTCTTCCGCTCTGCTTTTTCTTTCAGATATTTCTCTTTGTTTATTATCAAAATTATTTAATACGTGAAGTCCGGTTTGACTTAACATTCTCCCCTTTTGATAATAACAAATACTTGTGAGAAATATGAAAAGTATCATATACTTGTGAATTATACTGAAGTATTGAGATAAAAATTATCTTCATCCTTCCAAATTGATTTCTTCCTTCTCCTTCTCTCTTCCTTCTCCTTCTCCCCTATTTGTTATTGATCAAAAATTATTTTCCAATCTGCTTCACTAACTTTTCAGCATCTTCTTAATCTTCTTCATATCTTTATCAAGCTTCGAACATGCTTCTTTAGAGTTGATGATTCATCTGCAATCGAGGGTACTGCCTTAACAACTTGCTTTTCAACGATAGCCACCGTTGTTGTATAAGCTTCCTTGTTAAAGACATTTGGTTCAATGATTTGCGAGAGAGGAGGAGGAACAAATACGACTTGTTCATTGATATCAAGATCATAGGAATCTCTTATTCGCTGAAAAGTGTGTTCAAACCATGGCATAGCTTCGCAATTGAAGTGATCTCCCACAGAGGTCGATTTCGCAGAATGTTCTCAGTATTATAGTAAAACAACATTACGAGTTGCCAATCGTAATGTAATAATATCGACCCATTCGATATTGCCTCCTGTGGATCATCTCGCTGTGGCCTTAGTTAGACTTGGTCCTGGATCTTGATACACGCAGATGGACTTACCACTCCTTTTCTCCTTACATGCTTCATCAATCAATTTTATCGCCTCTTCAATCGATCGGAAGACATGTCATCCAATCTTGCTCAGTTGAACTTTCACTTTAGCTTCTCATAATTGAGTTCAACAAAATTTGGTGGTTGAAGATCGGTACCACCTTGATTATTGTCTTGCTCAAGATAGGATAAGAAGTGATACGCCTCCAAATGGCTCTGGTGGATATGGTTCTCTCCCAACTCTCTTGATTGATCATAGAAATTTTTGTAACCCCTATCCAATGGATGAGAAATGCCATTATCATATTCTACATTTGAAGAATGCTTTGACAAATCTCTTGGGTTTGTCTCGATGATGACCGACTTGATCTTCTTCTCCTTTCTTACAACCAATCTATGTTCCCATCTTTCTCTTTGAGAAGTTAAATACTTGGATGGAACATTAGTCATCACACTTACAACTTTTGAAGTAGCCTTCGTCCCCAAAACATGTGTAGCAACTTGTTTATGGACAAGTGTGGACTGAAAAGTAGTAGGAACTATTTCTTCAAAAATTGGATTATTAAGAATTTTGTGAGAATCCTTAATATTACCCTTAACAGCTTCCACAATCGCTTCAAGAGTGCTTCCATATTAACTTCAAAGAAGATCAACAAAGACTTACAAAGACATGCAGCAGATTTTTTAGAAATGTCAACAACAGTTTCTTCTAGCCTTGTCTTCTTAGCCTTTGCCTCTGTTGTTGGATTTTCTTCTTTTCTTGCACTCATTTTCTTTAACCTTGGTGACCTCTTGGATTGAACTTTCTTCTTCTCAGGTTCTTCTACTTTCCTTTTTCCTTCATTTCCTTGAGATTGAGTTTCTGAAACTTTCTCAAGGATTGATGATGATGATTTTGTAGCTTTTGATCTCGTCGTTCATAATGCTTTGGTTTGCTTGAATCTCGGAAGGATCGGCCTCATTCGTCATACAGCTTTCCTTTGTGGGTGACGTTCTTGCTTGCTTATGAATGTCACTCACCAAAGGTTCCCTTTCCGCTTTAAGTCACCGATTCAAAAATCGAATGATCTTGACTTCGACTCACGAGAGTGTGATCTTCTCTCCTTCATAGAGGATTTCTTCGTTTTAGGCTCCCCTTCAGTTGTTGCTTTCCTTGATTCTTCTGGTCCTTGTTTGTCTGAAAATCTCGCACCCATTTTGGCAATCGATGTAGAATCTATATAACTTCTTACAGATACCTTCATCGACTCCCAACTCAATCGATTCCCGATTCTTTAAACATCCTAGTCAACAACATCCCATACGGAGGGTGTTTGTATCCTTTATTGATTTAACCATATATTGATAAATTAAAAATGGTAAATCTATTGGTTGGTGATTCAGAGATGAAGGATACATTGTTCATCCAAAGTAGTGACTTGATGTCTTGAACCTATCCTAGGTAACACACAATCACACAAAATAACAAACAAAACCTCGCTTTGGTACAAGCCAAGAGGCTCTTCTTTCGATTGGGTTGTTCGACCATAAAGTTGACGAGTAACTTCATCTTCGCTCAACTTCAGCTTAGTCATCCATTTCATCATGTTAGTAGGTTGAACTCCACTACTCGGACATTCAAGACTCTTTCCAAGAACTCCTTGGTTACTATAACAGGAGTGTTTCTACATACGATACGATTGTATTATCCACGCTTTTAGTATGTTTCGAACTCATAAACTTCTTTGAGATAAACTTACTCTCGTATTTGAAAGAAGTTTCTCCATCCTGCCGCTATTATCTCCTATCTATATCCATTTGTTCCTTCTTAGATCTTCAAAGTTTACCAATCTTCCCAGCTTGCTCTGGATCAACTCATAAAATGGGCTTGACATTCATCTTGTTGATTACGGTGAATAGGAACTCGCTTGAAGAATTTTCGAGAGATTTCAGAGAACTATCAATTTCTGAATTTGTTAGAGATCCTAAACGCCGCTTTTAGGGATTTTATAGCAAATTCTAGAACGATTGTACTTCTCGATGATCCGATGACCTTTTTCCTCTAAAATTTTTCTTTGTGAAAGAAGTTTTAAGTCTGAAACCGCCAACGCCGCTTAACTCCACCGTTTCATTGTCTTTCTTTTTGAAAATCGATGATCAATCTGTTAACTCGCTGCCTTCTCGTCTTTGTCTTTAAAAATCGATGAATGATCCGTTAACTCCTCCGCTCATCTGCTTTCTTCTTTGCGAAAAACCGGATGATTGGTCCGTTAACTCCTCCGCTCTATCTGCTTTCTTCTTTGCAAAAACCGGATGAATGATCCGTTAACTCCTCCGCTCATCTGCTTCTTCTTTGCGAAAATGATTGGTCCGTTAACTCCTCCGCTCTATCTGCTTTCTTCTTTGCGAAAACCGGATGATTGGTCCGTTAACTCCTCCGCTCTCTCTGCTTTCTTCTTTGCGAAAAACCGATGATTGGTCCGTTAACATCACCATATTGAGGTTGCGTCGATTTCTTTAAAGCGATCTTCACTTAGTGGTTTTGCGAAGATATTCCGCCATCGAAATTTCGCTTCCACGAATTGTAGATCGACAACATTCTTCCGAACGTAATCTCTCAAGAAATGATGTCTAACTTCAATGTGCTTCACCCTTGAATGTTGAATTGGATTCTCGACAAGTCGATGGCACCGGTGTTGTCGCAAGATATTGGAATCTCTTCCTCTTGTATTGAGTAGTCCTCCAATTGATACTTGATCCACGATAATTGGGAACAACAACTTGCGGCGGACATATATTCAAACCTTTCGGTTGATAATGCAATCGAGCTTTGTCTCTTGCTTGACCATGACACCGTGTTTGGTCCAAGGTAGTGACAACCACCACTCGTGCTCTTCCTTTCAATCCTATCACCGCATAGTCCGCATCGCAATATCCATTCAACCTGAAATCTTTACCTTTCTCATACATTAAGCAAAGATCGGTAGTACTGCGAGATATCTCAAAATTCGCTTTACGCCTATGTAATGAGATTCTCTAGATCGGCTGAAACCTTGCACACAAGCATACATCGAATAGAATGTCGTCTAATTGTCGTAAGATAAAGCAAAGAACCAATCATCCCTCTAAATAGGGTTTGATCCACCTTCTTACCACTTTCGCCTTTCGACAACAAGTTTGAAGGATGCATCGGTGTAGACATACTTTTAACACTTTGCACATATCAAATTTAGACAACAATTCTTTGACATATTTTTGTTAATGGATAAAATCTTGTCCTTAGTTTGCTTTACTTGCAATCCAAGAAAGAATTTTAACTCACCCATCATGCTCATCTCAAATTCATTTTCATCATATTTTCAAAGCTTATGCATAACTTTTTGAGGTGGCACCAAAATAATATCATCAACATAGATTTGCACAATAATAAAATCATTATACAAGTTCTTCCTAAAAGAGTTTTGTCAACTTTACCTCTAGTAAATCCATTTTCAATAAGAAATGAGCTCAGACGATCATACCATGCTCTAGAGCCTGTTTGATCCATATAAGGCTTTATGAAGTCTGAGACATGATCTGGATACTTTATATCCTCAAATCCAGGAGGTTGCTTGACATAGACTTCTTCATCTATAAAGCCATTCAGAAATGCACTTTTACATCCATCTAAAAAGCTTTATGTCATGGCAAACAACATATGCAAGCGGTATCCTTATTGCTTCAAGTCTTGCTCTCGGAGCATATGTCTCATTATAGTCTATTCCTTCCTGCCGATTATAGCCTTGTGCTACTAATCTTGCCTTGTTGCGACTTACTTTTCCTGATTCGCCTAGCTTATTCTTGAATATCCATCTAGTACCAATAATGGATTTCTTTTCGGGTTTAGGAATTAAGGACCGGACTTTATTCCTACCAATTGATTCAACTCCTCTTGCATAGCTAATATCCATGCTTCATCTTTTAGAGCTTCATCAATCTTTTTAGGTTCTACTTCGATATAAATGCCACATTGGCTTCTCTTCCTAACTTGGACCTTGTTCTTACACCTTCCGAGGTTTCTCCGATAATTGACTCTTTAGGATGAGAGCTTTTGTATCTCCAATCTTTCTTTAACTCATAATTCTTAGAGATATCTGCCTTTTCATCATGAAGTGTTCTGATGAAGATACTTCCTTACAACGCGTCAAGGGCACTGTAATAAAGATCATCTTCTTGATTCCTCTTCCTTATTGGGTTGAGAGCTATCATCGAACTTAACGTGAATAGTTTCTTCAATGCCTTTGAGGTGAGGTTGAAGACTCTAAATGCCTTTGAAGTGAGAGAATAGCCTAGAAAAATTCTGAAAGTGTCTTCGCATCAAATTTGTCCGAGCTTCCTTTGTGTTCGAAAAGTGCACTTGCAACCAAAAGGATGGAAATAAGAAATGTTTGGTCTCCTTTCATTCCACAACTCATAGGAGTTTTCTTGAAGATTGGTCGCAGAAAGACTCTATTCGAATGTAGCATCTTTGTATTGATGACTTCTGCCTGAAGTATTTAGGAAGATTCATCTCGCATGAAGATTGTTCTTGCCATCTCTTGAATCGTCCTATTCTTCCTCTCAACAACTCCATTCTCACATGGAGTCTTTAGGGTAGAAGTTATGAAAATTCCTTTTCTTCGCAGAATACTCAACTTCTCATTTTCAAATTCTCCTCCATGATCACTCCTTATGCTTGCTATAGACATTCCTCTTTCATTTTGTAATCTAATGGAAAGGTTTCTAAAACACTTGAAAGACTCATCTTTATGTGATAGAAAAGTATCCAACAAAACCTTGTAAAATCATCAACAATCACAAGTCCATACTTCTTTCCACCAAGACTTATTGTTCTTGTTGGACCAAATAAGTCCATATGTAACAACTCAAGTGGTCTAGAAGAAGTTATGAAATGTTTTGAAGAGAAAGAGGTTTTAACTTGTTTCCTTTCGACAACTTTCACAAAAGAAATCTTTGTCAAAACGAATTTGTGGCAAACCTTTTACCAAATCATGTTTCAAAAGTTTTGAAATATGTTTAAAACTGACATGACCTAGTTTTTATGCCGATCGCCTTTCATCTTCGAGATAAAAACATGAAATATTTTGAGACCGAAAACGCCTAAATCAATTTTATAAAGATTGTTTCGCTTTTGGCTGAAAAGAAGATGGAACCATCTTTGTTTCGACTTCACAAAATTTTTGATTAAAAGAAACTTCAAAACCGTAATCACATAATTGACTAATACTTATCAAGTTATGCTTTAGACCATCAACTAGTAGACGTTATTAATGCATGCATGAGAATTCTTACCAATCTTACCAAACCCGATTATCTTTCCTTGTTGGTTGTCTCCAAAGTTATCGATCCTCCTTTCTTGATCAAGATCTAGGAACATAGACTTGTTTCCGTCATGTGTGACGCGAGCATCCACCGTCCATATACCAATGGTGCTTGCTGGTTCTTCCAACGAAGGATTTCGTGGGAGATATTATTTTATTTTTAGGTACCCAGATTCTCTTGGGTCCTTTAGGTTAGTCGATGTAATGAATGATAATGATGTGTAGAATGATAATGTTGATGACCTTTCGAAAATCGATTGATATCTTTTCTTATTTTTTGAGCAACTGATTTTACTACGTAATGTCAGGGGCTTATTTTTAGTAAACCCTAATCCAGCTTTTATCCCTGATGTCTCAGATTCTCCTATCATTTCATTCATCTTTTTGTACTATCTATAAATTTAGCTAGATCAATTGAGAGATTATTAATTCTCGCTTCAATTGATTAATCTCTTCAGATCTATCTACAACTTTGTTGTTATTTAATTCCTCAACTTGCTTTCTCAAACTTATATTCTCACTCTCTATCTCATGAGTATGTTTGAGGTTTTCTACATATTTCTTCTTCAACAATTGTACTTTGTTTCGAATAGCATGAGAATCCTCTAACAATTCGAATATGCATCTTGTATATCATTATAGTGGAAGTTACCTCCTCATCACTTTCTTCTTCACTACTGACATATGTTAGCATGTTCGACGCCAGAACTTGTATCGATTCGATGAATCCAGATCTTCCCACGCTGCCATCATGCTTTTCTTGTTATCTCTACTCCTTCCGGGTTGTCTTTTCAACATTGGACACTCGGACTTGTAATGTCCCGCTTCTTGCATTCATAACAGTAATGGATGCTTTATCGACTTTTCATCGCTTTGCATTGTTCCTTCTAAATGTTGAATTTCCTTTGGACTTCTTTTCCACATTCTTCTTATCTTTCTTGAAATGAAAGATAGCTCATCGCCTTCATCACTTGATTCAGATTCGACTTCTTTGGAATCATCATCCTTGCTTCTTCAATCTTTAACGCCTTTGATGTATTCCTTTTGTTTCCTTCTTCGGATTTTGTGATTCTTTTGACTTGCTTTGAGCGCTATGGACTTCTCCTTTTGGGCTTATCTTCCGCATCAAGCTCTACCGTGTATCTTCAACGATCCAAGCAATTCATCAAGCTTCAAGACGCTTAGGTCTTTGGCTTCTTGTCTGTGATTACTTTGGGTCTCCATCTTTTGGCGAGACTCCTCAAAATCTTTCAACATGGTCTTGACTGTTGTGCGCTCTTCCAAGAGCTTTTAGCCCATTAATAATTGTTTGGAATCTTCCAAACATTTGATCAATGGTCTCTTCTTCTTTCACCTTGAATAACTTCGTCTTGATGCACCAAAATACTTATCTTGGACTCCTTCACTTGATTTGTTCCTTCATGTGCAATTGATAATGTATCCCACATTTCTTTGGCAATGTCGCATCCATGCACTTTGTCATACTCGCTTCGCTCAATGCACAACTCAAGAAAATTTCGCTTTGAGTTTGGTTGAAATCTTGCTTTACGCTCACCGTCCATCTTTCTCGTGGAATTGGATTTTATCATCATCTTCGGATGTGTAAGGTCCATTCTCGATGATGTCCCAAAGGTCAATGTGAGTAGACTCGATAAACAATCTCATCCGATCCTTCCAATAGTGGTATTCTTCACCATTGAATGCTGGAGGTCTGGTGACTGAGGCTCCTTCTGCAATATACGTGTGTGATTCCACCATTTTCTTTAGTTCACACTTTATTAGAGTGATTCTTGAACACCTTGCTCTGATACCAATTGATGTAATTCACACGTTAATATATTGAGTAATAATATGACCAAGATACACAAGAAGGGGGGGTTGAATTGTGATAAACTTTTCTTTAATCCCTTCAATAACAATTGCTTGTTCTTTCAGAAAACTTATCGTAAATCAATTCTTAACTAGTTTGAAAAACTTTGTTAATAATGAAAACTACGATTTAAGAAAAGTAAGAGTTAGAGAGAAACACGACAATTTTATCCTGGTTCACCCCAAACCGTAATACGCCCGATCCTCGATATTCTTCTCGAGATTTTCACTATCTCCAAACCGACATAAGTATTCTTTAGACTGAGCCTCTTCAGGTCTCTTAACATCAAGTATTCTTTTACTCTTAGCCTCTTCAGGCTATCTGTAGCACTTTTTCAAAAATGAAAAACTGATAAAGAGCTTTTACAAAAGAGTTGCTCTTCACAATATACACTCGAAAATAATTCGCAATTTTTCTCAAATAGACAGCTATTGAATACGCAGAGTTTCATTCACTTTTTCCAAAAGTTATTTCTTCTTCAATCTCGACTCTTATTTATAGTCGGAACTTCAACTGTTTCTTGACTATCTGCTTCTTGAATCTTTAAAGAAACGGTTATTCAGTTTAGCTCAGAACCGCCTTTAAACCGATGTTTCTTTCTTCCGCCTTATTTTCGTATCGCCTCGCTTTTTGTCTTCGTAAAGCTTCCGCCCGCTTTTTATATCGCCCGCTTTTCTTCCGCCTGCTTTTCTTTAAATGCCTTTTGTATCATCTCGCTTTTCCTTCCGTCTGCTTTTTCTTTAAATGCCTTTTGTATCGCTTCTTTTCCTTCGCTTTTCTTTTTCTTTAAATGCTTTTGTATCGCCCGCTTTTCCTTCCGTCTGCTTTTCTTTAAATGCCTTTTGTATCGCCTCGCTTTTCTTCCGTCTGTTTTTCTTTCGTATATTTCTCTTTGTTTATTATCAAAATTATTTAATACGTGAAGTCTGGTTTGACTTAACAGGAGCGACCGAGCAGGAGCGACCGAACGGGTCGCTAGCTAGGACAACCGAGCTGGAGCAACTGAGGGCGCTCACCAGAGCGACTGAGCGGCGCTCGCTAGGGCGACTGAGCAATGCTCACCAGAGTGACCGAGCGGGTTGCTCGCCTTCTTTTCTTTCGACCTTCCAACTTCTAAAATTCATAACTTATGACTCAGAACTTCAAAATTTTTAAATTTGGTATCAATGGAAATCTAAAAGAAAGCTCTACAACTTCCATGAGGAACTCAAAAATCAATTCCATCTTTAAAGGGGTGAAAATCTCACTCAAAGTTTCTGTCTAATTTAAGTCTCCCTAAACAGTATCACAACTTCTAAAATTTCTATCTTTCAACTTCAAGGTCCAAAAATGTCATACTTTATATCAATGAAAAGATCAAATTGCAACCTAAAACTTTCATGAAGGACAGAAAAAATCAATTTGGCCTCTAAGGGAGTCAAAAACCACTTCAAAGTTTCTGTCCACTAATACTCTTCCCAAACAGTAATAGAAACTTCTAAAAATCATAACTTCCTATTTCATAGCCCAAAATTTCCATACTTTACACCAATGAAAAGATCAGAACATAATCTAAATCTTTCATGAAGATCATTTTCTTACATTTTGAAGTGAATCACACGTTATTACAATGCTTATTATACGATGTATAAATGCACAAGAAGGGGGGTTGAATTGTGTATTTCCCCTTTTTGAAAAACCTTTCAAAATCGTTCTATAAAAGGAAAGATTTATTCTTTTTACAAGAACTATTGCAAATCAAAGTTAATTGTATTCTTTGAAAAACTTGTTTGAAAACTAAGTAAAATCAAAACTTTGAATAATAAGAGAGATAAGGTAGAGAGAAGTTGACACAGTAATTTTTATACTGGTTCACCCCAAACCATTGGCTACGTCCAGTCCTCAGAAATCTTTCTGAGATTTCACTATCTCTTAATAACTTTACAAGTATTCTTTCTTTCTGAGCCTCTTCAGGTCTCTATACAATCAGTATTCTTTTACTCTTAGCCTCTGCAGGCTATCTGTACTACTTTCTTACAGAAAGATGTTTCGAGCTTTGTTATAGTAAGATAGCTCTAACTATTTGCTCAATAAACTCGCAAGTAAGCTTTTTGTTTCGTAACATTGTGTAAGCATCTAACTTTGTAATCTTTAACTTTGACTCATATTTATAGCCTTCGTCTGTAACTGCTTCTTGAATCTTGTTTCTTGAATCTTGAAAGAAACGGTTATTCAATTAAATTCTGTAACTAACTCGAACTGATTCTTGATTCGAACGTGATTTGCTTCTGTCTGCTTTTCAACGTCTGCTTTTACTTCCGTCTAATTTTTTTAATCTCTGTCTGCTTTTCAATCTTCGTCTGCTTTTCTACTATCGTCTTCTTTTTCACTCTTCCATCTGCTTTTCATCTCTTTCTTCTGTTTTTCTACTATCGTCTGCTTTTTCATTCTCCGTCTACTTTTCTCTCTTCCGTCTGTTTTTTATCGTCTACTTTTGTATTCTTCGTCTGCTTTTCATCTATCGTCTATTTTGCTACTATCTTCTGCTTTTTCATTCTCCGTCTGTTTTTTTATCTTCATCTGTTTTTCATTCTTCGTCTGCTTTTTATTCTTCCGTCTGCTTTTTAATTCTCCGTCTGCTTTTCTTCTTTGTCTGCTTTTCATCTTCTGTTATTTGTAGTTCATCAAAATTATTTATGTAAAGTCATTTTGACTTAACAATCTCCCCTTTTTTGATGATAATAAATAATCATACAATTTAAAATGAAAAACTATAAAAAAAAATGTACAGTTGAAGAAATAAGAAAGCATATCTTCATACTGTTTTCATCTGACTTCTTCATTTTCTACTTATTCTCCCTCCCCCTTATCTTTTCTTCTTCAAAAAAATTCATCTCCTTCATTCACCCCCTTTGATTTATGCTTTTTCTCCCCCTATTTGTTATTGATCAAAAATGATTACGACTAATGATGCTTCAACAATTCTTTCACCATCTCCTTCAATTCCTTGACTTCTCTTCGTAGGTGCATTACCTCTTCTTTCAAGTCAAAAGAAGAGGTTGGTCGATCATCATTCTCTGACTGTTCTTCTTCAAAGGCAATTGTAGTAGTGTATGCGTCTGAAGATGGAATATAGTCTTCAAAAAGCTCAAAAATAGGTGGATGAACCGATAGGTTGGGTTCAGGAAGGTTTAAGTCATAAGGAGCTAGTAGCATTAACACTTGTCTTCCACGTAAGGGTAGGGCTTCTTCTTCAATTGACAGTGTATTAGATAGTGGCCTAATACGCACTATTGCCTACACAAGGGATTCAGTGAACGTCCCTTTAGTCAACTTTCCCCCCACTGGACAGTGTTCATCTTTTGTTGTTGCACTACAACTGGCTCCTGTAATCGTTTTCTTTGAAGTGCTTGCTTCATCTATTATTTGCACTTCTTCTTCAATCTGATCTGCGGACAGGTCATCAATTACCCCATTTGGGTATAACTTCTTCTTCCCCTTATTAACACCCAAGGGATATCTTGGTTGAAGGTTTAGTACAACCCTTATCACCATTTGCTCTATTATCAGGTAAATAGTGTATGGTTGACTGGTCATTTTCGTAGGGTATGGTTTTGTGGAAGCATACCTCAAGGCTTCATAAAAATTTCTTTCATCTTCATTCAACAGATGCCAAGTCTCACTATTTATCGGAAAAGGTTGTAAGAAAGCCTCTACTAACCTTCTCAGTGTATCCCCGATGACTATTAAAGTACTCCTTACAGGTTGAACTTCTTTTATTAATCTAATTTCCAATTCATCTTTCCTCAGAAATTCAGAATACTCGTATGGAAACAGACTGAGTTCTTCTTGTTGAACCTATACTAAACTAAGTTCTATTGATTCTTGTTGATGAACCTCAGTAGGAATAACACTTACCAGACTTAGTTCTGCTGTTGTCTCTTGTGGAACAACAATAGGAGTATTCTTCTTCTAACTAATGTCCTTAGCAGTAGAACCACTCTTCTTTTGACTAACTTGCTTAGTCTTTTTCACTGACTCAGTTTGTCTTGGAGTTTTCTGAGGTTGGGGTATCTGTTTCTCAGACTCCAATTTTCTCTTCCTCTCAGTCTCCTTAGCCTGATTGGCTGATTCTTCATTTAAGATTGAGACTAGAGATCTCGTAGCCTTCGGTGCGAGAGTCACAAAGACTTCTGCCTGACTTCATTCTCTGGACCTCTTTTCTTCTTGCTGTCTCAAGGTTCGAATCCTGGGTGATCTCTTCGCCTTCTTTGGAATATCACTCAGAAGCTTCTCCCCTTTTCTCTTCAAGACACTTTCATTTGTACTCCAAACTTGGCTACTTTCTTTTTAAGAAATCATCTTTTCCTTAAAAACTTCTTCATATGATTTCCTACTTTCAATAATAGTCATTCTTGTACTAACTTGAGATTTAGAACTCTTTGTGGGAGACCTCTTATGTATCCACTCCCCCTCAGTTCTAGCTTTATTCTCAGAATCTGCTTCTGCTCTATTCAGATTCTTCAAGCCCATTTTTCTTATAGTACCCGAGTCGATAACACTCCTGACAGGCACCATTCGTCTGATTTCCTTGAACCGTTCTTTACTCAATGGTTTAGTGAAGATATTCACCCATTGAAACTCTGTCTCAATAAACTGTAGACTCACAATCTTTCTCTGAACGTAGTCTCTCAAGAAATGATGTCTGACTTCGATATGCTTCACTCTCGAATGCTGTATAGGGTTCTTCGATAAATTGATGGCATTGGTGTTGTCATAGAAAATTGGGATCTCCTCTTCTTGAACTGAATAATCTTCTAGTTGGTATTTAATTCACAATGTTTGTGAACAACAGCTTGCAGCAGACATGTACTCGGCTTCGACGGTTGATAGAGCGATTGACCTTTGTCTCTTGCTTGACCAGGAAACTAGGTTTGAGCCAAGAAAGTGGCAGCCTCCACTAGTACTCTTCCTTTCAACTCTATCTCCGGCATAGTCTGCATCGCAATATCCGATCAACCTGAAATCTTTACCTTTCTCAAATATTAAACAAAGATCAGTAGTACCTACGAGATATCTCATAATTCTTTTAACAGCAATATAATGAGACTCTCTAGGATCGGCCTGAAACCTTGCGCACAAACATACACTAAACAGTATGTCAGGTCTGCTTGCTGTAAGATAAAGCAAAGAACCGATCATCCGTCTATATAGGGTTTGATCCACCTTCTTACCAACTTCGACTTTTGAGAAGAGGTTTGAAGGATTCATCGGAGTTTCCATAGGCTTCACATTATTCATATCAAATTTAGACAACAGTTCTTTCACATATTTTTGTTGATGAATAAAGATCTTCTATTTGGTTTGATTAACTTGCAACCCAAGAAAGAACTTCAACTCACCCATCATACTCATCTCAAACTCATTTTTCATCAGACTCTCAAAACTCATACATAAATTCTTTGACGTAGCACCAAAAATGATATCATCAACATAAATTTGCACTAAGATAAACTCATTCTCATAATCCTTTCTAAAGAGTGTCTTATCTACCTAACCTCTACTAAAACCACTCTCTAAGAGAAAGGTACTTACACGACCATACCAAGCTCTAGGAGCTTGCTTCAAGTCGTATAAAGCTTTATGAAGTCTATAGACATGATCTGGATACTTAACATCCTCGAAACCAAGAGGTTGCTTAACATACACCTCTTCATCTATAAAATCATTAAGAAATGCGCTTTTTACGTCCATCTGAAAAAGTTTTATATCATGAAAAACAACATATGCCAGCAATATCCTAATTGCTTCAAGTCTCGCTACTGGAACATATGTCTCATTATAGTCTATTCCTTCTTGCTGATTATAGCCTTATGCTACTAATCTAGCTTTATTCCGACTCACTCTCCCTTATTCGTCTAACTTATTCTTGAAAACCCATCTAGTTCCTATAATGGATTTCTTCAAGGGTTTTGGAACCAAGGACCAAATTTTATTCCTAGTAAATTGGCTCAGCTCCTCTTGCATGGCTAAAATCCACGCTTCATCCTGAAGAGCTTCCTCAATCTTCTTAACCTCTATTTCAAAGACAAAAGGTACATTAGCTTCTCTTCTGAATTTGGACCTTGTTCTAACTCCTTCATAGGTCTCTCCAATAATTAACTCTTTTGGATGAGAACTCTTATATCTCCTATCTCTTTTTAATCCAAGAGTTTCTGGAATATCCTCAACTTTGTCTAACTGAGTTCCTGATGATGAAGCTTCTATTGTATCACCTAAGAGCTTTGAAGGGACTTCACTCTCCATGTCATCTTCCTTACTGGGTTGGGAACTATCATCAAACTTGACATGAATGGTCTCCTCAACCATCTTCGAGGTAAGATTATAGACCTGAAAAGCCTTGGATGATAAAGAGTATCCTAGAAAGATTCCTGAATGGGTCTTTGAATCGAACTTATCCAACAATTCCTTTGTATTCAGAATAGAGCACTTGCAACCAAATGGATGAAAATAAGATATATTCGATCTCCTTCCATTCCATAACTCATAAGGAGTTTTCTTCAGAAATGGTTGCAGCAATATCCTATTCTGAATGTAACACGCTGTATTCACAGCTTCTGCCCAGAAATACTTAGGAAGATTCATCTCACACAGCAAAGTCCTTGCCATCTCTTGAATCTTCATGTTCTTCCTTTCAACAACTCCATTCTACTGTGGAGTCCTAGGAGTAGAGAAATTGTGGAAAATTCCATTCTCCTCAAAAAATATTCTAAACTTCTCATTCTCAAATTATCCACCATGATCACTCATGTTACTGGCTATAGACATTCCTTTTTCATTCTGTAACTTTCTGGAAAGGGTCCTATTTTACCGATTCCAATTATCTTGCCCTGCTGGTTGTCCCCGAAAGTTACTGATCCTCCTTTCTTATTGTTGGGACCTAATCCGAAAACCGGATCTCAACCGAAAAAGCAGAACGAAGGAAACGAAAGCAAATAGAAACAAAAATTTTGCATCGAAATTTCAAATCGGAAACAATCGATACTTAACAAACGGAGCCGACATCCGAGAACAATCAAGAACACTAAAACACATTTGCATTGGATTACCTCGACTAACCATCCGAAATCCGGTATAAAATTTTTGTTTTCTTTTTCTTATTCATTCCTTTTCTCTTTACTCAATCACATTCAAACCATACAATTTCCTTTTTGCAAATTTATCCTCATATAACACTTAATTCATATAATTTTTCTTAATCACGCAAATCTCATCTTTACCAAACTAACTTCTTAATCATTTTCTTATACATTCATTTTAAAACCCTTTTTACCCATTTTACCGAAATTTCGGCAGCATAACGACTGTATTTTGATAGCCCAAAAATTCTGCAATGATAAAAGCACACTTTTAAAATCACAAAATCACATCCAACCTTAACAACCACCATCGGACCTCCTGTCCGGAAACCCAGCAGAAACAAACCCAATTCTATACCTAACACTCCAAAAGTCTCAATCCGAACACAATACAATCATATACATTTACTGGCCACGAGCAAATCTATTCACATACATTTCAATTCATATATAACTCCATAATTTACTTACACATATCATAAATTCAATTCAGACTCATTTTCAGCATAACTGTACACATTCTTTACATTCGGACTAAATACACTTTACTGGCTTTCTAACCATCCATAAAATCCAATACGAACATCAAACTTTACACATAAATACCAACAAGCACAAATTGGACTGAGGTCATGCTCGTCTTCCATCCGATCTCCTGCTTAAAAACCTGGAGATTGGGGATGAAATGGGGGTGAGCTCAGAAGCTCGTGGATAATATATTTATAAATTGAAACATAAGCAAAAACATTTCTTAAAACATTTGTTATTTTGCAAATCTTTCAACAAAAACTTATTTCTTCAACTTTCCACATTTTTAAATTCTTTATAACTAATTTCCAAAAATTTCTCGATTTCAAAGCTCAATTTCTCATTCAAATTCTCAAATCATTCCAAATCATGCATACCTGAATGCAACACATTTTCAATGCATCACAAATATGAAAAAAAGCAAAAAGCACATAACATTTCAAAATGGTTTGGTTTCGGTCCCTAACGGATGCGTCTTGCCTGATCTCGCAAAGCGATCCTGCGGTAAGTGAACAGATTTATTACACTTTCCCGCATAGCGGTTCAATTATAGTCATGAAGGGAGTCCGTAATCGGAACTCCATTGCCTCTTGCGGGCAGCCGAGAGAAGGCTTTAACAAGTAGAGGCAGTGCAATCGACTCACAAAAGGACTGACCAAACCCACATAGCACATAAGCAAAACGGAATTCCAGACGCTCAAGGCACTTTTCAAAATCTTAATTTTCTTTAAATTTTCATATCATATCATCATAATGTGTCATAAATGACACAAACATATATCCACATGAATTCATATAACAAATCGAATGCAATTCACTTAAATCACATATTCATCAAATTCATCACAATATATGCACTAATTCTTTAAATCATTTAAATCATAAATCAAATAATTTGAAAACCATGAATTTCATAATTCTTGCATTTTCTAAAACTCATTTTAACCCTTCGAAATCATAATTTCAAACATTTACATCCTTTTTCAAACATTTTATCAACAATAATTTATCAAAATCAAATTTTGTTTTCTTTAATTTTCAAAATTCACATATAGCTTATAAATCAAAATATAAATATACTACCCACCTCATATCCATGCTAACAACTTGCTTTGTGCCTCAATTGCTCCAAAGCCTCCTTCTTTCTTCCAATTTAACATTCCCTAAAGCAATTTCATCAAAATTCAATCTCATAAATAACTTAATCCTTCAATTTGATGCATAAGTCATCAATTCATACTAATTCCAAGATATGTACATCATTAATTTCTAAAATCCCCAAATTCCGAATTGAACCTAAACCAATTCAATCAAATTCAATATCATAATTAACTTAATTTCTCAAATTGAGCTTAGAAAACATCAATTCCTCACATATTCAAGCTATTTCAATCTCCAATTTTGAAAATCCCCAATTTTCAAAATTGGCCTAAGCCAATTTACACAAATTCAATACCATAAATCACAATTTCTTCAAAATTGATGTCGTATTTCACCAATTCCTACTATTATTGATGATCCTACACCATTAATTCACAAAATCCCCAAATTTCTAATTTGGCCTAAACCCCCAACTTACAATTTTTCAAATTAAACTTCACCTAAAGCATAAACATCAAAATTAACTTAGGATATCTCAAATTCATCACTAATTCAAGCAATCTAAAGCAACAATTTCAAAAACCCCCGATTTCAAACTTTGACATTCATTCCATCCAAAATTAAACACAATCTAAGGCATAATCATCAAAATTGCTTTCATAAATCACATACCCATATCATTTTCCATGATTCTAAACCAAAAGTTCAAGAAAAACTCAAAGTTCAAAGGATTGCTCTTACCTTCTCTCTCTAAATTTCGTATTTTCTGGCCCAAGATGAAACTTCCATCATCTTCATGTTTCCCTCTTGATAGCATCTAAAATCTCTTGAAAAACCATGAAAAAACCAAACTTTATATACCTTTTTCTTCTCCTTCCTTCCATAGCCGATTCTCTCCTTCCCTCTCTTCTTACTTTTCATTCTTTTGTTCTGATTTTTCCAGAAACTTCGTGGCTTCTTCTTGAATAAATGACAGCCTCCCATGTGTTTCTGTCATGTCATTAAAATGGGGCACAAATGAGCAAGTTGCCCATAACTTATTTGTCTATTTCCACAATTGCCCCTGCAGGAACTTGAAAAACTGACTACTTGCGTCCTATTTTCAAGCATCTAAACGATATAATTTGGACAAACTTTCTGCTTGAAAATTGTTCCTTTGGATCATACAAATCCAACACCACTGATCGCGCTCAATTTGGATCAGAAACGAAGAAGTTATATCCAAAATACTGTCGGACCTTCACAAAATCCGAGACTGAACATTAACATAACTTCAGTTAAGAAATTAACAATCTTAGGGATGAAATTAAATTTTGATCCCTTCACATGATTTGTATCCCCATATCTTAATTTTATTTTCTCTCAATAATCAACTCAATCGGAGTTGTACAGCTCCCGAAATTCGCAAAATACTGAACCATGTTTAAAAAATTATCCAACCTATAACCTATAACCAAATCTCTTACTTAGGTTCAATAAATCTCTTTCCATTGAATCTCCTAAAAATCATCATTCTTTATAAAAATGACATTAATTGTATTAGGAATCCAATGCTTCAAGAATCAAATCAATCGGATGTCGGACGAAGGAATTATAAGCAAAAGATTACAAAAGGGATCGGATTCAAAACAAAGTATCGGAACTTCAAAACCGAACCTTTCAAAAATCATATCTCTTGATCCCAAACTCGGAATTTGAAAATTTTGGTGTTAATAAAAAGATCAAAGGAAGCTCTACAACTTCCCTGAAGTACTCAAAATCAAATTAGGTCTCGAAAGGGGTCAAAACCTCAATCAAAGATTCTGTCCAAAACAGCTTTCCCTAAACGACTTCCAATTTTTAATCGCTCATAACTCCTAGCCCCGATATCGAAAATTTGCAAACTTTATATCAATGGAAAGATAAAAACATTATCTAAAACTTTCATGAAGACTACTTACTTCAATTCTTACTAAATCCATACGACGAGTGGCCTCGAAGAATAGAATACACAAATCTATACTTAGTAGCATTTTCAAAACAAAGCATATCTTCAGAAAATCATATCTCTCAATCCCGACATCGAAAAATAGCAAACTTTATGTCCACAAAAAGCTCTCGACAGAGGCTACAATTTTCATGTTGATCATTTGCTCGAATTTTGCCTAAATCAAAAAGTCAACTTTTTCATCAAAAAGTCAAACTCCAAGCGAATTTTGACTGATCATAACTTCCACTCCCGATATCGAAAAATATCAAACTTTATGGCTACAGAAAGCTCTTGACATAAACTACAAGTTTCCAGAAGACAATTTCTCAAATTTTGCCTCAAACAAAAGTCACCTCTCTTAAGTCAAACTTTCTATCTCCAAAAGTCAATTTTCTTAATTTTTCAAATTCTCTCACTTTTCTCTTTATTTCTTGATTTTATACTAACTTTTCAATCAATTCATTCACTTAAACTTTCATAACTCATACAAATCTCCACAATTATCAAATACATTGAAAACTCATAATTCTTTTCTCAAAATTTCCTTAAAGCATAATTTCATCTATAACATAATACTTAAACAAAACACTCATTCAATTTCATTTACTATTTCTAAATTCCATTAAAGATCGGGGTCCAACATTTCTCCCCCTCTTAAAAGAATTTCGTCCTCGAAATTCATACTTGATTAGACACCAAGTAACTTTTCCCTTTACTTTATGACACTAGTCACACACTTTCAACTGATATCTCGTCATACTTATCTTTCACTTATTCAATATCATAGCAAAACACTGTTTCATTTTATCTTATCTCCAAACAGTCATTCTTTCATCTCACAAAGGTATAATTAATTTAATTTCATCCAAATGCTATCATTCAATTCAAATCTCAATTTTCATCATCACAAACTTAAAATTCATCAAAGTTCTTAACCCTCATCAATCACTTAATTAGGCCTTTACATACTTCATAAAAATCCATCTCCATGCTCATCTTTCACTCATAAATGAATATACAAAATCAAATCATCCTAATTCCTCATGAACTTCAAATCTCAATTTCGTGCACAATTTCCTAAAATCACTTAACATTCTTATCATCGTCATCTATCAATCACTTTGGTATGCACTTTATCTTTATCACAATCTCACAAATTCAATCTTATGCTTAAACATTCTTCTTATACACATCAGCTAGACACAAACGCCCAATTACGATCATAATACTGGGCTCTGATACCATAAATATTGAGACCCGATCCGAAAACTGGATCCCAAACGAAAAAGCAGAATGAAGGAAACGAAAGCGAATGGAAACGAAAATTTCGCATCGAAATTTCGAATCGGAAACAATCGATACTTAACAAACGGAGCCGACATCCGAGAACAATCAAGAATACTGAAACACATTCGCGTTGGATTACCTCGACTAACCATCCGAAATCTGGTATAAAATTTTTTTTTCTTTCTCTTATTCATTCCTTTTCTCTTTACTCAATCACATTCAAACCATACAATTTCCTTTTTGGAAATTTATCCTCATATAACACTCAATTCATATAATTTGTCTTAATCACGCAAATCTCATCTTTACCAAACTAACTTCTTAATCATTTTCTTATACATTCATTTTAAAACCCTTTTTACCCATTTTACCGAAATTTGGCGGCAAAGATAACTACCAGTATTTTGACAGCCCAAAAATTCTGCAATGATAAAAACACACTTTTAAAATCACAAAATCACATCCAACTTTAACAACCATCATCGGACCTCCTGTCAGGAAACCCAGCAGAAACAAACGCAATTCTATACCTAACACTTCAAAAGTCTCAATCCGAACACAATACAATCATATACATTTACTGGCCACGAGCAAATCTATTCACATACATTTCAATTCATATATAACTCCATAATTTACTTACACATATCATAAATTCAATTCATACTCATTTTCAGCATAACTGTACACATTCTTTACATTCGGACTAAATACACTTTACTGGCTTTCTAACCATCCATAAAATCCAATACGAACATCAAAATTTACACATAACTATGAACAAGCACAAATTGGACTGAGGTCATGCTCGTCTTTCATCCGATCTCCTGCTTAAAAACCTGGAGATTGGGGATGAAACGGGGGTGAGCTCGGAAGCTCATGAATAATATATTTATAAATTGAAACATTAGCAAAAACATTTCTCAAAACATTTGTTATTTTGCAAATCTTTCAACAAAAACTTATTTCTTCAACTTTCCACATTTTCAAATTTTTTATTACTAATTTCCAAAAATTTCTCGATTTCAAAGCTCAATTTCTCATTCAAATTCTCAAATCATTCCAAATCATGCATACCTGAATGCAACACATTTTCAATGCATCACAAATATGAACAAAAGCAAAAAGCACATAATATTTCAAAATGGTTTGGTTTCGGTCCTAACAGACGTCTCGCCTATCCTCAAAGCGATCCATGCGGTAGTGAAACAGACGTACTACACTTTCCCGCATAGCGGTTCAGTGTAGCCGTGAAGGGAGTCCGTAATCGGAACTCCATTGCCTCTTGCGGGCAGCCGAGAGAAGGCTTTAACAAGTAGAGACAGTGCACTGACTCACAAAAGGACCTGACCAAACCCACATAGCACATAAGCAAAACGAAATTCTAGATTGCCCGAAGGCACTTTTCAAAATCTTAATTTTCTTTAAATTTTTCATATCATATCATCATAATGTGTCATAAATGACACAAACATATATCCACATGAATTCATATAACAAATCGAATGCAATTCACTTAAATCACATATTCATCAAATTCATCACAATATATGCACTAATTCTTTAAATCATTTAAATCATAAATCAAATAATTTGAAAACCATGAATTTCATAATTCTTGCATTTTCTAAAACTCTTTTTAACCCTTCAAATCATAATTTCAAACATTTACATCCTTTTTCAAACATTTTATCAACAATAATTTATCAAAATCAAATTTTGTTTTCTTTAATTTTCAAAATTCACATATAGCTCATAAATCAAAATATAAATATACTACCCACCTCATATCCATGCTAACAACTTGCTTTGTGCCTCAATTGCTCCAAAGCCTCCTTCTTTCTTCCAATTTAACATTCCTAAAGCAATTTCATCAAAATTCAATCTCATAAATAACTTAATCCTTCAATTTGATGCATAAGTCATCAATTCATACTAATTCCAAGATATGTACATCATTAATTTCTAAAATTCCCAAATTCCGAATTGAACCTAAACCAATTCAATCAAATTCAATATCATAATTAACTTAATTTCTCAAATTGAGCTTAGAAAACATCAATTCCTCACATATTCAAGCTATTTCAATCTCCAATTTTGAAAATCCCCAATTTTCAAAATTGGCCTAAACTAATTTACACAAATTCAATACCATAAATCACAATTTCTTCAAAATTGATGTCATATTTCACCAATTCCTACTATTATTGATGATCCTACACCATTAATTCACAAAATCTCCAAATTTCTAATTTGGCCTAAACCCCCAACTTACAATTTTTCAAATTAAACTTCACCTAAAGCATAAACATGAAAATTAACTTAGGATATCTCAAATTCATCACTAATTCAAGCAATCTAAAGCAACAATTTCAAAAACCCCCGATTTCAAACTTTGACTATCATTCCATCCAAAATTAAACCCAATCTTAGGCATAATCATCAAAATTGCTTTCATAAATCACATACCCATATCATTTTCCATGATTCTAAACCAAAAGTTCAAGAAAAACTCAAAGTTCAAAGGATTGCTCTTACCTTCTCTCTCTAAATTTCGTATTTTCTTGCCCAAGATGAAGCTTCCATCATCTTCATGTTTCCCTCTTGATAGCATCGAAAATCTCTTGAAAAACCATGAAAAAACCAAACTTTATATACCTTTTTCTTCTCCTTCCTTCCATAGACGATTCTCTCCTTCCCTCTCTTCTTACTTTTCATTCTTTTGTTCTGATTTTTCCAGAAACTTCGTGGCTTCTTCTTGAATAAACGACAGCCTCCCATGTGTTTCTGCCATGTCATTAAAATGGGGCACAAATGAGCAAGTTGCCCCTCACTTATTTGTCTATTTCCAAAATTGCCCTTGTAGGAACTTGAAAAACTGACTACTTGCGTCCTGTTTTCAAGTATCTAAACGAAATAATTTGGACAAACTTTCTTCTTGAAATTGTTCCTTTAGATCAGCCACTGACCGCGCTCAATTTGGATCAGAAACGAAGAAGTTATATCCAAAATACTATCAGACCTTCACAAAATCCGAGACTGAACATTAACATAACTTCAGTTAAGAAATTAACAATCTTAGGGATGAAATTAAATTTCGATCCTTTCACATGATTTGTAGCCCCATATCTTAATTTTATTTTCCCTCAAGAATCAACTCAATCGGAGTTGTACAGCTCCCGAAATTCGTAAAATACTGAACCATGTTCAGAAAATTATCCAACCTATAACCTATAACCAAATCTCTTACTTAGGTTCAATAAATCTCTTTCTATTGAATCTCCTAAAAATCATCATTCTTTATAAAAATCATATCTCTCGATCCCAAACTCGGAATTTGACAAATTTGATGTCAATAAAAAGATCAAAGGAAGCTCTACAACTTCCCTGAAGTACTCAAAATCAAATTAGGTCTTGAAAGGGGTCAAAACCTCAATCAAAAATTCTGTCCAAAATAGCTTTTCCTAAACGACTTCCAATTTTTAATCGCTCATAACTCCTGGCCTCGATATCAAAAAATTGCAAACTTTATATCAATGGAAAGATAAAAACATCATCTAAAACTTTCATGAAGACTACTTACTCAAATTCAGACCAAATTCCTACGACGAGTGGCCTCGAAGCATAGAACACACAAATCTATACTTAATAACATTTTCAAAACAAAGCATATCTTCAGAAAATCATATCTCTCAATCCCGATATCGAAAAATAGCAAACTATATGTCCACAAAAAGCTATCGACAGAGGCTACAATTTTCATGTTGATCATTTGCTCGAATTTTGCCTAAATCAAAAAGTCAACTTTTTCATCAAAAAGTCAAACTCCAAGCGAATTTTGACTGATCATAACTTCCATTCCCGATATCGAAAAATATGAAACTTTATGGCTACAGAAAGCTCTTGACATAAACTACAAGTTTCCAGAAGACAATTTCTCAAATTTTGCCTCAAACAAAAGTCACCTCTCTTAAGTCAAACTTTCTATCTCCAAAAGTCAATTTTCTTAATTTTTCAAATTCTCTCACTTTTCTCTTTATTTCTTGATTTTATACTAACTTTTCAATCAATTCATTCACTTAAACTTTCATAACCCATACAAATCTCCACAATTATCAAATACATTGAAAACTCATAATTCTTTTCTCAAAATTTCCTTAAAGCATAATTTCATCTAAAACATAATACTTAAACAAAACACTCATTCAATTTCATTTACTATTTCTAAATTCCAATTAAAGATCGGGGTCCAACACTTATACTGAAGATCTATGAACATAGAACTTCTTTCCATCATATGTCGTGAGCTTCCACTATCCAAATACCAATGGTGCTTGTCGCATCTTCTAAGGAAGGATATCTGCAAGATAAACTATTTTATTTTTTGGTACCCATATTTTCTTGGGTCCTCTTGGGTTAGTAATATGCACAGAATGATTCATTTAATGCTTTTTATAAGATTGTTGATAAAAACGTGTTTGGTGATACTTCTTTTTTTGAAAGAAAAACTTTCTTTCCTGATGAGATTTATTTCTTGTAAACCCTAATCTGGTTTTATCACTCGGATGTCTACATTTTTCTAACATCTCATTCATTTTTCTTGTACTCTTCGTGAAGGTAGCTAAATCAATTGAAAGACTCTTAATCGTAATCTTCAGCTGATTGATCTCTTCAGATCTATCTACAACTTTCTTTTTCTTATTCTCCTCTACTTGTTGTTTCAAGCATGCATTTTCTCTCTCTAAGTCTTGTGTATGTTTGAGGTTTTCTACATACTTTTTCTTTAACAATTTGTACTATTTCATAATAGCATGATAATTCTCTAATAGTTCCAAATATGCATTATGCAAGTCATCGTATTTAGAAGTTACCTCCTCATCAATTTCCTCTTCGACTACTAGGCAAATATTCGCACGTTCTGATGTCTTGGAGCTTGTATCTGATTCAGATGAATCTAGATCTTCCCAGGTTTCCATCATACTTTTCTTGCCTTCTCTACTCTTCTTTGGTTTCTTCTTTAGAGTAGGACACTCAGACTTGTAATGTCCAGGTTGGTTACACTCGTAGCATATGATGGAGTAGCTTTATGTGCATTGATGAAAAGATTATGATATATGTAGTAGCTTGATACTTAAGTTTGTCGAAGTTTAAGGAATTGCAAGCACTTGATTTTCATTGAAAATGAAATGACAGAATATGTTGGTTGTGATCTAAGTAAGTTACTTAAGGACAAGCATCAATTCAAGTGTGGGGGTGTTGTTAAGGAAATTTTATATTGATTTTAGATACATAATCTGTTAAACTCTTGTCCACTTAATGTTTAAATTGTACTAATTAAGAGCTGTTTGTTTTAATTTTAGGTACATATTGGATTTGGAACGTCTAATATCATAAATCAAGAAAAGCTTATAAAGAAAGCAAGGGTAAAAACGCTAACATCTTGGAAAACAACAATCATGTTTAGTGTGAAAAATAGGAGGGTTAGGCATAAATGTGAGGGTTCGAATTATACAAAGAGCATGAGCTTGCGTAGGACCAAAAACGTTTGAAAAACACTCAATATATAGAGAGAAAAGGAAGGCAAGTAACAACACAATAAGAGAGGAACGAAGCATGAGCTGATGGGATTCAAGAGAGAGAAATATCAAAGCAGTTGCGGTATTAAATGGAGAGAAAACAAAATAATATAGTTAGTGGCAGAGAGAAGAAAGGGTAAGATAGCATTTTTGCGTGAAAGGTGACAAAAACTCTCCTCAAATAATGTAGAAAATAGCAGCTGGGGCACAACCAAGGAACACAATAGTTGGAAAAGCATTGAACACAAAGAAAAGGAAAGTAAATGGCGCCAATGCATGAATGAAGGGCATGGACATTGAATAGGGAGAGTAGCAAAAAAATATACTCTCCAACACTCACACTACAGCCCCCACTCAATATATACTCTCTAGCACTCACGCTATAGCCCCCACTTAACAAATACTCTCCACTCACACACGTTGGTAGCCGATGGCTAAGGAACAATGAAGTAGAAAGTGGCAAGTGAACAAACAAAAGTAGCTGATGGCAAGAGAACAAACGAAAGAAATTGGAGGCAAGGGAAAAATGAAGTAGCTGGTGGTAAGTGAAGAAACAAAAGTAGCTAGTGGCAAGAGAACAACGAAGTACCTAGTGGTAAGAGAACAACGAAGTACCTAGTGGTAAGAGAACAACGAGACAACTGGTGGCCTAAGAGTTGAAGCAGCTGGTGGGAAAGGAGGAACAAAGCAGCTACGACAGAGAGTTAGAATAAAGATAACAAGCTGAATGTTGGAGAAGCTAGCGAGAGAGTAGAGGAAAGAAGACATAGAACGGCCAAAACGTTTTTTTAATCCCAGCAAAACCGTGGCTGTTGGGATTGAATTTTTTTTTATTCCTTGCTTGTCTTAACTTTTGTGGATTTAACCAATGCAATTATATATTATGACCATGATTTGTGTTGCATTGATGAATATGTGTAAGTTTTTTTTCGGTTAAGGTTAAGATTGATGTTCGATTAGGATATTTTTTGTGTTATTGGTTTTTGTTTGATTGAATGCGTATTTATTCCTAACTTTGCTTGATCACCTAGATTAAGGCCCTAGATGATTGAATGTCACAACTAACGGGATTTAATTTGTCAAAAAATTAAGTAAGTGACATACTTGAGACTAAAGTGTAAACCAACCTTAGGATCTTGTTTGAGGATACATAGGATTAATGAACTTAATTTTAGGCTTCTAGTCTAATGCCTTTTATTCCAAATTATCTTTAAACCAAGTAGGTAACTCAGATTTAGAAGAGAAGGGAATTCCTATGAATATTGGATTCGACTTATTTAAGTGAAGTAAATCCTAAATCAATCCACCATTACAAGTTTTAGTGTCTAATCCAATTAAAATCCGATAGCTTAACCAATTTTTGTCAATTGATTAACTCCAATCATTTTTAATTCATTTGCATCTTGTATGCTTCCTTTATTTTTCTCTTTTATTTTATTTTTAAATCAATCAATTCTTGATCATCTGAGTAATTTTACATCGTTTAATTTAATTGTCTTATGTGTTGAAATCCCTTGGGTACGATATTCGATTTTTACCATTTTATATTACTTATCGATGGGGTACGTTTGCCTCTAGTTGGTCTAGATATAATTTAATTTATATTGCTTGTTTAGACTGTAACAAGCAACTCCCTATGTTAACCAACATCCTTTAGGCATTGAATTCCCTAATATTAATGCACCTTTTGAGCTTAAATCTGGTTTGATACACTTATTGCATACTTTTCGTGGACTTAAAGGTGAGGATCCCCATAAGCATTTGAAGGAATTCTATATTTTTTGCTCATCCAAGAAGCCACAGGGAGTTGCTAAAGAGCAGATCAAGCTTTAAGTTTTTCTTTTTTAATTAGCTGAAAAGGCTAAGGATTTGCTCTATTATTTACTGTCTAGGTCCATAACCACATGGAATGAACTGAAGAAGCAATTCCTAGATAAATTCTTCCTTATTTCCTGTGCTATAAACATTAGAAAAGATATTTGTAGAATCCGACAAGTTAATGGAGAGACACTGTACAAGTATTGGGAGAGAGTCAAACAATTATGTGCAACCTGTCCTTAACATTAGATCCAGAACAACTGCTTATCCAGTACTTCTATGAAGGTTTGCTACCAATGGATCATAATATGATTGATGCCGCAAATGGAGGAGCATTGGTGAATAAAACCATAGATGAAGTAAGGAGTTTCATCTCTAACATGGCCACTAATGCACAACAATTTGGGACTCAACAAGATAGCAAACCATGAAGGGTTAATGAGGTTAGTGTTTCTTCCACTGATCAAAGATTAGATGCTCTAAGTTCTTTGGTGGAAAATTGGTTGTAGGACAAATTAAACAAGTCAAAACATGTGGTATTTGCACCATAACTGGTCATGCGACAGATATGTGTCCAACTCTTCAAAAAGACCCTATTGAGCAAGTAAATATTGTAGGAGCATTTCTAAGACCACCATAAAGGACATATGATCCCTACTCTAATCACTACGATTTAGGCTGGTGAGATCAGCCTAATTTCAGTCATGGTAATAAACCACCGGGATTTCAGTCACATCCACCTCAAATGAGACCACCAATTCCACTACCTTGGGTATCATCATCTTTTAAGCTAAGTATGTCTTTGGAAGATGTTGTGAACAATCTAGCTACTAACACTAACACTTTTCAACAGGAAACACGGGCGAATATCCAAAATCTAGAAAAGCAAACATCCCAATTAACTACATCCATTAGCAAAATGGAAGTTGGAAGGGCAAGCTCCCTGCTCAAATAGAAATTAATCTAAGGGAAAATACTAGTGCCATGGCACTTCGAAGCAAAAAAGAGGTGAAAAGTCATATACCTAAGGAGCAAGCAACTAAAGAGCCTCAAGTTGAAGAGAACAATACCACTTTAAATGAATCAACAAAGGATGTAAGTAATGAGTCAGTTAACACTAAACCTAAAATTGTGATTGCCCTACCTTTTCCTGGAAGCTTGGCAAAACCAAAGAAAAAAGAGAAAGAAAAGAGAATTTTGGAGACCTTTTACAAAGACGAAATAAACATCCCTTTATAGGATGTTACTGATCAAATACCAAGGTATGCAAGATTTCATGTGGATATATGTTCTAAAAGGAAAAGGTATGAGATTGGAGGGAAAATTGTAGTTGGTCAAAACATATCGAATGTTGTGCAAAGGAAAGTGGCATCAAAGTGTGGAGATCCAGGTATGTTTGCCATATCATGCATTATTGGCACAACTAAAATCGAAAAAACCATGCTTGATCTTAGATTTTCAATTAATTTCATGCCATTATTAGTTTAAAGCTTGTTGAATTTAGGACCAATGAACGCAGCCAATGTAGTAATTCAACTAGCTGATAGATATGTAATTTATCTTGAAGGCATGATTGAAAATATATTAGTCAAAGCGGATGAACTTATTTTTCCTGCTAATTTCTACATTGTGGATATGTGTAACGATGTTGGGTCCCGTTTTCGAAGCCCAACAATCATTCTGAAGTCACAAAATGGGAGCATAACACCCTGTAGGGTTATTTCAATTAACACTCATTAGCCATCATCAGCTCGTCTTCGTTCTCATAAAATCCCAATAATTTTCCTCTTAATTTGTTTAATGGCGTGCCCATACAAACTAGTCACTATACTTGAACTCGTTTCTCTTATTTGTGAACAGAATTTGGAAGTCTTCAAATAAGAATTTTAATTTGTCTTCTTCAAAGAAATCATAGCTCTAAACCTCTATTTTGTTTTGAAGCAAGAATCACCTCAATCAGAGCTCTATATCTCAAGATATGCTCAAAATTCCAAGCGTGTTTATACCTCAATCATGCTCTCTAAACTGACCTCTCAATTTCTTACAATCAAACTTTTTCAAATCAAATCCAAAAGCTCCCAATTTTCATGGAGAGATAAATACATGTCTTAGGAATCTATCTCTTCAGGAATCACTTCATTTGTAGGTCGGACGAGGGAGTTATAACTGAAAGAATCTATCATGTTCATAACCTCAATCGATTTGTACCTATCTTGGCGCGATTGTCATAACGTTCACCACCAATGTCTAATTAATTTCGTTCTTGGACCATTTGAAATTTGACTTCTAGATATACAACTTTCATGAAGAATACAAAGTCAGATACTTCCTCTACAATCGTATAAAATCGAAATTTGCTGACCGTGAATGTCCATTTAACGGACATGCATGTCCGTTTAACGAACATTGTCGGGCCAAAATGCACTTTCTCACCCGAGAAGGTACATTAAACGGACATCAAGTCCGTTAAACGGACATGGGTGATGCTAAAGGTCCTTTTTGACCTATAAAGGTCTGTTAAACGGACCTAAAGTAGGTTAAACAAACATAGGGGTTTCCCAAAACCCCTCCAAACCCTCTCCCATGCTTCTAACATCCAATCTAACATCATATTCAATCAATATCTTCTTAAATTCAACTTTTCTAATGGAAACTCACTTCATAAAAACTAAAACACCAAAATTATCTCATAAACTCTCAATTCTGAATTCATTTGGTTCATCAAAACCACCATTTCCTATCATTTACCATAGTTGTCATCATACACAATTCCTATGCAACATCATAACTTGTAACAATCGTATCTTTTCATTTCGATGTCTAAAAATCGCATACTTTATAGCGTTGGACAGCTATAAAGATGAACTACAACTTTTGTAAAAATCACTTTGATCAATTTAACCTATTTTAATCTAGTTTTTCCACTGAAGTTGGTTCACAATTGTTATACCTTTGAACTTGCAAAATGCAATATCTATTCACATCAATTCCACCACTAACTACTTTTCATTAACTCTTGAATCTCACTTCAAATGATTCATCCCATAAAACCTTTCTAACATGTTATTCTAAGACAACCTACAATTTGCAATCTCAACGAAGAAGCATATACATACACACAATCCACTTTCATTACCAACATACTCACTTGTAAAAAAAATGACAAAAACGTATACAAAATGAACTCCTCAAATTCACAATCTCGTTACTAAGCAAAGTAAATATAAGAACAAGCTTTATTACATGACAATTTACATACCACAACTTTAAAACAATTACAAATAGATGCTCAAAGTTTGGCATGCTTCATAAGTTATATAGAAGTGTTCGAACTAGCTCAATACAAAATCTAACTATCTCGAAGTTATTCAATTGCCTTGCAGGGATCACTAATCTTCCCGTTATGCACCTAAAGAGTGGGAAAAATATTGGGTTGAGCTACACAGCTCAGTGGCTAATCTATTTATAGCCATTGGAGATGAGCCACACAATCAAACATATTTGAATGTCCATATAAGCATGCACATCTTATCTTGATCCATCAATGTAAGTTCAACATTCATAATTCATAAATCAGTACATCATCACATTAAATATATTTGATGTAATTTTGACATTCAAGAACAACACACAATTTGCATCATAACATAGCATGTCAAAATGCAAATGCACAATCAAATGGCTCGAGGGTTCCGTGAAACAAAATGGAGAAACTGAAGTTTACACCGTGAACAAAACGAGTCCATTTTTTAGATCTCGTGGGCCACAAGTGGGCAGTCGGGAGAAGGCTTTACGTCGACATGCACGTGACTACGAAACGGTTCCTCTCTCGCCCAAACATAATCAATTTTCATGCTCAAATCAATCATTCATGATTTCATATTCTCATGCTTTTTCTTCTTTCCATTTAATCAAAATGCCATGATACAATTTCAAGGCATGACATAATCAAAATGCCATCATACAAGGCATAATCATGCTCACAATTCAATTCTTGTCAAAATGTCATACATCTTTCAATGCATAACATAACATAAACACATCATAATGCATTTTCCACATCATAGTAATTCACAATTTGGAAATTCAAGCATACACACACAAGGCATTTTGCCCATTACACAATAACTATAAATAAATTACCCACCTTGTACTCTTGGAAAATCCAACTTCAATGGTGCCTTTCCTCTTGCTCTCGAATAGGGTTTTCTTGATTTCCTAAAACAACCAATTTCTCCTTTTCAATTCCAATTCAATAAAACCCTAAAACTTCAAAAATCACAATCAATGAAATCAACATAAATCAAGCACAAATCCAACCTATCCATAGTCCATCTAGGTTAGAAAAACTAAAACCTAGCTTAGAAACCCAAAAATCAAATGGGTTCCCTCAATCTTCTTCTTCCAATCTAACACCTATTCTCTACACAAAACAATTTCTCTCTCTATTCTCTCTCTAACAAAGCAAGAAGAAGAAGATAAACTTACCTTGTTAAGCTTAATTTCTCCTTCTTTCTTCTTCCTTCTTGCACACTCTCACGAACTCTCTCTCTTCTCCTCTCTTCTTCCATGTTTTTTCTTCTTTCTTTTGCTTCTCATGAAATTCTCTCCTCTCTCCACGTTTTTCCCCCTCTTCTTCTTATTTCAAGACCAAAATTTTCTTGCTCTTCCCTTTTTACCCTTCATTTAATTGGTCCTTCCAATTTTAACCTCCTTGGTCTTTAAAACTAACATCTTATACTTCTAACTTCTTAACTAATGATCATTGAAAAATTGAAAGAATTTGCTAACACTTCCTTCTAGAAAAATGTTCCTCATTGTCTAAATTTTCTAATGACACCAAAATCATTCAATTTGATTTAGTAATCTGAAAGTTATACCCTAAACATTCCTGAACTATTCTTACACTGAAACCATATTTTGTACTCAACTTCCATCTAAAAATTGACTTTTTTAGAGACTGAATTAGAACTCAATTTCATCCGATAATTTGTATCCCTATTTCTCTAGTTTAATCCAAATCAAGAATCGTCTCATTTGGATAACTAGAGAAAAAGTTATGGTGAAAACATCGAAGCATGATCAATGTAACATGTTCCAACTACATTTTCCAACTTTTACCTTCCAACATTTCACATACCATAGTTCTAACTTCCAAGAAAAGTTTAGGGTTCAACAAATGATGTATCTCCTAATGCTTATATTATTCTTCTAAGAAGGTCTTTCATGAAAACAACAAAAACTAAGATTGATGATGATTTGGGTATTTTAACATTTGAATTTGATGGAAATGTTGTCACTTTTGATATACCAGATGCCATGAAATACCCAGATGACCATAATTCTGTTTTTCATGTTAGCATGATTTACACTATTGTGTGAGAGCATTTTAAAAGTGATTTGGTGTAGGATAAGTTGGAGGTCATTTTAAGGAATAATCTAAAAGATAGGGATGCCGAATTAGAGAGTGAGATTGAACTTAAAAACATTATTATGGCACTTTCATCCATGCCAGAGATAAAACACAAGTCAGTGAATAGTTATATTTAGTTACCCACTATTTCTAAAAGAATTCTTCCTTCTATTAAATAGGCTCCTAAGCTCAAGTTGAAACCATTACCTACACATCTTAAGTACATGTATTTGGGAGAAGGTGAGACCCTACCAGTCATCATTGCTAATGGTTTGACCATTGTATAAGAGAAGGATTTGATACAAGTGCTGAAAGACTGTAAACAAGCCATTGGTTAGACCTTGGTAGACATAAAAAGGATCAACCCTTCAGTATGCATGCATCTTATCCTCCTCAAGCCTAACTACAAACTTGTGAGAGGCCCTCAGCACAAGTTGAATCCAGCAATGAAAGATGTTGTGATGAACGAAATTATTAAATTATTAAATTTAGGGATTATTCTATTATAGTCAATAGGTAAGTCTAGTGTTGGGCCCGAAATTTTTTTTATTTATTTGAATTAATTATTTATTTATTTATGGATTTATTCGTTAAATTATTTTAATTTTGTCTTAATTGATTTAATTATGTGTTTATATAAATATTTTTATGTTGGGCTTGGGATTAGAAGTTAGAAATTAATTTAAGGCTTGGATTCAATATTGGAAAGTATGGGCTTTAGGTAAATGGATTAAGTGGAAGGAGGATTAGAGATGAGTGGGTTAAGGTATGGTGGGCTTGTAAGTTATTAGAGGAAGGGCCCAAAAGCATGGTAAGTTGGGAGAGCTCCAAAACTATATAGTTTTGGTGTAGGCTTTTAAGTGGAGATGTAAAGGAATTAAGAGTAAAGAGTTAAAGAAGGAAAGGAGAAGTAAGAGTCGTAAGTCACCAAAGGAGAAGAGAGCAAAACGTGAGCTAGCAAGGAAAAAGGGGACTTTCGGCCAAGGAAGAAAGGAAGAGAGAAAAATCGTGGGAGGCTTGTGGAGAAGAAGAAAGAAGGAGAAAAAGAAGAGAAATCAAGTGAGAAAGGTAAGTTTCATCTTTGCTAAAGCTAGGTTTAAGAATGGTGTAGGATGAGAGTTAGGGTTTGTGTAGAGATTGAGGAAGGATGAAGAGAAAGTTGAGATCTATGGATTGTAGGGACTTTTAAGCTAAGATTATGGTTATTTTAGCTTAAATGTCTTATGGGTAGGTTAGGTTAAGGTTAATATTAGTTTTCCTTTAATTTCTGAATATTATGACCTTTCCTATGAATTTAGAAATTGATTGGAGATGTGTTTTGTTTGAAGGAACTCAAGAAAACCCTACTCAAGATAAAGAGGAAGGGCAATCTTGACTTCGGATTCCGAAGATAGGTGGGTAACATGTTTATAGTAGTTGTGTAGTGGGGAAATGCCTATGTGTGTTATCTTTGTTATATTATGAGCATATTGAAAGTGTATTCATATGATTGGAAGGAAAAGAATGGAACTTTGATGATTCGAAAGTATGAAAGAAGCATAAAATGCTACTTTACGTATGAATATGAGAACATAGTTTGTTTGTGTTTGGGCGAGAGAGAACCTCTATCGTAAAGTCACATGCACGTTGACCACTTTTTGCCTTCTCCCGGCAGCCCGCTTGTGGCCCACGAGATCCGAAAAATGGACTCGTCGTGTTTACGGTAAACTTCGATTTTCGTCGTGTTTAAGGAACTCTCAAGCCTATTGTGTGCATTTCATCCTTTGATTATGTATATGATGCATAATATGTGTTTTAATTGATAAAAGATGTTTCCTTATGTTTTATGTAAGAAGTTCGATTAATTGTGATCTTGGTGATGAAGTTGGATATTATGACTTATATGTTGATCTCTAATGCTCTGGAATACTATCGTGTTATGTGTGGCTCATTACTCGATGGCTATAAGCTTGTTAGCCACTGAGCCGTGTTAGCTCACCCCATTCTCCCTCCTCAGGTGAAAATCCAAGTTGAGAGACGAACCTTGCAAAGGCATCGGGCATAACTCTAAGAAATTTTAGAAACTTTGTGTTAAGTTAGTAACTAGCTCTTGAAATGGCTTTGTAAGCATATTGACCATTGAGCATCTCATCTTTTGTATTTTACACTTGTTCTTGATGATTATGCCATTTTGTAACCGAAGCTATGCATGAATCTGTTATGCTTGGAAGGGAACTTGAGTGCTTCAGTACACTCTTTTCATGTGTTGGTATTGATTTTTGTAGTTTGTGTATGGTATGGAAAAATGTGTGTATGAGTCTTATTTTGTTGAGTTACTGTTGATGTTGTGCTTTGGGAGAGCTCCTGGAATATTTGATATGGTCTATGTGTTGTTGTAGTTGAGAAGAGTACCGAAAAATTCAAATTTGAAGTGTTCATGGGGAAATTTTAGGGTTGTTGTGTTTTCTGCAGATTTCTGGGTTAATACGAGTAGTATGGGATCATTTAATATTGTTGAGAGTGTTAGCCGGGCTGTAGAGCTCTCCCAAGGGGTTTTATGAGCTATTTAAGATGAGTTAATGGGTAGGTGTAAGTCGCTGGAATTAAATGTAGGTGCTGTCAAAGTGACAGATTGGTAACAGAAGCTTTGAGTCAACTTTTGACCTATATAGAGTTGGAATATAGGTCGGTGGTCTTCATGAAAGTTGTAGATAATTCTTTTACCTTTCCATAGACACTAAGTTTGCTAAATTTGGAGTTCTGGGTCAAAAGTTATGGAGATCGCAAGTTCTGGTACTGTTTGTGGAGAGCTAGCCGACCTGTCTTAGTGGGAACTTTTGATTCCCTTAGAGTCCGAGATTGCTTGTGAGCCCTTCTTGAAAAATATAGATTTTTCTCCTAGCTTTCCAACGCTTCTGACCGTGTCTAATTTGGAGCTTGGAGTCAAAAGTTATGAGAGTTAGAAGTCGGTTAGGTCGGGAGGTAGGGCAGGTCGCCCAGGCGCTCGCGGGCGAGCGAGCGCCCGCGCTCGCCCGGCACGCTCGCCCATGCCGGGCTCTTGCGAGCAATTGGGGTCGGTCTCTGGCCGACCGACCCCTCCTCCTTCTTTTGGTCATAACTTTTTGCACAGACCTCTGATTGAGCTGATTTTCGAAGCGATAGATTTCTAAGAAAATTTTCTATCTTTCTACACCTTATTTATCACTATTTATTTTAAATTGAAAGAGGTGGCTTGAAACAAAGTGTAGAGGTCGGCTGATTCTTTCCAAATATACTTCACTAATTTTTAAATATCTGGAGTGATAGGGCTCGAATTGAGGCGATTCTTGTTTTAAATGAAACTAGAGTTATAAACCTACAAGTTTTATGAAGGAGACGATCAGTAATTCAGCCTCTAAAGATTTCAAATTTTGTCATGAAGTCGGTAGAGGGACTGTTTTCACTGTTTTCTTTAAGATAGTATTTTTTTGCCATAACTTTTTCATTTCTAATCCGAATTGAACGATTTCAGTGGCATTAGAATCGTTAGATCATGAGGAACATTTTTTTATTAAAAATCCAATCCCAAATTTTCTATTAAAAGTTCCTCTACTTGTGGTCAGTTGTGTTCAGTTTTGGGTCTTCCATACTTATATGGGTCCGAATGTTGGGCCTCGGAGACGGGGTCCAACATTGTTTGGTATCAGAGCTTAGGTTTCACTCCTAGGCTTTTGTTGTGATATATGATTAAATGTTTGCATTATGAATTGATGGTTTGCATTAAGTGACATGCATTTCATACATACATATAGGAACTAAGATTAAGAAGAAATGTAGCTAATCAGTAAATGTTTTCATTGAAGGAGTAAGATGCCACCTCGTAGAAGGACACGAGGAGTTCTGCAAGGTTCTATTGCACCTGACTCTCCACAGAGAGAGGAGAGCATGGATGAGTCCGTAGCCCCGGGAGTGGCCGCAGCTGAGGCTTCTCTAGGGCAGAGTAGGGAGCCCCTTCGATCTCAGACTCAACAGTTGCTTAGTCAGTCTGAGCAAGTGCCTGCTCTAGACCCGAGACTCTTCCAGGCATTTACCCAAGCATTCGTTCAAGCTATGGGTCAAATGCCCCAGGCTTCTAGTTCGGCCCCAGCTAAGAGGGGGAGACAGTTTGATAAGCTGAGGAAGTATGGAGCGGTGGATTTCCACGGGACCACGGATCCTGAGGAAGCTGAGACGTGGTTGAGGAAGACCGAGAGGGTCTTGGATCAGATGAAGTGCGAAGATGATGAGAGGGTGGTTTATCTTGTCGATCTGCTCCAGGTGATGCCTTGCATTGGTGGGAGGCTGTGCGGGAAGTCAGACGAGGCGATGGGATTGACTTGGGAGACTTCTGACTGTGTCTGAGGAAGAAGTGTCTGTCTGAAGTGTACATTCAGTGAGAAGCGAGGGAGTTCTGAGTCTCACCTGAGGAGATGATATTCTTGAGTATGAGCGTCGGTTTACTCTGTTGTCGAGGTATGCTTGAGTGATGTTGATGAGGCCGCCAAGCCTGCAAGTTTGAGTCAGACCTACATTTAGCTATCGAGAGAAGGTAGTGGTGCGAATTTTTCTGATTTCCAGCAATTGGTTGAAGCGGCTCGAGGTGGAGAACATTGAAAACATTAAGAGTGCGATTAGCGAGAAGAGGAAGGGAAGAGAGCGATTCGGGAGGGAGGTGGTACTTCATGCACGAGAGAAGTGTCGAACCTTTCTGGGTAGTCGAGGAGAGGATGCCGGTGGGAGCCGCCTAGATCGATGAGGACTCCTCTTGCTTCTCACCAAGCTTGACGGTGGCGGCGATAGAAGAGGTGACGGGAGAGACCACCTCCTCCTAAATGTGAGCATTGTGGGTATCTCCATAGAGAGAATGTCATGATTATCGGAGCATGCTTCAATTGTGGCGAAAGGGCACATAGCCAAATTTTGTCCTAAGCCGAAGAGAGAGGGACATAGATGCAAGCTTCGGAAGGACGAGGCGATGGGACGAAAATTGTGATGTAGTAGGTAGCTCTGGTGTACCTAAGAGAGCTTATCCTCCGAGACAGATCGAGGGGCAAGCACCACTAGAGTGTTTGCTATGACTCGAGAGGAGGCGAGACAGCTCGGAAGTGGTAACGGTATGATTAAATTGTTTGATGATTGTGTGCTTGCTTTGATTGATCCGGGTTCTACCCATTCCTTTGTGTCGTCGGGTAGAACTGTATGTGGTAGAGTCTTGAGCCCATTGGATACTCCGCGGATGGTGAGTACTCCGATCGGCCAGTTTATTATTATCAGTCAAGTGTATAGAGACTGTGAGATAGAGATTAGTGGAGGGAAGTTTGTGGTGGATTTGATGCCTTTGAAGATGGGGGGATTGGATGTGATCCTAGGTATGGATACCCTAGAGAAGTATCATGCCAAACTAGACTGCAAGTAGAAGACAGTGGAATTCGAGTTAGAGGATGGCAGCAGAGTGGTATTTGTGGGAGATAGAAAAGCCAGTCCACCTCGGATTGTTTCAGCTATGTCAGCAGAAAGATTGATGAGTAAGGGGTGTGAAGCGTATTTGGCCTATGTGTTACACACGGAGGCAAATAGAGGGAGGTTGGAGGATATTCCTGTAGTTAGGGAATTCCCGGACGTCTTTCCCGAGGAATTGTCAAGACTACCTCCTCCGAGGGAAATTGAGTTTCCCGTTGAGCTTCTTCCAGGTACTACGTCGATTTTGATTCCGCCTTACCGGATGGCTCCGGCGGAATTGAAGGAGCTTAAGGAGCAGTTGGAGGATCTTTTAGAGAAGGGTTATATTAGGCCGAGCTCTTCGCCTTGGGGAGCTCCGGTTCTCTTTGTGAAGAAGAAGGATGGGTCGTTGCGGATGTGTGTGGATTATAGGAAGTTGAATCATGCCACCATTAAGAACAGATATCCGCTCCCGCGCATAGATGATTTGTTTGATCGATTCTGAGGCGAGAGTCTTTTCCAAGATAGATCTGAGATCGGGTTATCATCAGTTGAGGATTAAGAAGACTGATGTGTCCAAGACTGCTTTTAGGACGCCGTATGGCCACTTTGAGTTTTTGGTTATGCCTTTCGAGTTAACAAATGCTCCTGCAGTCTTTATGGATTTGATGAATAGAGTCTTCAAGTCTTTCCTAGACCGATTTGTCATTGTCTTTATTGATGACATATTGGTCTATTCTAAGAGTGATGTGGAGCACGAGGATCATTTGAGGGTTGCTTTGGAAACTTTGAGAAAGAACGAGTTGTATGCCAAATTCGATAAGTGCGAATTTTGGTTAAGAGAAGTGGTATTTCTCGGGCATGTGATTTCAAAGCGTGGAGTGCATGTGGACCCGCAAAAGATAGAGGCTGTGGTTAAATGGGAAGCACCTAAGAATGTGGCTGAGGTGAGGAGTTTCTTGGGACTAGCTGGATACTACAGGAGGTTCGTGGAGGGCTTTTCTTTGATAGCTGCTCCACTTTCCAAATTGACGAGAAAGAATCAGAAGTTTGAGTGGACTGAGGAATGCCAGAGTAGTTTTGAGGAATTGAAGAATAGGCTTACTACTGCACCGATTTTGACATTACCCTATGGTGATGATGGATATATTGTGTACAGTGACGCTTCCAGGAAGGGTTTAGGATGTATATTGATGCAAGGAGAGAAAGTGATTGCTTATGCTTCTAGGCAATTGAAGCCTTATGAGATGAACTATCCTATACATGACACGGAATTGGTGCTATAATTTTACCCTTGAAGATTTGGAACCTACTTGTATGGAGTTACTACTAGAGTATTCTACGGACTATAAGAGCCTTAAGTACTTGTTGACTCGAGAAGAGTGAATTTGAGGCGAGGCGATGGTTGGAGTTATTAAAGATTATGATTTGGTGATAGACTACCATCCGGGAAAGCTAATGTTGTACTGATGCATTGGTAGGAAGTCCACTATGGCACATATGGAGACAAGTACCTTCCTCATCTTGAAGGAATTAACGGACTTGATGTGACATTGAGGCAAGTTGAGCTGTGATCGTATTTTGGCGAATTTGAGTGAGACCGGTGTTGAGGGGATGATCAAAGAATTGCGAGGAACAGGATGAGTACTTGAGTAAGCTTAGAGCAGAGATAAAAGATGGTAAGCCCTCTGATGTAGAGGTAAAGGAAGATGGATTGATGGTTGTGGGTGATAGATTGTGTGTTCCAGATGTGGTAGAGCTGAAGGATGAGATCCTTGATGAAGCACATAACTCTCCTTATGCGATGCACCCAGGGAGTTCTAAGATGTATCAGAATTTGAAAGACCATTTCTGGTGGAAGGGAATGAGGAAAGATGTGACAGAGTATGCTAAAAGATGTTTAGTGTGTCAGCAAGTTAAAGCTGAACACCAAGCACCTTCAGGCAAGCTTAATCCTTTACCGATTCCGGAATGGAAATGGGAGAAGATTACCATGGATTTTCTGATGGGATTACCGAGGACTAGCAGGAAGCATGACGCTATTTGGGTGATTGTGGATAGGTGACTAAGTCAGCCCACTTCTGCCAATTAGATGAATGATTCTTTGAATGTTTTGGCTAAGAAGTATGTGGATGAGGTAATCAGACTTCACGGATTCGAGTTCGATAGTATCGATAGAGATCCTAGGTTTACCTCCAGATTTTGGAAAAGTTTGCAGGAGGCTCTGGGGACTCGATTGCATTTTAGTACAGCCTTTCATCTGCAGACTGATGGACAATCGGAGAGGATGATACGGACTTTGGAGGCTATGTTGAGAGCTTGTGCTTTAGATTTCAAAGGTTAGTGGGATGATCACCTACCTTTGATTGAGTTTGCTTACAATAATTCCTATCATTGGAATTGGATGGCACCTTATGAGGCTTTGTATGGTAGGAGATGCAAGACTCCTTTATGTTGGGATGAGGAAGGTGAGAGGAAGCTTATAGGACTGAGTTAGTGCAAATTCTTGTGGATAAGGTGAAGTTAGTGAAGCGAGACTTAAAGCACTCAAGATAGGATGAAGAGCTACAGATGCCCATAGGAAAGAGATGGAGTTTGAAGTGGGTGAGAAGGTGTTTCTTAGAGCTTCTCCATGGAAAGGTGTTTTGAGGTTTGGCAAGAAGGGCAAGCTCATTGAGGTATATAGGCCCATACAAGATCATTGAGAGGATCGGGCCTTTGGCTTATAAGTTAGATTTGCCATTGGAGTTGTCTAAGATTCACAATGTGTTCCATGTGTCGATGTTGAGGAGGTATAGATCGAATCCTTCACACATAGTTCAACCTTCAGAGGTTCAGTTGAGAGAGGATTTGACTTATGAGGAGCAGCCAGTGAAGATCTTAGATTCAAAGGAAAAAATGTTAAGGAACAAGAGTGTGAAGCTGGTTAAGGTCTTGTGGAGGAATCATTCGACCGAGGAAGCTACTTGGGAACCTTTGGAAGCCATGAAGGGGAAGTATCCGTACCTCTTCATGGATTCAGGTAAGGATTTCGAGGACAAAATTCTTTTAGGAGGGGAGAATTGTTGGGCCCGAATTTTTATTTATTTATTTGAATTAATTATTTATTTATTTATGGATTTATTCGTTAAATTATTTTAATTTTGTCTTAATTGATTTAATTATGTGTTTATATAAATATTTTTATGTTGGGCTTGGGATTAGAAGTTAGAAATTAATTTAAGTCTTGGATTCAATATTGGAAAGTATGGGCTTTAGGTAAATGGATTAAGTGGAAGGAGGATTAGAGATGAGTGGGTTAAGGTATGGTGGGCTTGTAAGTTATTAGAGGAAGGGCCCAAAAGCATGGTAAGTTGGGAGAGCTCCAAAACTATGTAGTTTTGGTGTAGGCTTTTAAGTGGAGATGTAAAGGAATTAAGAGTAAAGAGTTAAAGAAGGAAAGGAGAAGTAAGAGTCGTAAGTCACCAAAGGAGAAGAGAGCAAAACGTGAGCTAGCAAGGAAAAAGGGGACTTTCGGCCAAGGAAGAAAGGAAGAGAGAAAAATTGTGGGAGGCTTGTGGAGAAGAAGAAAGAAGGAGAAAAAGAAGAGAAATCAAGTGAGAAAGGTAAGTTTCATCTTTGCTAAAGCTAGCTTTAAGAATGGTGTAGGATGAGAGTTAGGGTTTGTGTAGAGATTGAGGAAGGATGAAGAGAAAGTTGAGATCTATGGATTGTAGGGACTTTTAAGCTAAGATTATGGTTATTTTAGCTTAAATGTCTTATGGGTAGGTTAGGTTAAGGTTAATATTAGTTTTCCTTTAATTTCTGAATATTATGACCTTTCCTATGAATTTAGAAATTGATTGGAGATGTGTTTTGTTTGAAGGAACTCAAGAAAACCCTACTCAAGACAAAGAGGAAGGGCAATCTTGACTTCGGATTCCGATGATAGGTGGGTAACATGTTTATAGTTGTTGTGTAGTGGGCAAATGCCTATGTGTGCTATCTTTGTTATCTTATGAGCACATTGAAAGTGTATTCATATGATTGGAAGGAAAAGAATGAAACTTTGATGATTCGAAAGTATGAAAGAAGCATAAAATGCTACTTTTACGTATGAATATGTGAACATAGTTTGTTTGTGTTTGGGCGAGAGAGAACCTCTATCGTAAAGTCACGTGCACGTTGACCCCTTTTTGCCTTCTCCCGGCAGCCCGCTTGTGGCCCACGAGATCCGAAAAATGGACTCGTCGTGTTTACGGTAAACTTCGGTTTCCGTCGTGTTTAAGGAACTCTCAAGCCTATTGTGTGCATTTCATCCTTTGATTATGTATATGATGCATAATATGTGTTTTAATTGATAAAAGATGTTTCCTTATGTTTTATGTAAGAAGTTCGATTAATTGTGATCTTGGTGATGAAGTTGGATATTATGACTTATATGTTGATCTCTAATGCTCTGGAATACTATCATGTTATGTGTGGCTCATTACTCGATGGCTATAAGCTTGTTAGTCACTGAGCCTTGTTAGCTCACCCCATTCTCCCTCCTCAGGTGAAAATCCAAGTTGAGAGACGAACCTTGCAAAGGCATCGGGCATAACTCCAAGAAATTTTAGAAACTTTGTGTTAAGTTAGTAACTAGCTCTTGAAATGGCTTTGTAAGCATATTGACCATTGAGCATCTCATCTTTTGTATTTTGCACTTGTTCTTGATGATTATGCCATTTTGTAACTGAAGCTATGCATGAATCTGTTATGCTTGGAAGGGAACTTGAGTGCTTCAGTACACTCTTTGCATGTGTTGGTATTGATTTTTGTAGTTTGTGTATGGTATGGAAAAATGTGTGTATGAGTCTTATTTTGTTGAGTTACTGTTGATGTTGTGCTTTGGGAGAGCTCCTGGAATATTTGATATGGTCTATGTGTTGTTGTAGTTGAGAAGAGTACTGCAGAAAGGCTAGGCTGAAGTGTTCATGTGGGAAATTTTGGGATTGTTGTGTTTTCTGCAGATTTCTGGGTTAATACGAGTAGTACGGGATCATTTAATATTGTTGAGAGTGTTAGCTGGGCTGTAGAGCTCTCCCAGGGTGTTTTATGAGCTATTTAAGATGAGTTAATGGGTAGGTGTAAGTCGCTGGAATTAAATGTAGGTGCTGTCAAAGTGACAGATTGGTAGCAGAAGCTTTGAGTCCACTTTTGACCCATATAGAGTTGGAATATAGGTCGGTGGTCTTCATGAAAGTTGTAGATAATTCTTTTACCTTTCCATAGACACTAAGTTTGCTAAATTTGGAGTTCTGGGTCAAAAGTTATGGAGATCGGAAGTTCTGATACTGTTTGTGGAGAGCTAGCCGACCTGTCTTAGTGGGAACTTTTGATTCCCTTAGAGTCCGAGCTTGTTTGTGAGCCCTTCTTTAAAAATATAGATTTTTCTCCTAGCTTTCTAACGCTTCTGACCGTGTCTAATTTGGAGCTCGGAGTCAAAAGTTATGAGGGTTAGAAGTCAGTTAGGTCGCCGCGCTCGGCCATGCCGGGCGAGCGCTAGCCGGGCTCTTGGGAGCAATTGGGGTCGGTCTCTGGCTGACCGACCCCTCCTCCTTCTTTTGGTCATAATTTTTTGCACAGACCTCCGATTGAGCTGATTTTCGAAGCGATAGATTTCTAAGAAAATTTTCTATCTTTCTACACTTGATTTATCACTATTTATTTTAAATTGAAAAAGGTGGTTTGAAACAAAGTGTGGAAGTCGGCTGATTCTTTCCAAATATACTTCACTAATTTTTAAATATCTGGAGCGATAGGGCTCGGATTGAGGCGATTCTTGTTTTAAATGAAACTAGAGTTATAAACCTACAAGTTTTATGAAGGAGACGATCAGTAATTCAGCCTCTAAAGATTTCAAATTTTGTCATGAAGTCGGTAGAGGGACTGTTTTCACTGTTTTCTTTAAGATAGTATTTTTTTGCCATAACTTTTTCATTTCTAATCCGAATTGAACGATTTCAGTGGCGTTAGAATCGTCAGATCATGAGGAACATTTTTTTATTAAAAATCCAATCCCAAATTTTCTATTAAAAGTTCCTCTACTTGTGGTCAGTTGTGTTCGATTTTGGGTCTTCCATACTTATATGGGTCCGAATGTTGGGCCTCGGAGACGGGGTCCAACATCTAGTGCATGTGGTTCCCAAAAAATCTGGCTTTACATTCATTAAAATTGAAAGTAATGAATTGGTGCCTATGAGATTGCAAACTGGATGATGGATGTGTATTGACTTTCGCAAGTTAAATGCTGCCATAAGGAAGGATCATTTTCTGCTCTCTTTGATTGATCAAATGCTTGAAAAGTTGGTAGGTAAATTATTTTTTTGTTTCTTGGATGGATATTCTGGTTATTATTAAATTGTTGTAGCTCCAGAAGTTCAGGAAAAAACAACCTTTACTTGTCCATTTGATACTTTTAAATAACGCTTTGGCCCCCAAAAATTTTTCTTGATGAATAAGTATGATTTACATTAATTATGGGGTAATTATAAAAGTTTGTGGAGTTAATTATTATGTTGATGTTAGAAAGATTATATGATACAGGTTGACTGAATTAAAGTGTTAAGGTTATAAGAATGTTCAAGGGTGTTTTGGGAAGACACTTAAGGTTAAAAGAACCTAAGTTTATAAGGAAGGGCAAATTGGACATTTCTCAATCATCAATGGTAACATTGAAATAAGAATCGTTGGCTTGCTTTTAAAGAAAAGACAATAACGTGATTTAGTGATAGAAACATAAAATAGAGAAGAAATGAAGAGAAGAGAGAAGAAAGAGAAAGTTTCAGTTTTGAGAGGAAAGAAAGAAGAAAAGCTAGTTTTGATTTTTCTTAGTATTAAAGAGTGATCTTGAAGTGGTTCAAAGAGAAAAAAGGTAGAGGAAGAGAAGAGCTTCCATTTGAGCCAAAGATCTCTTCATTTGGTGAAGAATCAAGGTAAATCTTTTTAAATCTTTTGGATTTTTAGAAGGATTTTAGTTCATGGAGTTTAGAAAATACATGAGTTTTAAGTATTCTAGCACAAACTTTAGTGATTGTGCTTTGTGGGATTTTCAATTGAAAACCCTAATGAGTGGGATTTTTGTTATTGTATAAAGGGATCAAAAGAGGCAAGAGGAACAAGAGAAGAGGCATTTTTGAGCAAGTCAATAAACAAGGAAATCAAGATGGGTTACATGTTTATAATAGAGTAAATAAGCCACTAATGTTTTATTTTGAACCAAGAAAGTTTAATGATTTAAATTGCATCATCAATGTTTGCCTTTATTGCTTCTTGAATGATTTGTGAAATTGTTATACGTTTGCTACATGATTTATGTTGATGTTTGATGAAAAGACTTTGAAATGGATTTCTCTCTGAAAAGATACATATTTATGAAATCATGTTTTCAGAAATGGTTTCCAAAATATAGCAAATATATGAAAAGCAAGTTTTCAAAAAGTGTCATTTTGGACAACAAGTTTACAAGTTATGAAATATGTGTTATGTGGGTTTGCAGTAGTCCCTCAAGAATGTCATGTGCACGTTGACCAAGTTAGTGAGGTTTATAATTTTCTTAGTCATGTAGGTTTCTACTAGAGATTCATGACATATTTTTCGAAGATTGCTCAACCATTATTCAGATTGTTGCAAAATGATGTGATTTTTTGCATTTGGTGAATATTGTCAAAGTGTTTTTAAGACATTGAAGGCGTTGCTCACATTCTAATAATACAACCTCCGAATTGGGGTTTGCCATTTGAACTTATGTGTGATGTAAGTCATTATGTTGTAGGGGCTGTACTTGGGCAAAAAGTTGGGAGAAATAGTTGTATTATCTACTATGCATCAAGAACATTGAATACCGCACAATACTACTATACCACTACCGAAAAGGAACTTTTAGTTTTTATATTTGCTTTTGAGAAATTTAGGTCTTGTCTATTAGAATCCAAAATTGTGGTTTATTCTAATCATGCTACTCTCAAATATCTCATGGAAAAGAAAGAGACGAAGCCTGGGCTGATACGATGGATCCTTCTGCTATAAGAATTTAACTAGGATGTCAAAGACCGTAAGGGAGTTGACAACTCTATATTTGATCATCTAAGCAAACTAGTGCGTGAAGAAGATCCTTTACCAATTTCAGAGTCCTTCCCAGATGAGCAATTGTGGTTTGTTCAAGGTCAACAAGGGAAGGAACTATGGCTTACTGATATAGTGAATTTTCTAGTCACTAGTGTGCTTCCACATGATTTGAATAATTTTCAGAAAAATAAGATCAAATGTGACATTAAATATTATATATAGAACGAACCATACTTGTGGAAAATAAGTTCAAATCAGATTATTCGTAGGTGCATGCTTGACAATGAAATTCATTCCATTCTTCCTTTTTGTTATGAGAATGTAGGTGGTGGACATTTTAGTCCAAAAAGAAAAGTTAGGAAAATTCTAGATAGTGGATTCTATTGGAAGACTCTCTTTAAGGATACATATTTGTTTTACAAAGGATATGAAAAATGTCAAAGAGTTTGAAATATTTCTGTAAGGGATGAAATGCTTCAAACTCCTATTTTAGTCTATGAAGTATTTAATGAGTGGGGCATGGATTTTATGGGACCTTTTCCTAACTCTTTTGGTTTTTATGCATTTCACTTGCTGTTGATTATGTCTCGAAGTAGGTAGAAGCCAAAGCTACCCGCACTAATGATTATAAAGCTGTTGTAGGATTTCTTAAATCTCACGTCTTTAGTAAATTTGGGGTACCTAAAACAATCATTAGTGATCAAGGTACACATTTTTGCAATCACACGATGAAAGCTTTAATGTACAAATATGGAGTCCATCACCATGTAATAACCACCTATCATTTACAGACAAATGGGCAAGCTGAAGTCTCCAAATATGAAATAAAGAGTATCTTGGAGAAAATAGTTAATTGCAACTGCAATGATTGGAGTTCGCATTTAGACGATACATTATGGGCTTATCGAACTACTTACAAAACACCCCTCGGAATGTCACCATGTTGGTTAGTTTTTGGTAAGATGTGTCATCTACTTGTTGAAATTGAACATCATGCTTTTTGGGTAGTTAAGTAATACAACTTCAAGGCTCAAGCAGTGAGAGAGGAATGAAACTTACAACTCCAAGAGTTGGAAGAAATATAGTTGGAAGCTTATGACAATGCTCGGATGTACAAAGAGAGGACCAAATACCTACATGAAAAATTCTTACATCAGAAACAATTTCTGGTAGGCCAAAAAGTCTTACTCTATAATTCACTCCTGAAGCTCATGGCTAGTAAGTTAAGGTCTAAGTGGACTAGACCATATCTTGTCAAAAATATTTCTCCTCATGGAGTTATTGAGATTGAAAGTTTAGAGACTAGCAAAATATTTAAGGTAAATGGTCATAGACTTAAACCTTTCATTGACAATTTTGATGTCTCTTTTATAAAGGGGATTCATTTCGTTCAACCCATTTATGAATCAATTTTAAGGACGAAAGTTATGTATAGTCAAAGATAATAAAGAAAAGCATTGCTTGGGAGGGAATCCAATGATTTTTTCTTTTCTCATTTAATTATTTAATTTTTATCTTTTTCCTATTTCTTCTTTGCAAGAAAAATCAAATCAGCCTACACCCACAACCCAGGTAACAATCACACCACATTTAACTCCTCCACCATAGCTTGTCCAGGGAAGTTTCTTTTCTTTATTTATCTTTTGTTTTTTACTCTCTCCTCTCTTTCCTTAATTTTTGGTGTTCATTGTGATTTGTGTTATATTCTTGTTAAATTTTGTTTCCTTTTTATGTTTATGTACTTTGTTTTTTTCTACATCGAGGATAATGTAGATTTTTGGTGTGGGGGAGGGAATTCTTGATTTTAAAAAAATTGTTTTTTTTTTGTAAGTTAACGTGCATTATTTTATCAAACTGGGAAAGCATGATGGATTGAAAGCATGAATAGTGGTTTGGTGATATAATGACTATTTTTCCACAATGGTTGATTTGAATGAAAAGTGTACAAGATTTGACAAAAGCCTACTTAAATAAGTGAGAATTGAGCCTTTAAAGAACAATTAAATTCTTTGTGCTCAAATTGTTTTCTTCTTGAGTGTTATCATATATGGTTTGATCATTCAAAAACTTGCTCTGTTATGCATTTGAGACCACTAGTGAATTTGGTGCATTAAAATGATTAAAGGCATCAAAGATTAAACTATATTGGCTTTCTAAAACCTACCCCATATGTTATTTCCCCTAGTTAGCCAAGTTGAAGCCTTAACCTCTTTCTTTGACATAAAACCACAAATTTTAGCCCAAGCCTTGTGTTTTATCTTCGTTTTCAACCTGTTATTAAAGGAATGGAAAACTAATTGCTTTAACTTATTGATTTATGGTTTGAGGTTGACATGTAATGGCAACATATATGGTTATATTGAAATCTCATGTTTTGATGTTCTACCAATGTAGAAAAATAAAGTTTTGAAGTGTCCAAAAAAAAGAACAAGAAAAGGGGAAAAAGTGTTAAAAAAGAAGAAATAAAGAAATAAAGAAAGAAAAGAAAAGTTTAACCATGAATTACAAGTCCTTGAACATCCTTTAAGCAATTATGAGTTACGTATGTTTTGGATCATAAATGTTCTTATTTGTTATCTTCTGATCCTTAAGATTTCTAAATTTTGATACTAGAACATCATTTTTGCCATTATTGGGGTCATTGTTGGAATGTAGGTGGAACTTGAGCAATGTAGTCTACATTATGTTTGATAACTATAGCCTAAAAAACCTTTTAATCCTACCCTTATCCTTAACCCCATTACAATCAAAGAAAAGGCCTTTTTGATTTTTGTACGAACTTCACAAGTGGTTACGATGTGATATATTTTGAAGCATATAGTAATGTCATTCGATTATAGCAAATATGAGTGAAATGTCCTATAAATACTTATTAAGTACATTGATTAAATCTACATATGAGGTCAAATTTGGTGCATTTTGAGTTTGGAAAGGTCATTGGGAATTGTGATGGTGGTTCTAGAGTTGAATCATATGAAATGCTTGTGGCTTAATTGTGATTTTGGTTATGTAAGATAATGTATGATGACAAAATTTTTCAAAAGACATGTAAATAGATTTGTTTAGGTTTGTTTTGTTTTGTTTTCTAGTTTTGACAACTTGGGGGAAAACATTGTTTAGGTGTGAGGGAGTTTGATAGGTTAATTAATAATTTACATATTAAATTGGGCTATTTTTAAAGCATATTAAATAAATATTTTGATGATTATATTGTTTCTACGTTATTTTTGGAGGTTGGGAGATGTAAAGTTGTATCGGAGAAAATTAGCAAAAACATGCAGCTGGAGTATGTTTGACAAAAAAAGAAACACCTAGCAAAAGACAAAAAAGCAGCGTAGTAGGTGGATAACTAACCAATAAAAATGATAGAGCATAATGAAGCAAAGCAACGATGCTCAACTAAGGAAGGAGTAGAAAACGCAATGCAACACTATTAAAGAAAAGAAGAACAAAATGCAGCAGAGGCAAGAATGAAACGCAGCAAAAGGAGCATAGGTTTTAATAAAAATGAACAGTACCAGCAGTCCAAAATTTAAAATTGTCACATTAGAGCAAAGTAAAAAATATAATAAAAGAGAGGAAGGCAACAAAAGGGTAGCGACTATTTTCTTTCTAAAGGAGAAAATGTCTTTTTGAAGAACAACATACGTAGGTAGCTTTACTAAGGCAATAAGCAGTAGGTATTGTTAATGGATATTTTATATTGATTTTAGATACATAATTTTTAAACTCTTGTCCATTTAATATTTAAATTGTACTAATTAAGAGTTATTTTATATTGATTTTAGATACATAATTTTTAAACTCTTATCCATTTAATATTTAAATTGTACTAATTAAGAGTTATTTATTTTAATTTTAGGCATATGTTAAATTTGGAAGGTTAAAAAGCATAAAGCAAGAAAAGCTTCTTAAAGGAAGTCCCATGCCACCTAAAATCCTTAACGTTTTGGCCAAGAATAAGAGAGGGTTATGTGTGAATAACAAATGGACCAAAAACTTAATTATCACATCAATACATAGGAAAGAAGGAAGAGAAGCTGGCGTCGACAAAGACATGACGCATGATAATCCTAGCAACCACGGTTTTACATGAATAGGAGGGTGAACAAACTACTTTATTTGTCATGTCAATAAATAGGAACGAGAAGGAGAGGGCTAGCGGTGAATGGCTTGTGCATGAATAGGAAGGGTGGAGCAACATCTTATTCGTCACATCAGCTACAGTGGTAAAGAGGGGGGAGAGAAAATATAGTAGCGGTAGAAGAGGTCGGCAGTAGATACAATATAGTAGTGGTAGAAGATGTCGACAGTAGAGAAAATAGACTAGCGGTAGAAGAGAATTTTTTAGACAGCAACAATCGTCCCTCTTGAAGATTATATATTTGGTGTTTTTTAATTTGTTTCTATTCCTTATTTGTTTTAATTTTTGTGGATTTAATCAATGCAAATATATATTATGACCATGATTTGTATTACATTGATGAATATATATAAATAAGTTTTTTTTGTTGAGGTTAGAATTGATCACCTAAGCCTAATTTAGCTTGATCACCTAGATTAAGACCTTAGATGATTGAATGTCAAAACTAATGCGATTTAATTTGTCGAAAAATTAATCACGTAACATATATGAGACTAAATCGTAGATCAACCTTAGGATCTTGTATGAGGATACTTAATATTAACAAACTTAATTTTAGGCTTGTTGTATTGAATGTCTTTTATTCCAAATTATCTATGAACCAAGTAGTAACTTGAATTTAGAAGAGAAGGAAATTCCTATAAGCATTGGGTTCGTCTTGTTTAAGTGAAGTAAATCCTAAATCAATCCACCGTTACAAGTTTTAGTGTCAAATCCAAATGAAATCTGATACCTTAGCCAATTTCTGTTATTTGATTAAATCTAGTGGTTTTGAATTCATTCCTAACATCTTGTATATTTCCTTGATTTGCTTATTTATTTTATTTTCAAATCAATCAATTCTTGATCGTCTGAGTAATTTTGCATCGTTTAATTTAATTGTCGTACGTGTTGGAATCCCTTGAGTACGATATCCAATTTTTATGATTTTATGTTACTTATAGATGGGGTATGCTTACCTTTAATTGGTCTAGATAGAATTTAATTTATATTGCTTTGTTTAGATCGCAACAACTGTGTGGGTGAATTCTTCAACTAGATCAAGTTTGAGGACATCCTCTGGAGTTTGGCAATAACCGATAGCTGGAGCAGAATCTGGAGACATCTTTATGTTGGGTTTTGTTTCCCACCTTTTGCTTTCAAGGGAGAAATAACGTGGAACTTAAAACTCCACCATTGTATGTTCTCCTTTAAGTTTCTTTCGTAAGAATAATTTTCCTTTTTAATAACATCATGTGTTCTTTTTTCTTTATGGCTTGTAACTAATTTTTGTATTCTAGTTAGAGGATTATATTGAAATCTTGATTCTAAATCAATTATGAGATCAAATAGTTTTATTGAATTCAATTATGCATGGCTATTTAATTAATTCCTGAATTTCACTGATTTTATGATGGTTGGGTTTTATTGAATAGATGCATGTATTTAATAATCCTAAAATAATCAACTGCTAATTAAAATGACAAATCTGTAAATATTTATTGATTTTAACAAATGGCAATCGACATAATTTTATTTCTGCGTTAAGAAGTTTAATATATGCCGTGGAATTAATTAATCTAAATGTAATATACCATTTATTGAGTTTGTTGGTTAGAATTGAGTCTTTCTAAATTTTAAGGTTGTCGAAATATTAAATCTTACGAGTTGCCTCTGAGGTTGTTTTTTAATTGGGGAGTAATTATTTGATTTGTTCATGATTACCGTACAAGCTAAGGAAAGATTGGTTATTATGGATCTATTATTAATAATTAGAAACAGTTTATTCGTGAATATGTTGAATTACTTTTGCATCAATGATCAATTGCATGAATCAAGGTGGAAATAAATTCCTTTAACTAGAAGTCTGTTTTATTGAATTTCAAATTAATTCATTTTTGTTATTTTTAATATTGTGTTTTAACATAATTTCCAAAACTCCTTTTTTTGTACTTAATTGTTTAAAAGAGATAAATCATCATTACCTGAAGAGATGACCATACTCCACCGTACTACGTTAATATTACGAGTAGGTTAATTATTTTTGGTTGATTTGACACTCACTAATAAATTAAAACTCATTCTAATTTTATATTTAATTCTACAATTAGACAATTTTGTCATTGATCAATATTAAAGTCTAGAAACAAATCATGACCACTCAAATATTACGAATGTCTAAGTAGTTTGATTAAACTTATTCATACATAGTTATTCATACATAGTTAAAATGTATAATTTAATCATTTCATCATCTAATGTTTCAATTGGATATAGAGTGTATAATTAGAATATATTCTTTTAAATCCAATATTGTTCGATCTTGCTAATTTACAATTAATTTATAATTGATATTTGAAAACAATATTTTCAATTGTCAATTTACTTTGGCCAAATGTTTCTTTAAATCATTGTTAATCAAGAATAGTGGAGCATTCTCTAATTACTTTAGAGTGATAAATTTTTATTGAATTACTTAACCATCTCTATATAATTCATATTATATCGAAATACTACTAATTGAGTTACTTTAAATAGAATATATCATAACTAAAATTAAAATATAGTGATCTCCATATGAGATACATTAGTAATCTCAAGTTTAAGGATTAATTGTACAACCATCATAACAAGTCAATCTATAGACACGAAATAATGTTCCAATTGGGATTCTCATAATCTAACCATAATTTAATAAAATATCTTGTCATATAAAAATTTTTAAAAATATATTTAATATGCTTTCAATTTTCATGTTTTAAAACCCTTTCTTTTAGATAAATATTATTTTGTAAATAGTAGTAAAATTTGAACATAACTTTGAAATTTTTATCATTTCAGTTTAATTATTTAATATTATTTTACTTACTAAAGTCATCTATAATTTTCCTTCTCTAGTAATAAAGATAGATGTAGAAAATTTGACTTTATATACTAATAAAATATTATATTTTTAGTCTCACATATATTTAAATGATCATCACTATATTTATAATGTGATAAACTCATGTCAACCACACAACAAGTTCAAAAACTTGATGTAACGAGTCATGTTGGTGACATTAATGAAAAACATTAGGTTATTTTTGTAACAAATTAAAAATTTTAAGTATTTTAATGTGACTTTTTAACGTTTGAGCAAGTATTAGAAAATTGAGATTTGTTTTCATAAATTACTCAAATCAAAACATGGCAACACATAAATGGAAAATGTACTCATTTCTGAAGGAGTTCTCATATGTCCAGAGATTTATGGTTTCCATCGGCTGTTGAACATTTAATTGACGGATAGTTAACTCCATCGAATTATCTATTCACTTAGAGTCTATTTTGAACGTTTTAAAACCGTTATGGTTTAAATTGAACATTTTAAAACATTAGAGTTCAAATTATATTCTATTGAAAATATAGAGGTTTAAAATACACTTTTTGCTAAAATAGGGTTGACATGTACATGATTCAAATTTTTCCAAAAAATTTATTCTTGAACTATCAACTACAAAATGATCACGTATCTAATCCCTAATGGTATTCACGAATAAAGAAAAAATTTAAATACTTTAAGATGAAAAGACATCAATCCTAACTTTCGATATCTTTTCCTATTTATTGAAAAATAAATTAGGGTTTTCCCGATAAAACTAAACTAATAACTAAAATTAGAGTCTAATTATGTTAAAAATTTCAACTTCATAAATAAGTCCAACTTATTTTAAATTTTTATTTTAAAATATTTTTTTGTATGATGACAATGATTATAAATTATAATTAGGTAAATTAAAGCTTTTTAATTTATCTTAATTTTTAATTAAATAATTTATATTTATAGATCAAGGTTGACATTTAATAACATGTCATGACCATCTAAATATTAGAAATGTTAAAATAATTTGACTTGACTCGTCCATGCACAGTTAGATTGTATAATTTAATTATTTCATCATTTAATAGTCTAATTAGATATATGATGGAAAATAAATGTCTACTCTATTTAAATTCAATTGTAATTTTTGTTACTAAATATCAATCAATTTATAATTAATATTATAAAATATCTTTTTATTCAATTTCAATTAACTATGACCAAATATTTTTAAAATCACTACTAATTAAAAATAATAGAATAATCTCCTTACTTATTTTAGAGTTAGGAATACTTTATTAATTTACTTGGCTATCTCTACATATTTAATATTATATCTAAGTGAGTTACTCTAAATAGAATAATTCATTTATGGTATGAAAACATAATAATTCTTATATGCGATCCCACTTTAGTAAACTTATTTTCTAATAAACAACTACATTTTTTTAAAGTTTCTCTATACTTTAGTCTTTGGGATTGACTATTTCTTTTATAAATAAGAAATACAACAGACTATATTACTCTTCAATTTTAAATAAGGAAAAGCTATGAATAATTTAGGAATAATATATAAATACATAATGGATTTATAATTCTATCATAATTCAAAGTGGTCGAATCTTTTATTCATTTCAAACATAAGTACTAGTTATTCAGTGACAATCAACGACAGCACTTGAATGTTATTGTATGGTGTCATATGTCAGTGATGTGGTTCTGTAAGTTCACGGGTCTCAAGTAGTACAGTATAATATCGTCCCACATGGAGCAATTGTGTAAGTACTAGGCTTGGATCACTCAATTAATTGGACTAGCGATTGTGTAAAAATGGGGACTTTAAAATAAGAAATTTAACTAGCTAAAATAATAAAAATTAAAGATAAAGAAAATTGTGAATATTTCTAGGGTTTTTCTTAATAGAATGTGGTAAGCTTCAAGGATGGTTCCACTTTTAGCGTTTTCTATAGACTTTACCTGGGTCAATTTATTAGGCGAATTTTTGTTGATAGAAGGTTAAGCCTAGAGTTTCTTAGATCCTTTTTCAAGGTATCAAAGGAGTATTACGCAATAATCCTAATTTACTATCGTAAACTAACAATCAAGCATAACCCATTAAGATTTTTGCTAACCTGGTTTTCTCTCATAAATTCAGTTTACGTCTAAATCTGAAATTTATGCGTTCCCTGTTTGGAGTTCTGTTATCAATTTTCACCTATCGGTTCTTCAATTAACAACTAACGTCAAGTAATGGTTGGCCAAACACAATACCAACAAAAACAATTTCAAAACAGAGAAATCAAAACCAAAAATTCATACAAATAAATCAACCCAGATTTAGTCCATAAAATTTGCTAAAAGCTTACCCCAACCTTGAAACTTTAAGGAAACTACTCAGTCATGGTAGGATGAAAACCATAGAAATTATGCTTAGCAAACAACATCAGGAGAAATTAAATAATAAAATAGAGAATCAATGAGTTTTAGATCTCCCTCTCTGTGTATAATTTTTTTACGCCTCCTCCTTATGTGTGCCTCAAGCTCCACGCCTCAAGCTGCCAGCGTCCGTGTGGGTCTCCTCCTTGATGCGTGATGCTCCAATTGTTCACGCCTAGCTTCAAACCTTCTCTAATGTTGGAGAATATCTTCTTGTGGTATCACCTGAATGTTGGAGCCCCCTTACGTGAGTGGAGAGTTTGGAGTTTAATTATTGAGTGAGTGGAGAGTGGCCCCCTTGAGTTGCGTGAGTGGAGATGAGTGAGTCCTTCCAAAAGAAGTAGCATGAGTGGAGTTTTATCCAATGAAGAGTGAGTGTTGAAAATCGTTGAAAGCTCCCTAGCTGGTCCCTTATGCGTCTTCAACTCTCTTTGGTTTGTTGTCTATCACGTTGGTGGGTCATTTGGGGCTATAACGTTTGGAGTTTAATGTGTAGAGTTTTTGGTGGATGCGTGGTCCCTTGATCTGCGTTCTTTTTTGTAACGAAGGTGGAGCCTTACCTTTTGTTTCCAACTGGTGCATGATTTTCTTGTTGTCTTTTCCTCTTGCCTGCATGTGTGGTTGGAGAGTTGCCAAACTCAAAATTTTGCTTGTCCCTAAACAAAATTAAGAAAAATTGTTCAAAATAGATTAAGAAGCGCTCAACAATTGGAATTTTCAGAATTGCAGTAACCAATTAAAATTTACCTCGAGCCACTTATCAAACCATACCCACCTTCATAGTGCAAGGATACCAATGTTCATTCAAACACAGACTCATTGATTCAAGTCTAATTAAAAACCAACCAACTCACAAGAGTAGAGAAAAGCCAAATAAACCCAAAGGCAATTTACAACGCAAGAGACTCTAGAGGTATTATCAAATTAACCAATCCCATAGGCAAAATTCTCTATCCCATCTCCATTAATTTTTAGCACTCATTCTCAAAGGATCAAAAGGTCCTATTAGGGTTCTAACGGGATCGTTGGGCTTTCAACTCGGCTTAGACCAAAGAAAAGGAAAATAAAAGCTCAAATGAAATGGAAACAATTATTTAAAAAATAGGAAAATCTAAGGGATCTCTCTTTTTTTCTTTTTTTTTCTTTTTTTCTTTTTTTACAAGCAAGTAAAATCGTGGAAACAAGGAAGAATTTTTTTATAGAATGACAAAACTCAACATGACAACATGTTATTGAAAACGATAACAATTACAAGACTTAACTCAATTTCAATGAATTTCCAAATTCCAAATAATTGACTTTCCCCCAAACTCAGTTTCTTGTATACTAGGGGTGATAACTTGCAAAATCCTCACTTGCTTGCTCCTTTTTTTTCTTCCCCTTTTTTTTGCTTTTTTCTTTTTTTTTTTCATTTTTTATTTGTTTTTTAACCTCCCATATAACCTACTCCTAAATAATCATTTCCATATGAAAGGTAGGGAATGCTTAGCTTATGGCTTGGTTAAATGAGGGTGCCAAAGAAATAGGGATATTACTTAGGCTCAACTTAGCTTCAAAGGGAATATAGGGTTATTTTAAGCCAAAAATAGGAATGTGGTTAACAATTCAAAGAAAATGCCTTAATCACTTCCTTATCAAATTTGTGCTCATATTTCGCCTCGATAGGTCTAGAGAACTTATTCTAGGATTGGCGAGATCTCACTAGGCTCCAACTTGCCTAAAAATTTAATGGATAATCAAAACTCAAATAAAATAGATGGAAAGACTCAAATCAAAGAATATGAGTATGATTAAACAGTTAGAAACCGAGCACAAATCCAGAACATTCTATCCACAAACCTTCTAAAGGTAAACCCAATTAGGTTCCAAGCAATTCTCAATTTCCCAAATGTGAGGCCAAAATCAAAACCTTTAAAGATCAACATTTCTTAATGAGGTTTGACTATGTAAGAAAAATGAAAAGTAATGGAAATTTTTTTCGTATTTTTGTTTGAAAATTTGAAAAAAAAATTAATTTTTTAATCTTTTTTTTGCAAAATTGATGAAATTGACGCTTACCCCCCCCCCCCCCCCAAACTCAGATAGGATATTGTCCTCAATGTCAAAGTACGCAGGCATAATTTGAAGTAGGTAAGTAAACATATAAATGCACAGTTAAGGACAAAAAGAATGTCGGTAACGATGCGTGCGAATTAAGAAATGCTGCAGATCATATTCAAACACAAATAGCCGCAAAATTCAACAATATGCTAAGTCATGAGTAAGAGGCACAAAGATTTCCCTGTAACAAGCTTGGATCATTTTCTTCAGAAATGTAATTCTCCCCATCAAAATTCGTTTGTAAGGTCCAATTTCCTGCAATTAAAAGAAAAGAAATCTGAATTTTGGGTAAATAAAATAAAATAAAATAAATGAAAACAACTAAGATGTGAAACTTGGGTTGCCTCCTAAGAAGCGCTAATTTAAAGTCCTTAGCTTGACTTTGCCAAAAGTTTGCTCAAGGGTCAAGGTTGGAGAGGGATTGAGTGACCCCTTTTTCTATTGGAAATCCAGCCACATAAGGCTTTAACCTCTGCCCATTAACCTTAAATACGCCAGTTTTGGGATCCTCAACTTCTACCGCACCATGAGAATAAATCTTAACAATTTTGAATGGTCCCGACCACCTCGACTTCAACTTTCCTAGAAATAGCTTGACTCGTGAATTAAATAGCAAGACCAAGTCTCCTTCTTTGAACTCTCTTTGGATAATATGTTGATCATGCCATCTCTTCGTTCTTGTCCATTAAATCACCTCCAGCCGCAGCATTAATTGTACTTCGCATAAATGGAGAAACTTCGTTGTAGAATATTTGAACAATCATCCACTTTGGGACACCGTGATGTGGACATTTACGTTGAAGCTCCTTGTACCTCTCCCATGCTTCGTACAACAACTCATCTTCTTTGGGTTGAAATGAGGTAAGCTCACTTCTAAGCTTTGTTGTCTTCCCGGGTGGAAAATATTGAGCCATAAAAGCTCTGGATAACTCTTGCCAATTGTTGATCGAACCAGGTGGTAATGAATGGAGCCAATCCTTAGCTTGATATCTCACAGAAAAAGGAAACAATCGAAACCTTATAGCATCCTCAGGTACCCCGTTTTGCTTCAGCATTTCACAAATCTCCAAAAATTGCTACAGGTGGACATGCAAGTTTTCAGTCGGGTGCCCTCCGAACTGATTCTGCTGCACCATTTGTACAAGGCCAGGTTTTAACTCAAAATTATTCACTTGCACAGGAAGCCTTGCAATGCTTGGGCGAAATTGTCCAAAATCTGGGACTGCGTGGTCGCGCATCGTTCGTTAATTTTGTTTGGCCATTTCCGATTCGACCGCCCCTTCTGTTGGAAAAATTGTAGTAAGTTCGGGTTCGATCTAGCGTTCTGGCGCAAGATGTGCGTTAAATGCGCTTGCCAGTGCTTTCCTAGCTTTTTATTCCTTCCTTAGTGCCTTAGCTATCTTCTTGATTTCAGAATCAAATAATAATTCTTCAGCACTAATGGAATTTCGCATAGACTAAGTATAACACAACAAGATCAAACGCAAGGTACAAAAAATGCAAAATAAGAAGTAAACAGTAAAGAGAACAAACAAAACAAAAATTAATGCTAACAAAATCTATTAACACAAAATAAGAAAAGAAAGGAAAAAATGTCCAATTTAACCAAACAATCAGTCGCCTAATATTACTCAGGGATTATTCCCCGGCAATGGCGCCAAGAAACTTGATGTGGTTTCGCAAGTTCACGGGTCTCAAGTAGTACAGTATAATATCGTCCTACAGGGAGTAATTGTGTAAGTACTAGACTTGGATCACTCAATTAATTGGACTAGCGATTGTGTAAAAATGGGGATTTTAAAATAAGAAATTTAACTAGCTAAAATAATAAAAATTAAAGCTAAAGAAAATTGTGAATATTTCTAGGATTTTTCTTAATGGAATGTGGTAAGCTTCAAGGATGGTTCCACTTTTAGCGTTTTCTATGGACTTTACCTGGGTCAATTTATTAGGTGAATTTTTGTTGATAGAAGGTTAAGCCTAGAGTTTCTTAGATCCTTTTTCAAGGTATCAAAGGAGTGTTACGCAATAATCCTAATTTACTATCGTAAACTAGCAATCAAGCATAACCAATTAAGATCTTTGCTAACCTGGTTTTCTCTCATAAATTCAGTTTATGTCTAAATCTGAAATTTATAAGTTCCCTGTTTGGAGTTATGTTATCAATTTTCACCTATCGATTCTTCAATTAACAACTAACGTCAAGTAATGGTTGGCCAAACACAATACTAGCAAAATCAATTTCAAAACAAAGAAATCAAAACCAAAAATTCATACAAATAAATCAACCCAGATTTAGTCCATAAAATTTGCTAAAAGCTTACCCCAACCTTGAAACTTTAAGGAAACTACTCAGTCATGGTAGGATGAAAACCATAGAAATTATGCTCAGCAAACAACATCAAGAGAATTAAATAATAAAATAGAGAATCAATGAGTTTTAGATCTCCCTCTCTGTGTATAATTTTTTTACGCCTCCTTATGTGTGCGTCAAGCTGCCAGCGTCCGTGTGGGTCTCCTCCTTGGTGCGTGATGCTCCGGTTGTTCACGCCTAGCTTCAAACCTTCTCTAACGTTGGAGAATATCTTCTTGTGGTATCACCTGAATGTTGGAGCCCCCTTACGTGAGTGGAGAGTTTGGAGTTTAATTATTGAGTGAGTGGAGAGTGGCCCCCTTGAGCTGCGTGAGTGGAGATGAGTGAGTCCTTCCAAAAGAAGTAGCATGAGTGGAGTTTTATCCAATGAAGAGTGAGTGTTGAAAATCGTTGAAAGCTCCCTAGCTGGTCCCTTATGCGTCTTCAACTCTCTTTGGTTTGTTGTCTATCACGATGGTGGGTCACTTGGGGCTATAACGTTTGGAGCTTAATGTGTAGAGTTTTTGGTGGATGCGTGGTCCCCTGATCTGTGTTCTTTTTTGTAACGAAGGTGGAGCCTCCCCTTTTGTTTCCAGCTGGTGCATGATTTTCTTGCTGTCTTTTCCTCTTGCCTACATGCGTAGTTAGAGAGTTTCCAAATGAAGAGTCAGTGTTTTCAGTGGAGCCTCTCTCATTTTTGTTGTTTTCTTCTTTTCCCAAGTTCACACCTAATCTCTTGTCCATGCGTGCTTCTTTCTTTCACAATTTTATTTGCTCCTTCTAAACGTGCGTGATTTTCTTTCTCCTTTTGTCCTGAGGTGTAGCGTTGATTTCGTTTGGAGCTCCTCATTCACGCCTCCTCCCTTTAATTATTGTTGTGGTCTTTTTCAATTAAAAATAAGTCCATTTCCTACCAATTAAACAGGACCCGCTATAAATGCAGATTAAGGGAAACCAAGCTATTTAACAAGAAAAATATATATATGACCCAATAATTAATCCAAAAATTAAGAGAAAATGACATTAATACTAATGATAAAAATGCCTTCAACAGCCAGCCCCGTTATAGCTCAAGAAAAAAAAAGACCAAAACATCAAACACAAATGGAAAAACACACTCACGTTATCAAGAAGAGAATCAACGGTATAATTCAAGGATATGTTTTGCCAACAACATTAGATGCTTCAATGGTGGAAGTTTCAACAAAAGCAGGGTTAGAACCATCGCTATTGCTATGTTTGAAGCGGCATTGCTAGAGGTATCAATAACTCTAGCACTAATAAGACCACTCACCAATATTTGTGGTTGCAGCACTCCAGGTATCAACAATGGAAGTGGCACTACCAATTGCCATGGCTCCAATATTTGTAGCAACAATGCTAGAGGTATCAAGAACTCCGACACTAACAAGGCCACTAGTTCCAATACTTTGTAGCTGTAGCAGTAGAGGTCTCAACAATGGAGGTGGCATTACCAATTTCCATAGCTCCAATTTTTGTAGCAGCAATGCTAGATTTATCAAGAACTCTGGCACTAGTAAGGCCACTAGCTCCAATATTTTTAGCTATAATAGTTGAGGTATCAAAAATGGAGGTGGAACTACCAATTTCCACGCCTTCAATGTTTGTAGCAGCAATGCCATAGGTATCAAGAACCCCGGCACTAATAAGGCCATTAGCTCTAATAGTTGTAGCTGTAGCAGTACACGTATCACCAATGGAGGTGGCACTACCAATTTCCATGCCTCTAATGTTTGTAGCAGCAATGCTAGATTTATCAAAAACTCCAACATTAGTAAGACTACTAGCTCCAATATTTGTTGCTGTACCACTTGAGGTAGCAACAGATGTGACACTAACAATGCTAGTAGTGCCAATATTTGAACCAGCACCTACAGTAATTACGCTACTACCACCTAAAATAGAAGATGTGGTGGCATTGGCTATGGAAAAAGTGGTTGTGCCACCAAGTGAGATACCAGTGGAAGCATTACTTATGCCATTTATAAGGCTTGCACCAGCCGGTGAAGCAACAAGATTTGCAGTAACAGTGGTGGGAGTAGTGGTAGAAATTGTAAGTGATAAGTCGACTTGTACCATGTGTAAGTCGACTTACACATGTTCGGTACCGATAAGTCGACTTGTTCATTGGATAAGTCGACTTGTTCAAGGTCGGTACTGTTTATTTGTGCCCTAAAGGCAATCCCCTTTAGCGCGTTTTATTCACAGTCGTGTGCAGACTTTATGAATAAATAAAGAAAAGGCATTATTCATTAATTTGATATTCATAAACATTGTTTATGAATTGATTGGATCTTTAATCGAATTAATGAAGTCCATGATATATGACATAGCATGAAGGAAATTATGATGTGATCATACTACTGAGATTCCTATCATGTGCAATTATGTCAATATCTAAATTCTCCCTAGTCATAGGATTAATGAGACTGGACATCATTAATCCGGATAGACTAGCACATGTCATATTCCTTGATTGGATCAAGCAGTGGATCTCAGAAACTGTAAATATGAGATATTTAGAATTGACATGTGGATGCTTACTAACGGTAGTAAGTTCATTGGATGACCTGCCATGAGATCATCACATGGATATCTTATCTAAGTGTCAGTGATAATCTCATCATAGCAATGGTGCAAGTATCCTTAGACTTGAGGTACTCGAGGATATCTTGAATCTTGATCCTGCTTTGACTCCATTCCTTGTTGCCTTCGGAGGTAACTCATAGGGTGGTGCTTGGGTGCAACTTGAGGTATTCAAGATAATTGAGTAGCCAATAAAGGATTCACCACTTCGGATTAGCGAAGAGATACCCGTAGCCTCTTGTCGGGATCATTACTTAGGTGGCCAGCATGTATGTCATGAAGAGTGTCTTCATTGACATATAAAGTAATGAGTCCCAGGACGAGAACTGATATCACTTGGGCTAGACTCAGTCTAGTGAGAGTTGACACTTTGACCATACTCATAACCAAGTGGGGTATAGGATGGTGAAAGGACGAATTGCACGTAATTGTCATGGAAGGGTTCGTGATCGGTTCGTGATGAATACATCAAACCGATTACTTTCCGGTCAATTGGGGGTCATGATGTGTTGCTAGATACCGCTCATGACTTGCTCAGATTAATTGTTAATCTAAGTGGCCAACATAACCGGGAGCCTAAAGGGTCACACGCATAAGAGTGTTTCAGAGAATCTGTAAAATAGTAATTAGACAGAGTTCCAATTATGGAGAGCATTAGGATTAAATGGATCCCAATGGAATTGGGATATGTCCCGATGAGATCGCGACATCGATATTGCTAAGAAAGGTTTAAAATTTTTTGACAGATCGGGGCCCTGACAAGCGGTGAGGACCAGGCCCAGTTGGACTGGACCTTAGCAATTATATGTTGATTAATTAATTAAATAATTAATTAATTAATAAATATATATATATACAAGCATGTGCACGTTGGAATGGGGAAGAAGAGATTAGCTTTGAAAAGTCAAAGTTGATTAATTTATTCCATTAATTAATGAATGGCTATTAAGCCATACACTTGGCCTCTTCTTATGGTACACTTTTAAGAGTTAAAAGATACATATAAGAAGGCTTAGAAAATGGTGGTCGACGGTTTTGCAAAAAAAGGAAAGAGAAGTTGGAAACTTAATTGTTAAGTTTGCCTTGAAAAGAGTTTTCATTCTTCTTCTCTTACAAGCATCATCGTTTTCTCTCTTCCTCCAAGCAATTTCAACGTTGATTCAAGCTCTCCAAGGACAGAGGTAGGGTCTAGCAGCCTTTAATCTGTTCTAGCTATTCCCGGGTCAAAGGGGTTTGATCCGGTTAGATTTTCTGATCTCTGCGTGGATCACCTTTAGAGATAGTCTCTTTTGGCTATTTCGGTTGATGTCTTCATACCGATACCGGGATCCTAGGATTCGGGAAAGTCCTGGGAACAAAAATTTTTGTTTTCCGCTGCCGGTACATATGATGTACCTCCCGGGATTTTCCTACAGTGGTATCAGAGCGTCTGGTATCCCGTATGAAGCTATAACCTAAGCGAGATCAAAAACCCTAATGGAATTTGTTGTTGATGCATGCTATCTGTTCAGATTTCGAATTTATATTGTGATATGCTTTTCAAAATTTTTCTGCCCAAAATTGTTCATAACATGTTAGAGAATATGTCTATGAAATTTGAGAATTTATCGATTTGATTTGATATAGTTTTGCTAATTAATCCCCTAAGGTTACAGATGGTGTTTTGTGAAACAATTCTGGAACAGGCATGAGTATAAAATCGAGAATAAATTCTAGAAAAATGGTTTTTCGGATTTTCCTTCACCTACATGTCTCTAAGATGTTGGTGAATGTCTGTGAGCATGGAAATTGGATTTCAAGGTGATTGGATATTTATTCACGAATTTATTCTATTCTGTTGGGAATTACTGTGCTGATGAACACAGATTTTGAATCGGTTTTGTTATTTTGGTTGACTGAGTTTTTGATGGCCTAAAATCCTGAAAACATTAATGTAGCATGTTCTGAACATGTAGTAACCTATATAATTTTCTCATGATTTATTGAAATTGTTTCATTGATCATTTCAAGCAATGTACAGAACTGGACAGTTTTGGTGAAAATTGTTGGGACTGTTTTGCTTGGCTTGATTGAGTGTGCTTTTTCAGTTCCAATGCCTTGAACCATTTTTAATGTGATTAGAAATGTGTTATCTTGATGTATTATTATTGCCAAACTGAATTGCTTGAATTTTCTTTTCCAAGAATTTTTGAATGCCGAATTGATCACATTAGCGTCTCGGTAGTATCTTGCATTATCATGTTTGTTTTGACCGTCATATTTTTATGGCATGTGCTGAAGTAAATTTGATAATGTATGTGCTAGCTTGAGATGCTTAGGATGATAATTAGGGTGTTCCTAAATTATTTGGAAATTAATGAGTTTTGACTCATTTCAAGCTTTTCATATAGTTTGACTATTTAAGGCATTCATGGTTCAATGAATTGTTCATTGATACATCAACTTACAGATATTACCCTAGGTATAATGGTATTGTGAATTGGAATTGCATGGATTGAGGAATTAGCCGATTAGATATTATAGCAATCTCCCTGGATAAGTCGACTTATATGGGACATAAGTCGACTTGTTCGCTTAATAAGTCGACTTGTTTTCTGGATAAGTCGACTTGTTTTCTGGATAAGTCGACTTGTTTGAAGAATAAGTCGACTTGTTCAAGATCTCAGTATAAGTCGACTTGTAGTACCTTGTAAGTCGACTTGTTCATGGGCAGATGACATAAGTCGACTTGTGTGTGGGCAGAAGCATAAGTCGACTTGCATTTGATGAAAGTCGACTTGTGGCATGCATAGGTTGGATGATGGATGATTATAAGGATTGATTCAATGTGATTGATGAAACCTAAATCATTCCAAATAGTCTTGGTGACTATAATCCTACGGCTTGGATAAGAAGTAGATGAGACCCGAAATCCCTCCTCGGTATATGAAAACTAACGCCTTCCATTAATATGGTAAGAACCAGAGTTCTTATAGGGTTGGGTTGTTGGGTAAACCCAAGCTCACTCTATACGGATATGTTCGAGCCATGAAAATAAGATTTTCGGATTAATGGGTTGGTTTTCACTTTAGGCGTTAGTTTGTTGAGTAAACTCAAGGTCAGCGTGGATGAGGCGAAATTGGATAGCATACATCGGATGTATGCGCATCAAAGAGTTGATACCCGATGTAAGTGCATACATCAACAAGTTGATAACAGCGATCGATAGTTGTGTCTAAGATGTAATTGGTATATCGATACCTCCGAGACATAAGGTGGCTTGTTGGGTAAACCCAGGTCATTCTTAATGTCGGTTATCGATGATACAATTGGTATGACCGATACCTACCGATTGACCTAAGTTGTGGCTTGTTGGGTAAATCGAGGTCACTCTTAGCAATGTCGGATATCGACCCACTAGGACATTATGTCACTTTGTTTCTCTGGATTCGTAAAGAGGGTTATGGATTCTAGGAAACTAGTGGGAGCCATATGCATGTCATGCAAGTCCTTATGATCATGCAGGCATTTCTATTATATCATTCCTTCTCTCTATCGCGTTTAGGTTGATTGAAGAAGTCTTTCAGTGTGAATTTTCGCTCTCTATTCTGGACTGAATTTTCTTGATTGACTAAGGAATCTGAGAATTGTTCTTAGATCTGAGGAACTGGGATACGTCCTAGATGTTCCACTTCAAGTTGCACCTGCTATCGATGCTTCTGATAAGGATCAGAAAGCATATTGTAAGCATCTAAAGGACAGTGATATGGATACTTGCTTTATGCTTGCCTTGATGTCACTAGAGCTGCAGGAGCAGCACGAGTCCATGGATGCTCACTCTATAGTATTTCATCTTAGGGAGCTGTTTGATGAGTAAGCTCGGTCTGAAAGGTTCGAGACCTCAAGGCTTCCCTTCACCACAAAAGATGGCTCGAGGATATCTGGCATGCGGTATGCCACGAAGATGAATAGCTATATTGAGAGATTGGTGCGTCTTAGGATTTGTAATGGATTATGAGTTAAGTAGAGACTTAATTCTAGTTGGATTGTCGATGGTTATTCACGGTTTGTGATAAACTATCGGATAAACCAAATATCCACAACAATTCTGGTGATCAATCTGCTTTCAAAACATTGAAAGCTATCAAGAAGGATAGCAAGCAAATGCTAATGGTGGATGCTTCTTCTTCTAGTTCAAGAAGAAAAGGTCAAGAAACCAAAGGAAGTGCCATCAAGGAAAACCAAAGATTCTCCCCAAAAGGATTTTGCTTTCAACGTGGCAAGTCTAGCCACCAGAGGCTAAACCGTAAAATCTATCTCGAGTCCTTGAAGCGAAAGAAGGCATCAGATGCCTCTACTCCTTCAAATATGTTTGTCATTGAGGTTAATACTATTCCTGATCAAAACATATCGGTATTAGATATCGGTTGTGGCTCATACATATGAAATGATATGCAGGACCTCGGGGACGATGAGCGACTCATAAAAGGAGAACTAGACCTTCGTGTAGGTAATGCGCAAGAGTTGCTACATTAGCGTGAACACTTATGTCTTGTTACTCCCTAGTGGGCTTATATTCAAATTGGATGATTGACATTTTGTACTGTTTTAAACAAAGAACATATTGTATGTTTTATGTTTAAATAGAGTGATTTCTATTGGACTTTTAGTAGCAATGGTTATTCTATTAGTTCGAATGGAAGGCTCTATGCTCTTTGGTACATTATGCAATTGAATTGACATATTAGATATGTCATATCCGATTCTGAATGTCAATGACGAAAAGACATAATCGAGATAATTTAAAATCAACTTACTTATGGCATTGTCGACGGCCATAAATAAATGAGACACGCATCGCTAAGCTCCATAAGAGTGGATGTTTAGGGTCATTTGATTATGAATCATATGACACATGCGAATCTTGTTTATTAGGCAAGATGACTAAGTTATCCTTTAAGGGAAGGGTAAACGAGTGAATGGAATATTAGACCTAATACATTCAGATGTATGCGGTCCGATGTCCATCCATGCTAGAAGTGGTTGTCGTTACTTCATTACTTTTATCGGTGATTATTCACGATATAGGTATCTGTATCTGATGAGATACAAATCTGAAGCGTTTGAAACGTTCAAATAATTCAGAAATGAAGTAGAAAACTAACTTGGTAAAAGTATGAATACATTACGATCTGATCGTGGTGGAAAATGCTTACACCAACAGGTTTGGATTATCTCAAAGATAATGGGATTTTATCTCAGTATACTCCACCTTACACGCCGCAAAGACAATGGTGTGGTTGAAAGGAGAAATCGAACCTTGTTAGACATGGTGCGATTGATGATAGGTTTTACTGCATTTTGGGAATATCGCTTGAGACAATTTGTTTACTTGCTAAGCGAGTTCCATTAAAGATATTGTGGTTACTCCATATGGAGATATGGACTAGCGAAAGCCCTATCTTTCTCAGCTGAAAGTTTGGGGTTGTCCTGCTTATGTGAAGCGGACACAGTCAGATTAGTTTGATGCAAAATCTGATAAGTGTTTGTTCGTAGGATATCGTGGGATATCAATTCTACCTTGCTGAGGAACAAAAGTTGTTTGTTTCCAAGCATGCTGTTTTCTTAAAGAAAGAGTTTCTTTTACAAGAGGACAGTGGGAGCAAAGTTGAACTTGGAGAAGTTCAAGATGCTCGAACAAACATAGATCAACTGCCTGAACCTGAAACTGTCACTCATATAGATGAGGTAACAGTTCAACCTTCTACTACACACGAATTTTGTAGGTTAAGTAGGATACGCACTGTTCCCGGGAGATATGAATTTCTTGTAAGTGAACAGAATGGCGTATTGCTCATACGAGATGATGCTTACTACTATGAACGAGGTTACGAAAAGTTCGAGTCGAAAAATGGCTTTGTGCCATGAAATCAAATGGATTCCATGTATGAAAACCAAGTATGGACTTTGGTTGTTACACTGAAGGATAAAACCCACGGGTGCAAAGGAGTTTTCGAAGAAAACCAACATGGATGGTAATTTGATTACCTATAAAGCAATGCTTACGGTTAAAGGATTTCGTCACGCACAAAGAGTTGACTATGACAAGACCTTGACCCGTAGCAATGCTTAAATCCATTAGGATACTCCTAGCCATTGCCACTCATTATGATTATGAGATATGGCAAATGGATGTGAAAACGACTTTCTGAATGGAAATCTGCCGAGGATGTGTATGACACAACCCGAGGGCTTCACTTCCATCGATGGCGAAAAGGTATGCAAGCTTCAAATCCGGTTTGGATTGAAGCAAGCATCCAGAGTTGGATTATCCGTTTGATGAGTCCATCAAAGAGTTTGATTTCTCACAAAATCCGGATGATTATTGTGTGTATAAGAAGGTTAATGGAATTGCAATCGTATTCCTTGTGTTGTATGTAGATGACATCTTGTTACTAGGAAAACGATGTCTCTATCTTCTGTCGATTAAAATTTGGTTGTCAATCAATTTGCGATGAAAGACCTTGGTGAAGCAACTTATATCCTAGGGATATAGATTTATAGAGATAAATCAAAAGGTTGCTTGGTCTTTCACAATCATCGTACATAGATGAGATGCTAAAGAGGTTTAGCATGGAACAATGCTATGTACGAGGCCCGATGTATCGTATGCTCTAAGTGTTATGAGCAGATACCAATCGGATCCTGGTGAGGGTCACTGGGTGGCTGTCAAGAATATCCTCAAGTACTTGTCAAGCACTAAGGATGTTTTCTTGATCTTTGGAGATGCAAATCTCCAAGTGAGCGGGCATTCAGATGCTAGTATTTAATCTGATAAGGCTGATTCTGAATCACAATCAGATTATATACATTCACACTGAATAGCTTGGCGGTTAGTTGGAAAAGTTCCAAACAAGAGAGGACTGCTGATTCATCAACCGAGGCAGAGTACATTGCCGCATGAGATGCGCAAAGGAAGCGGTTTGGATCAAGAAGTTCATTCTTGAACTTGATCGGTCCCTAGCGTGATGGGCCCATAGGATTGTATTGTGATACAATGGGGCTAGTCTTGTGAGCAAAGGAACCAAGGTCTTATCGACGATCCGAACTCGTACTTTGCCAATTCGGAGATCATTAGTCGAGATGATATCCTCGATAGAGAGAATTCCACGAGCAAAGTGTTCTTTGTTTAGTTGACAAAGCCATTGTCACGGAGAATTGTGATTCTCATGGACTCGCTTATGGTATTAGATACTAAGGCGATTGACTTTAGGTCAAGTGGGAGATTTGTAAGTGATAAGTCGACTTGTACCATGTGTAAGTCGACTTACACATGTTCGATACCGATAAGTCGACTTGTTCATTGGATAAGTCGACTTGTTCAAATCGATCTTGTTTATTTGTGCCCTAAAGGCAATCCCTTTAGCGCGTTTTATTCACGATCGTAAGTGCGACTTTATGAATAAATAAAGAAAATGCATTATTCATTAATTTGATATTCATAAACATTGTTTATGAATTGATTGGATCTTTAATCAATTTATGAAGTCCATGATATATGACATAGCATGAAGGAAATTATGATGTGATCATACTACTGAGATTCCTATCATGTGCAATTATGTCAATATCTAAATTCTCCTAGTCATAGGATTAATGAGGCTGGACATCATTAATCCGGATAGACTAACACATGTCATATTCCTTGATTGGATCAAGCGGTGGATCTCGAAGCTGTAAATATGAGATATTTAGAATTGACATGTGGATGCTTACTAAGCGGTAGTAAGTTCATTGGATGACCTGCCATGAGATCATCACATGGATATCTTATCTAAGTGTCGTTGATAATCTCATCATAGCAATGGTGCAAGTATCCTTAGACTTGAGGTACTCGAGGATATCTTGAATCTTGATCACGTGCTTTGACTCCATTCCTTGTTGCCTTCCGTGAGGTAACTCATAGGGTGGTGCTTGGGTACAACTTGAGGTATTGAAGATAATTGAGTAGCCAATAAAGGATTCACCACTACGGATTAGCGGAAGAGATACCCATGTAGCCTCTTATCGGGATCATTACTTAGGTCGGCGGCATGTATGTCATGAAGAGTGTCTTCATTGACATATAAAGTAATGAGTCCCGGAAGAGAACTGATATCACTTGGGCTAGACTCGGTCTAGTGAGAGTTGACACTTTGACCATACTCATAACCAAGTGGGGTATAGGATGGTGAAAGGACGAATTGCACAGTAATTGTCATGGAAGGGTTCGTGATGCGGTTCGTGATGAATACATCAAACCGATTACTTTCCGGTCAATTGGGGTCATGATGTGTTGCTAGATACCGCTCATGACTTGCTCAGATTAATTGTTAATCTAAGTGGCCAACATAACCGGAGCCTAAAGGGTCACACGCATAAGAGTGTTTCGAGAATCGTAAAATAGTAATTAGACGAGTTCCAATTATGGAGAGCATTAGGATTAAATGGATCCCAATGGGATTGGGATATGTCGATGAGATCGCGACATCGATATTGCTAAGAAAGGTTTAGAAATTCGTTTGACCTTGGGGACTAAGCCAGATAGGACCGACCCCAGTTGGACTGGACCTTAGCAATTATATGTTGATTAATTAATTAAATAATTAATTAATTAATAAATATATATATATACAAGCATGTGCACGTTGGAATGGGGAAGAAGAGATTAGCTTTGAAAAGTCAAAGTTGATTAATTTATTCCATTAATTAATGAATGGCTATTAAGCCATACACTTGGCCTCTTCTTATGGTACACTTTTAAGAGTTAAAAGATACATATAATAAGGCTTAGAAAATGGTGGTCGACGGTTTTGCAAAAAAAGGAAAGAGAAGTTGGAAACTTAATTGTTAAGTTTGCCTTGAAAAGAGTTTTCATTCTTCTTCTCTTACAAGCATCATCGTTTTCTCTCTTCCTCCAAGCAATTTCAACGTTGATTCAAGCTCTCCAAGGACAGAGGTAGGGTCTAGCAGTCTTTAATCTATTCTAGCTATTCCCGGGTCAAAGGGGTTTGATCCGGTTAGATTTTCTGATCTCTGCGTGGATCACCTTTAGAGATAGTCTCTTTTGGCTATTTAGGTTGATGTCTTCATACCGATCTGGGATCCCGGATTCGGAAAGTCACAGGAACAAAATTTTTGTTTTCTGCTGCCGGTACATATGATGTACCTCCCGGGATTTTCCTACAGAAATAACATGACACGTGGGGTGATCACAAGAGAAAGTAGTGTGATACAATTACACTCAGGGCACAGAAGCTGAGATGGGATGTAAGGGCTGCAAGGTGGGAATTCAATGTGGCATGGAGGAAGTTAGAGCTTCCAAAGTTCCTCATAACAAACTTACAAAAGTTGCTACAAAGTCATGGGTCGCTTGTGCCTTCCATTCAAAAAATTGGAGAAACGTCTGCTTTGCTAGAGGTCCAAGTCCACAGATCTTAATTTCTAATCCTTGGGAAATCATAGCCCTTTGTGTGGTCTTGCTATAGCTCAGAAGCTTATGGATTCTAAACAAAATTGGGTCTGTTTCAGCTGTAACTCCAACTTGAATTTTGGATAAGAGCATACTCTCCACCTCGGCTTAAATAATTGCCATTTTCCCTCATCAATTAAGCAGTAGCCATCTTGCTTTTGAGTTATTTGGTACATGAAACTGTTGATTGGTTGTTGTGTGAAGATGCTACTAACACAGACGATTGCAAGCCCAGGTTTTTTACGAACTATTGATTGTATAATTTCCATCACCTCGTTCATGTTGTTGCCTCCACATAGGAAAATTAACTTCTTGTTCATAATCTAACTGACAAAAGATTGGCAGATTGTAACTTCGGGAAAACGTCTGAAAAAAGAAAAAAGGAAACATAAAAGAGTTCAAACTAAACTTACCCAATTCCATATGATTGATTGGTTGTTCTAAACACTTTGGATCAGGATGTCAAGCTTCCATGTCTGTTGCATCCAAAGTTCTTTCTATCTAGAAATAGTGAAATGGAAGGCATCGACTCCCCAAATCTGGACCATATGGAATGCATCAGTGTTGTTTTATGCGCTACAGTCAATCGTTTTAGTTGTAGTTTAATAACAAATTATTTAAAGACATTCTTTATCTTGTACATATTTAGATGTGTATGATAAATTCCAAAGGATAATTGTACATTACAAATGAAATTATAATGAGATTATAATTATAAGATTCATATTGCATTTATGTATTATCCCTAAATGTTTTTAGTCGTTGTTTTATTAAGATTGAACATTAATAGAATGTAAAAAGACTAACACACATTTTGTTTTTTCTTATGAAGGAAATAGTCGATCTTATAACCTAAAATATAGAGACACTTAAACAAACATATGGGTGCTTGCTAGAGAACAAGTTTACTGAACAGACCCAATACGAAAAATCCATTTGGAACATTACTTGTATGTCAATGAAATTCTCATTGTGATGATTGTATAAGTTATCCTTTAACTTGAGATCATCAAAGTTATCTTGTTATGTGTGTCTGCAAGTTCACGGGTCTCAAGTAGTACAGTATAATATCGTCCCATAGGGAGTAATTGTGTAAGTACTAGGCTTGGATCACTCAATTAATTGGACTAGCGATTTTGTAAGAAAAGGGAATTGAATTAAGAAATTTAACTAGCAAAAATAACATAATCAAAGCTAAAGAAAAATGCTAATAATTCTAGGGGCTAATTCGAATGGAAGATGGTAAACTTCAAGGATGGTTCCACTTTTAGCGTTTTCTATAGACTTTTACCTGGGTCAATTTATTAGGCGAATTTTTGGTTGATAGAAGGTTGAGCCTAGAGTTTCTTAGATCCTTTTTCAAGGTATCAAAGGAGTATTACACAATAATCCTAATTTACTATCTTAAACTATCAATCAAGCATAACCCATTAAGTTCTTTGCTAGCCTGGTTTTTTCTCTCATAAATTTAGTTTATGTCTAAATCTGAAATTTATAAGTTCTCTGTTTGGAGTTTTGTTATCAATTTTCACCTATCGGTTCTTCAATTAACAACTAACGTCAAGTAATGGTTGGCCAAACACAATACCAGCAAAATCAATTTCAAAACAGAGAAATCAAAACCAAAAATCCACATAAATAAATCAATCGAGATTTAGTCCATAAAATTAGCTAAAAGCTTCAGCCCAACCTTGAAACTTTGGGGAAGCTACTCACTCATGGTAGGATGAAAACCACAGAAATTATACTTAGCAAACAACATTAGGAGAAATTAAATAATAAACCAGAAGTTGAATGAGTTTCGGGTCTCCCTCTAATGTTGTGTCACTGCGTGGAGCATCATTCCTAAGCTGATGGTGTGTCGATGTATTTCTCCAGCCAAAAACGTTTTTCCTCGTCCAGTTGCCAACGTTTAAGTGGAGAATATCCTCAATGGTGGAGTAACGTGGATGCTCCTAGCCATCACCAGCTCAACGTTCTTTTTTTAATGTTTCCACCAGCTCTTTAATCCTTTGTTGCCAACCGATGCTTTCATTGCTTCATGGAAAGAGTTTTGGTGTAATAGCCAATGAAAATAGCGTCAATGGAGTGGCTTACGGTGTTGGGACCCGATTCGAAAATCCGGATCCCAACCGGAGAAACAGAAAACGAATAGGAAACGAAAGCAAAATTGAAATCGATCGAAAGGAACACAAGGCGGCAACAAAATCATATACGAATCAATTGTCAAATCGGATAAATCGAATCTGAAGGCGAATCGAATAACACAAAGTGGAGGCAAATCGAAACGAAGTAAACATCGGATCAAATCAAATCGAAATCAATTTCCGACATCCGTGAACAAATATTTTAGAAAAGCCTCAAAAGGGTCGCGTTGAAAACCTTAGACTTAAACCATCCAAAATTTGATATATTTTTTTTCTTTTCTTTTCTCTCTTTTCTCATTCCTCAATCCAAATACATTCCCATACAATCGCACTATCCAATGCCCAATACACGTTCATTCACATTATGCTCATTACATACCCAATTTCATAAATCAAAGCTTTATACAAATCATAGTGGCATTTTCAAGCCTTATACATTACCCATAACCCTAAACCAAAGTACACAATACACAATATAAACACATGTAAACAAAAATCTTCAGTTTTCTTTACCCAGTCTTCTTCTCATCACCTGAGGATGGGAATGAAGGGGGGTGAGCTCATAGCTCGTGGGTAACAGTTTATAACAAATAAATAAGCAAAACCTTTTAGAAATGCTTTTCTTTTCTTTTCTTGCAGAAACCTTGATTGAAACCCATAATGCACATTTTCAAGAGTTCTTTTCTCACAGTGGTCGAAATCACAATTTCTAAAACATGAATGCATCAATCATAACACTTCACAAGGCAAATGCACACATAACGGCTCGAGAGTTCCATAAACATGACGGAAAATTGAAGTTTTATTGTAAACACGACGAGTCCATTTTTCGGATCTCGTAAGCCTCAAGCAGGCAGTCAGGAGAAGGCTAAAGGGGGTCAACGTGCACGTGACTTAACGAAATAGGTTCTCTCTCTCCCACACAAAGCACATAATCATTTGTTTCATGCTCAATCATTCTATCGAATGCTCTTTTCCGAATATACGAAATGTCATGACATCTTTCAATGCATAATACAAATATCTTTTGCAATTCATCAAAAGTGCATGTATTGAGTCAATAATGATTTTTCAAATCATTCATACAATGATGCAACATTTATGATGAAATTGAAATCAGAAAATCTCTTTGTTTAAAGAAACAGTAGTGGCTTATAAATTTTATTATAAACAGGTACCCACCTCGAATCGATGTTAGAAACTTGTTCCTCGCTCCAATTTGTCCATTGATTCCTTCTTTCTTCCAATTTAACTTTACCTAAAGCAATTCCACCCAAATTCAATATCATAATTAACTTAATCCTCAAATTGAACTTAGAAACACTAATCCCTCATATATTCAAGCTTTCTAAATCATAAATTTCCAAAATCTCCAAATTCCAAATTTGGGCATAAACCCTAATTAATTTCCATCCAAAATTAAACATAACCTAAGGCATAGACATCAAAATTGATTTCATACTCCACAAACCCATATCATTTTTCATAATTCTAAACTAAGAAAACTCATCAAATCTCAACTTGAAAATTTCGAACTTACCTCTCTCTCCACCATTTTCGGCCATTTCTTGACTCTATAGGCAAGCTTCCATCATCCTCCATCTATTCTCTTGGACAACCCTCGAAAACCCCTTAAAAATCAATAGAAAAATCGAAACTTTGAAGCTCTTCCATCTTCTTCTCCACCGTTGGCTGCTTCTACCTTCTCCTCTCTTTTATTTCTTTCATTCTCTCACAAATTCGTGGCTTTCTCTTGCTGCCCACGACAACCTCCCTCTATTTATACTGCCATGTCATTTAATGATTGGCTAAAGACCAATTTTCCCTTCCCCTTAAGCCTAAGGTCTCAACTCCTTAAGTAAACTTTCAAAATTGCCCCTTCCTTTTTGCCTTAAAAACTTTAGAGAAATGTCCCTCTATGTCTCACGAATCCATCGCTTCAAGAATCAGATTGTTTGGAGCTCTATAACTCAAGATATCTCCAAAATACTGAAGTTTGTTCTTCAGACCCGAGGTTGAACACTACACCTAACTTCCGACCTACATTTGGAAGTCTTAGAGGCTAAATTATAGCTCATCTCCTTCATAATATTTGTAGCCCCGTCTCTCTATTTTAATTAGAAACAAGAATCAACTCAATACGAGATCTAGTGATCGAGATATAGCCAAAATACTGAATACTGTTCAGCCACTACAACACCGGGACTGAACACTACACTGAACTTCCGACCTGTATTTGAAAGTCTTAGAAGCTACATTATAGCTCGGTTCCTTCATAACATTTGTAGCCCCATGTCTCTATTTTAATTTTCAAAAAGAATCAGATCGATCGGAGCTCTACCGATCGAGATATCTTCAAAATATTGAACACTGTTCAGTCCTTACAACACCAAGACTGAACACTACACTAAACTTCCGACCCGCATTTGGAAGTCTTAGAGGCTCCATTGTCGATCCACTCCTTCATAACATTTGTAGCCCCATCTCTCTAGTTTAATTATCAAAATGAATCAGCACAATCCGAGCTCTAGCGATCGATATATCTCTAAAATACTGAACACTGTTCAGCCATTACAACACCCGGACTGAACACTATACCGAACTTTTGACCTATATTTGGAAGTTTTAGAGGCTCCTTTGTCGATCGGCTCCTTCATAAAATTAGTAGCCCCATCTCTCTTGTTTAATTCTCAAAAAGAATCAGATCAATTCGAGCTCTAGAGATCGATATATCTCTAAAACACTGAACACTATTCAGCCATTACAACACCCGGACTGAACACTATACCGAACTTCCGACCTATATTTGGAAGTCTTAAAGGCTCCATTGTTGATCAGATCCTTCATAAAATTTGTATCCCCATCTCTCTATTTTAATTCTCAAAAAGAATCAAATCGATCGAAACTCTATATCTCAAGATATCTCAAAAATACCAAACACTATTCAACTTTTATAACCGATCAGCTCAGTTTCATCCGAGCTATCTTTCTCCATTTAATTCCAAAACCGACCTATCTAGTATGGAAAGATAGAAAAATGTCTTAGGAATCCAATGCTTCAAGAATCGGGTCGATCGGATGTCGAACGAAGAAGTTATGGTCAAAGCAAGGAAGAGAGGTCGGTCGGCTGAAAATCGATCGCAAAGGTCGCACAGCAGGTCGGTCGCCCGCACCAGGTCGGTCTCCCGCACCAGTCGATTCGCCGCAGACGGCACGCAGCGGGTGGGCGATTAACCATGCTATTCGACCTCCAAACTTCAAACGTTCATATCTTTTGACTCTGAGCTCCAAATTAGACACGGTTTGTTTCGTTGGAAAGATAAAAGACAGATCTACAATGTTCAAGAAGGACTCACAAGCAAGCTCGGACTCTAAAGGGATCAAAAGTTTACACAAAGATGACTGATTGATAATTTCTCAACAGTACCAAAACTTGCAAACATCATAACTTTTGATCCGGAACTCCAAATTTAACAAACTTGGTGTCTATGGAAAGCTTGAAGAAAGATCTACAACTTTCATTAAGGCCTTAAAAATCATATCGACCCCTAAATGGGTCAAAAACTCCACACAAACTGACTGGTCGATCAGCTTCACATTAAACAGCCTCATAACTTCTAAAAATCATAACTTTCTACTCCCTTGTCCAATATTTTCGTGCCTTATATCAATGGAAAGATAAAAACATAATCTACCACTTTGATTAAGACCACTTTGGCTAAATCAATCTAAATCAATACAGATTTGCCATTGAAGTCTCTAAACACCATTCCAACACATCAACTTCACATCTCAACACATCAGCTTCACATATTCACCCACTACCACAAACTCTTCAACTAATTCATCTCAAACACAATTCAAATCTCCAATAAACTATTCCAAAGTCATTTTCCCACATCAAACTCAACACCAAAGGATATACGCATACACATTTCTCTTTCACAAAAGTCATACGCAATCTTACTCTTAATAGCATTTTCCAAACCAAGGCAAAATACACTTAACTTTCAAATATCATAACTTTCAATCCCGATATCGAAAAATAGCATACTTTATGGCTACGGAAAGCTCTCAACATAAGCTACAATTTTTTATTAAGATCATTTTCTCAAAATGTGCCTAAATCAAAAGTCAACTCTTTACTCCAAAAAGTCAAACTTTCTAATTTTCTTCAACATATAACACTTTCACTAATCATTTCTTGATTTCAAATTCCATTTCAATCATCTCATCCACTTAAACTTTCATAACCAAAACTAATCTTCAGAGTCATCAAAACCAATCTCTCCATTTCTCATCAATTTCCTTTAAGTACAATAACATCTATAACACAATACCTATACAAACATACTCATTGAATTTGTATTTCAATATTTCTAATTTCCACCGAAAGTTCGGGGTCCAACATACGGTGAGTGGGTCTCTTGCTTTTTCAAGTTGGTGAAGCCTCCTCCTGGTGTATGCGTTGATAGTCCTCTTGGTTTGTAACGTTGATAGAAAAGTAAGTTTAAGTGAGTGGAGTGAATGGAGTTTAATTATTGAGTGGAGAGTGGCCCCCTTGAGTTGCGTGAGTGGAGATGAGTGAGTCTAAGTGAGTGGAGTTTTATCCAATGAAGAGTGAGTGTTTAAAATCGTTGAAAGCTCCCTAGCTGGTCCCTTATACGTCTTCAACTATCTTTGGTTTTGTTGTCTATCACGTTGGTGGGTCACTTGGGGCTATAACGTTTTTTTCCTTTTGCTTCTCCTTGGATGTCCACACCAGCCTCTCCTCTAGTGGTGGGTCACGCTTCTGTCTATGTTTGATGTAGCTCCCTTTTTGTTGATTTTATGTCCACCAGCTGTTGCAAATTCACACCTCTCCTCTAGCCAATTGAAAATAACGTGATTGGCTCTTGTTTTTTTAATGTTGGTGGAGCCTCTCTTTGGTCTGTCACGTTGTTCTCCACCAGCAATTAAATGTCAAGCTCCCCTCCGCATGCCACGTTGTTGAGAATTTTATTTTTTGTAAAAGTGCAACATCAATGAAGAGGAGTATATCCCCCGAATGAGTGTGGCTGTGTGTCCTTTTGTGGTCTCTTGGGTCAGCCTATTTTTACCCTTCCTTACGTTTTATCTTTGTTGTCTTCTTACCCCCTTAGTGTATGCGTTGTGGTAAAAAACCCAACAGCTCCCTTACAACCAAATCAACTTTATCTCCCTCTGTTCACGCCTAGCCAGATGTTGTTTTCTTTTAAACCATCATCTGTCTTCAGCGTCCTCCCAGCAGCGTGATTTCTGTTTTCTCTTGGAGTTGTCCTCCTCTCGCATGCATGGTGGTCCTTTCGGCGTGGTGCGTGTATTCTCTAATGGAGCTGCTCCTCATTCACGCCTGCTTGTTGGGCCCCGAAAATTTTTATTTTATTTTATTTGAATTAATTAATTATTTATTTATGGATTTATTTGTTAATTATTTTATTTTGTCTTAATTGATTTAATTATGTGTTTATGTAAATATTTTTATGTTGGGCTTGAAAATTAGAAGTTAGAAATTAAATGAAAGCTTGGGCTTAATATTGGAAAGTATGGGCTTAGGTAAATGGATTAAGTAGAAGGAGGATTAATAATAAGTGGGTTTGGTGGAAGTAGGCCTTGGGAGGTGGAGGCCCAAAAGCCTTTATGTAAGGGGAAAGCCAAAACTATGTAGTTTTGGTGTAGGATGAATTAAAGGAATTAAAGAAGAGTTAAAGGAAGAGGAGGAGAAGAGAGAGTCGTAGAATCGAAAGGAGAGGAGAAGAGAAGGAAAAAAAGCGTGAGCTAGCCAAGGAAGAAAGGAAGAGAGAAAATCGTGGGAGGCTTATGGAGAAGAATAAAGAAGGAGAAAAAGAAGAGAAATCAAGAGCTTAAGGTAAGTATCTATCTTCCTTTGAGTTAGATTCAAGAAATGGGATGAAATGAAGGTTAGGGTTTGTGTAGGAATGAAGAAAGAAAGAAGAGATGAGTGGTTTTGTGATTCGAAGCTAGGGTTGGTTGTTTTAGCTTAAATGGGCTATGGGTAGGTTAGGTTTAAGACTTCGTTATCGATTTATCGATTCTTGAATGTTCGACTTTTCCAATGAGTTTCGAAATGTGTTTTATTGAAGGGAACCAAGGAAACCTCACTCAAGAGAGAGAAGAAGAGCAATCGTGAATCCGGTTTCGACGATAGGTGGGTAACATCTTTATAGTTATTGTGTAATGGGCAAAGCCCTATGTGTGCTATCTTGTTATACTATGTGCATATTGAAAATGAAATTTTGTGTTTTGAGAGGAAAGAATGGAACTTTGATGCTTTGAAAGAGTGCGATAAGCGTAAAATGTGAATCTTGTGTTTTGATATGTGAGCATATTGATTGTGTTTGGCGAGAGAGAACCCTTTGTGAAGTCACGTGCGTTGACCCCATTAGCCTTCTCCGGCTGCTGCTTTTTAGGCTTACGAGATCCAAAAAAAAAATGGACTCGTCGTGATTACGGTAAACTTCGGTTTCCGTCGTGTCTATGGAATTCTCGAGCCAATTGTGTGCATTTCATCATTTATAAGTGTTTATGATGCATAAGATGGGTGTTAGTTGCAAGATGATTCTATGTTATGCCTTGTGTGATGAGTTGAGTAAATTGTGAGTTAGGTGATAAAGTTGAGTTTTCAACCTATTATGTAAATTGCTAATGTTTTGGATTATTAATTGTGTGTGTGTGGCTCATTATGTGATGGCTATAAATTTGTTAGCCACTGAGCCGTGTTAGCTCACCCCATTCTCCCTCCTCAGGTGAAAATTCAAGTTGAGAGTTGAACCTTGCAAGGCATCGACATCACTCCAAGAACTTAGGAACTTTTGTATTAAGTTAATAACTAGCTTTTGGAATAGCTTTGTAAGCATATTGATCATTGAGCATCTCATCTTTTGTGTTTTGTACTTGATTTTGATGAATATGCCAATATGTAACCAAAGCTATGCATGAATCTTTCTTATGATTGGAAAGAGAATGAGAGCTCTAGTACTCTCTTCATTATATGTTTTTGTTGATTTGTGACCTATGTGTGAAGCATGTGTACCATTCTTTTAAGTTTGGAGATTTCAGTTGGGTGTCTGTTGGGTTTTTGCCTTGAAAGAGCTTGCTGGAAAATTTCCAAGGTTAGGAGTTGTAAAAGTTTTGTAAATTCGGTATGTTCCATTTTCGATATTTCGTGTTGTTAGAGGATTGTATGGGAGCTTTATGACTCCTTGAGAGTGATAGGAGAGCTGTAGGGTTCTTCTAAGATGTTTATAAGCTATTTATGAGGATTAAAATGGTAGGTGTGAGTGGTTAGAATTAAATGTAGGTCTTTGTCAAATGATGATTTTTAGATAGAACCTTTGTGACCATTTTGACCCTTATAGAGTTAGAATTTGGGTTAGTGATCTTCATGCAAAATGTAGATCTTTCTTTTCTCTATGAAATAGACACCAATTTTGTTAAATTTGGAGTTGAATGGAAAGTTATGACCTTTGCAAGTGGAGTGTCTTGTAGCAAAAAACAGACGATGCCTTGTAGCAAAAACCGAGACGATGCCTCATGGCAAAAACAGACGATGCCTATAGCAAAACCAGGCGATGCATCAGTGGCAAAAACCGACGATGCCTCAGTAAAAAAAACCGACGATGCCTTTGATGCAAAAACCAGACGATGCATCAGAAGCAAAACTAGAGCGATATTATCTTGTAGCAAAAATCAGACAATGTTCTGTTCATCTCCGTCTGATTTTTGCTGAGGATGACATCATCTCCGTCTGATTTTTTTGCTAAGGATGACGTCATCTTCGCCTTATTTTATCGTCTGCTTTTGTCTTACGACCCTCTTCCTTCTTTTGGCCATAACTTTTGCACAGACCTCCGATCGACCTCATTCTCGAAGCATTGGATTTCTAAAGATTTTCTACCTTTCTACACTGGACTTATCAGATTTTCTTTCAAATTGAAAATGGTGGTTTGAAGCGAAGCATGGCGATCAGTTGATAAGGGCTGACTATGCTTGAGAAATTTTAAAATATCTTGAGCTATAGAGCTCCGATCAAAGCGATTCTTGTTTTAAATTAAACTAGAGGCATAATCCTACAAGTTTTATGAAGAGACTGATCAGTGATTAAGCCTTTAAGATTTTCAAATGCTTACCCGAAGTCGGTAGTGCTCAGTTTTGATTGTTTTCTTCGAGATAGTGTTTTAACCATAACATCTTCATTCCTAACCCGAATTGAGCGATTCGATTCGTTGAAATAGTGAGATCTGAGGATCATTTTATCAAGAGCTAACCCGAATTTTATAAAGTGAAATTTTTCCATATTTGTGATTAGCATATGTGTTCGGTTGTGGGTCTTCTACGCTGGATAGGTCCGAATGTTGGGCTTCGGAGACGGGGTCCAACACTGCTGCTCACGTTATTTTCTTTTGTTGTGTCGTCAACTGCCTTTGGCTTTTATTTCTTCTCTTCAACGTTTTCAACTCCTCTTATCTGCATGTGTTGTTTTCGTATTCTCCTTAAATCCCCCAGCTGTCTTTGACCTCCCCCTCCTATTGGTTCTTTTTGTCACGTTGAGAGCCGTTCTTCACACTAGCGTGATGTTTGTCTTTATTTTCTTCTGGTGGGTCCTTCTTTGGAGCTGTCACGTTGGAGAGTATATTTGTTTTGTTATCTAACGTGAATGCTCCTCCCCTCTTTTGTCTCTACTAGCTGCCCACTAGCAAAAGCTTCTGGTGTTATGTAGCTCCTCTCATGCGTGCTTCAAGCCTCCAATTGTAGCGTTATTTTTCTTGGCTGCGTGTATATCTGTTGTAGCTAGATGAGTCTGCGTGGTATCCTGATTTGACAATTTAATTGCTCCTTTTTTCTGCCAGCGTTTGCGTTGGACAGTTGTGGTCTTTTATAACTGCATTTCCTACAAATTAAACATGAACAATTATAAATGCAAATTCAGGTGAACTAAGCAATTTAGCAAGAAAAGTATATATAAAACCCAATAATTAATCCAGAAATTAAGGAAAAATGACATTAATTCTAATGATAAAAATGCCTTAAACAAATGCCCCCAAACTCAAATTTTTGCTTGTCCCTAAGCAAAATTAAGAAAAATTGTTCTAAATAGATTAAGGAACACTCAACAATTGGAATTTTCAGAATTGCTGTAACTAATTAAAATTTACCTTTAGCCACTTATCAAACCATACCTACCTTCATAGTGCAAGGATACCAATGCTCGTTCAAACACATACTCTTTGATTGAAATCTAATTAAAAACTGACCAACTCATAAGAGTAGAGAAAAACCAAATAAACTCAAAGGCAATTTACAACTCAAGAGACTTTAAAGGTATTATCAAATTAACCAATCCCATAGGCAAAATTCTCTATCCCATCTCCACTAATTTTTAGCACTCATTCTCAAAGGATGAAAAGGTCTTATTAGGGTTGTAACGGGGTTGTTGGGGTTTAAACTCGGCTTAGACCAAAGAAAAGGAAAATAAAAGCTCAAATGAAATGGAAACAAGTATTTATGAAATAGGAAAATGTAAGGCATCTCTATTTTTTTTCTTTCTTCTTTCTTCTTTTTTTTTCTTTTTTTTTTTTTTACAAGCAAGTAAAACCGTGGAAACAAGGAAGAATTTTTTTATAGAATGACAAAACACAACATGACAACATGTTATTGAAAAAGATAACAATTACACGACTAAACTCAATTTCAATGAATTCACAATTTCAAATAATTGACTCTCCCCCAAACTCAGTTTCTTGTATACTAGGGGCGATAACTTGCAAAATACTTGCTTGCTCTTTTTTTTTCTTCTTTTTGTTCTTTTATTCGTTTTTTTTTCATTTGTTTTTCAACCCCCTACGTAACCTACTCCTAAATAATCATTTCCATATGAAAGGTAGGGAATGCTTGGCTTATGGCTTGATTAAATAAGGGTACAAAAGAAATAAGGATATTACTTAGGCTCAACTTGGCTCCAAAGGGAATATAGGGTTATTTTAAGCCAAAAATAGGAATGTGGTTAATAATTCAAAGAAAAATCCCTTAATCACTTCCTTATCAAATTTGTGCTAACATTTCGCCTCGATAGGCCTAGAGAACTTGTTTTAGGATTAGCGAGATCTCACTAAGTTCCAACTTGCCTAAAAATTTAATGGATAATCAAAACTCAAATAAAATGGATGGAACGACTCAAATCAAAGAATATAAGTATGATTAAACAATTGAAAACCGAGAACTAATCCGGAGCATTCTATCCACAAACCTTCTAAAGGTAAACCCAATTAGGTCTTAAGCAATTCTCAATTTCCCAAATGTGAGGCCAAAATCAAAACCTTTAAAGATCAACATTTCTTAATGAGGTTTGACTATGCAAGAAAAAATGACTATATATAAAAACAATGAAAAGTAATGGTAAAATTTTTTGATTTTTTGATTTTTTTTGTTTTTGTTTTTTTGCTTTTCTTTTTTGCAAATTTGATGAAATTGATGCATAATGGTAAATTTTGGTTTTTTTTAATTGATGAATTTTTATTGATGAATTTTTAAATTGATGAAATTGACGCTTACCCCCCAAACTCAGATAGGACATTGTCCTTAATGTCAAAGTATGTAGGCACAATTTGAAGTAGGTAAGTAAACATATAAATGCGATTAAGGACAAAAGAATGTTGGCAATGATGCGAGCAAATTAAGAAATCTGCAGATCATCTTGAAACACAAACAATGCATGAAATTGATAATATGATAAGTCATGAGTAAGAGGCACAAAGATTTCCCTATAATGAGCTTGGATCATTTTCTTCAGAAATGTAATGCTCCCCATCAAAATTTGCTTGTAAGGTCCAATTTCCTGCAATTAAAAAAAAAGAGACGTAAATTTTGGGTAAATAAAATAAAATAAAATAAATGAAAACAACTAAGGTGTGAAACTTGGATTGCCTCCCAAGAAGCGCTAATTTAAAGTCCTTAGCTTGACTTTGCCAAATGATTGCTCAAGGGTCAGGGTTGGAGAGGGATTGAGTGACCCCTTTTTCTATTGGAAATCCAGTCACATAAGGCTTTAACCTCTACCCATTAACCTTAAATATGCCAGTTTTGGGATCCTCAACTTCTACCGCCCCATGAGGATAAACCTTAACAATTTTGAACGGCCCCAACCACCTCGACTTCAACTTTCCAGGAAATAGTTTGAGTCATGAATTAAATAGCAAGACTAAGTCTCCTTCTTTGAACTCTCTCTGGATAATATGTTGATCGTGCCATCTCTTCGTTCTTTCCTTGTAGATTCGGACATTCTCATAAGCGTCCAAGCGAAGCTCCTCCAACTCATTCAACTGAAGCAAACGCCTTTCTCCAGCTGCCTTAAAGTCCAAATTAAGCTTCTGAATAGCCCAATATGACTTGTGTTCTAGCTCGATAGGAAGGTGACACGATTTCACATACACTAGTTTAAATGAAGTAGTCCCAATTGGAGTCTTGTATGCTATTCTATAGGCCCAAAAAGCATCATCTAACCTCAAAGACCAATCTTTTCTTGAAGTGTTTACTGTTTTCTCCAAGATGTTCTTAGTCTCCCTATTTGAAATTTCGGCTTGCCCATTAGATTGAGGGTGGTAAGCCAATGCTAACTTGTGATACACTCCATATTTCTTCAAAAGATTGGCAAATGAGCTGTTGATAAAATGACTTCCCCTATCACTGATAATTGCACGAGGAGTGCCAAACCTGGTGAAATGTTTCTCTTGAGGAATCTAATGACCACCTTTGCATCACAGGTTGGTGCAGCGATTGCTTCTACCCATTTGGAGACATAGTCGACCCCCACAAGAATATATTTGTTACCAAGAGAGGACGGTAGTGGCCCCATGAAATCTATCCCCCAAACATCAAAGAGTTCAACTTCCAAAATTCCTTTAAGAGGCATCTCATGTTTTCGAGAAATATTTCCAACTCTCTGACATTTGTCACATGTTTGAACAAAACTTCTTGCATCCTTAAAAAGTGTAGGCCAATGAAATCCTGCTTGGAGAACTTTTGCTGCTGTCTTTTCAGAACTAAAATGGCCTCCATAGGGAGATGCATGGCAGTGATTCAGGAAAGCTTCTACTTCTTCACTTGGTAAGCATCTTCGAATCACTCCATCACCACAACGTTTAAAAAGAAAAGGCTCCTCCCACATATAATGTTTGAGCTCCGAAAAGAACTTCTTCTTCTGCTGGAAAGTAAATTCAGGTGGCAAGACTCCTGAAACAAGATAATTCACATAGTCAACATACCATGGAACTTGTAATGTTGCTGTAGCAATTTTGTGTAATGAATAACACAATTCTGGCAAATTTGCACAGCAGAACAAATGCTCGTTAGTGAAGGAGTCATTAATCGGTGGTTCTTCTCGAAGGGGTTCCTTTTGATCTGTAGTGAGCCGCAAAAGGTGATCAGCGACCCAATTCTCAGCTCCCTTTTTGTCACGAATCTCGAGGTCAAATTCTTGAAGGAGAAGGACCCATCTTGTAAGCCTTGGTTTAGCCTCCTTTTTAGCAAGTAGATAGCGAATGGCTGCATGATCCGAGTGGACTATCACTTTCGAGCTTACGATATAAGACCTAAATTTGTCCACTACAAAGACTACAACTAACAACTCCTTTTCAGTCGTGGCATAATTGATTTGAGCATCATCCAATGTCTTGCTCGCATAATAGATCACATATGCCACTTTGTTCCTTTGTTGGTGTAAAACAGTTCCTACAGCATAATCCGAAGCATCACACGTTTAAAGGGAAGAAACCAATCTAGGGGTTGAAGAATAGGCGGCGAGGTTAAGGCTTGCTTAATCCTGCAAAAAGCATCAAGACAGGATTGGTCGAAATTGAATGGCACATCATTGCTCAACAAATTAGTCAAAGGCTTTGCTATATGGGAAAAATCTTTGATGAAATGCCTATAAAAACCTGCATGTCCCAAGAGACTTCTGATCTCCTTGACTGAAGTTGGTGAAGGCAGATCTGCTATCACTTCAGTTTTAACTTTATCCACTTCTATTCCACAATTGGAGACTAAATGGCCTAGGACTAGCCCTTCTCGTACCATGAAATGGCACTTCTCCCAATTTAGAACTAGATCAACCTCTTCATACCTGCTCAAAACTTTTGCAAGATTGGCTAAACAAGAGTCAAATGTTAGCCCATAAACAGAGAAGTCATCCATGAAGACTTCCATAATATCCTCAATAAAATCCGAAAAGATAGTCGTCATGCAACGCTGAAATGTAGTTGGTGCATTACACAAACCAAATGGCATTCTTCGATATGCGAAGGTACCATAGGGGCATGTGAAAGTGGTTCTCTCTTGGTCATTAGGGTGAATAGGAATTCGAAAGAAACCAGAGAAACCATCCAAATAGAAAAAATAATCATGTTTAGCGAGTCTTTCCAAAATTTGATCAATGAATGGCAAGGGAAAATGGTCTTTACGAGTGGCCTTATTCAATTTTCGATAATTGATACACATTCGCCATCCCGTAACTGTCCTAATTGGTATTAGGTCGTTACCTTCATTTTTCACATGTAGCACCCCACTCCCGTAAGACCCGAACCCGATATCGATGGTGATATCCGAGACCGTGCCCCGCGAGGGTGGTGTGCTATGCACTCGATCAATCAAAATTCGGTATACATTTTTTTGACACACATGGGAGTCAATAATCAAATGGGGCATAAGCCCTTTCCTATCATACAATTCCATTTACACAAATTCCCATATGGCCATTTGGCCTTTTTGTCAAAAACTTTTCACTAAACACAATTTTCAATAATCAAATGGGGCATAAGCCCTTTCCCATCATACAATTCCATTTACACAAATTCCCATATGGCCATTTGGCCTTTTTGTCAAAAACTTTTCACTAAACACAATTTTCAATAATCAAATGGGGCATAAGCCCTTTCCCATCATACAATTCCATTTACACAAATTCCCATATGGCCATTTGGCCTTTTTGTCAAAAACTTTTCACTAAACACAATTTTCAATAGTCATCCGGGCCCTTTCACAACTACAAACACTTGAATCATTTCAAAATACAATTCATATGGAAATTTGTGGAAGAAACAATTTAATACAAAAATATAGACATCCAATGCAGACGCGAACTGATCCCGACCTCTATGCTTCACTTGAATGCTGTCAGCATACTCCCGTTGGCCTAACGGGGTATTCTTCTTATCCTGAAAAATAGTTGCAAATTTTGGGTGAGTTTTGCGAACTCATTGAGAGACCATCATTGATGGCTCACCCAATCACATAAATCATAATTCATATAACGCATACATCTCACATTTCACATTCACTTTAACATTTCATATTCATTACACTTAATCATTCATACTATGCATATGCAATGCGAATGGGATTCACTTTCATTTATTGTTGTCATTATGACCGAGTGCCTCTTTTAATTCGCTCATATCCCTTTGTGGATATCGAGCAGTAGCATATCACGTCCCATATCTCTCAGTGGATATCGGGGACGGTCGCATTCGAGCCCTAGGCTCTATTCACATTCTGAGCTTTAAGCTCTTTATCCTGGCGACTCTGGTCATAACTTCCTTTATCTTTCATGCATCCAAGCCATGGAATGCATCACTTACATTGCATGCACTTACTCGATCACATTCACTTATCATCAGACCGTAGTCCGGCATTCAACATATAATTGAGCATTCACTCTTTCACTTGTATGCAATGCACATTCCGAAAACACTTAGTTCATCTTGTTCACAAATAATGAGCACTTTCATAATTCAAATCAATCATCACAATCATGTACTCATTCATCATATAGAGATCAATGTATACAAAATTCAAATAAAGCAGACAATAAAGTGAGACCATCTAGTTTACTCACAGACGCGCTCAGATTAGCATTTGCTTTCAATTTCTGGAAACGCATGAATGTGGCACTTGACCTGCACAACATATTTATGCAGGACACATATTGCACACTCATTAATAATTGCACGCTTAAAAACATTCATTTATGCACAATTGTAGTAATGGACTATGTAAAATACATGCTTAATGACAATCCTGGGTATATGCTCTAATATGCACTTTATGCTCATTTCCATTTCATAATTCATATACGTTTCATACACTTCATTGGTACATGATCGTTCTAACTTCTCCTTTCAATCTTTACCCCTTTTATAAATCTAGCTTATTCAGAAGCTTACACTTCAAGAACACTTGGTTACTCTATATCATAACTCAACTTCTCATCATCTCTTATCCATCCTCATATGATCTCATAATATCCAAATTCTATTTATAGTTTAGCACTTCATACTTAAAACACATTCTTAGGTAGGATTCTTTTAGTTTCTTGAGACAAACCAATTTCTCCTTTTCAATTCCAATTCAATAAAACCCTAAAACTTCAAAAATCACAATCAATGAAATCAACATAAATCAAGCACAATCTTAACCTACCCATAGTCCATCTAGGTTAGAAAACTTAAAACCTAGTTTAGAAACCTCAAAATCAAATGGGTTCTCTCAAATCTTCTTCTTCTACACAAACCCCTTTCTCTCTCTAGAACTTCTTCATTCACAAACCACAACCTATTTCTTTACCAACGTATGAAGAAGATGAACTTACCTTGAAAGCCTTGGTTTCTCTCATTTTTCTTCTTCTTTCTTCTTCCTTCTCCCTTCTTCTTTGCCTCTTCTCTTCTTTCTCTACGACTCTCTCTCTCTCTCTCATCTCATCTTCTTGTATTCTTTTGCTCTTTTTCCTTGTAAGGGTCGTGCTCCACTCTTCTTAAATGACAACTCTTATTTCCAGGTCATTAATGATTGATAAAAGACCCTAAAGCCCTTACTTGCATGCCTTTAAAGCTTAACACTTAAGTAAACTTCCGAAATTGCCCTAAAAAACTGACATCTTATCTTCTTATTTTGATCAGGTAAATGAAGCGCTTTAACAAAAGTTTCTTATAGATAGATATTCCTCTATGTCTTATGAATCCATCGCTTCAAGAATTAGATCGATCGGAGCTCTATATCTCAAAATATCTCAAAAATACTGAAGTCTGTTAGATATTTCGTTTGGACCAAAACTAAATCAAGACTTATCACTACACGTAACTTCACTCCAGAAGTTGAACATCTTAGAGGCTAAATTGTCAATCGGCTCCATCATATAACTTGTATATCTATGTCTCTAGTTTCATTTGAAATAGAAATCACCTCATTTAGACCTCTACTGATTCAGAAAACATCAAAATACTGAAATATGTTCAGTGGGAAACACCAGCTCATATCCTCTAAGAACACATTCACTGTACCCATCCCACCTTTTCCACTTAATCTTTCTCACTTCATTTCAGATAGCTTCGATTTTTTGTGGGATGAAGATAAAGGTCTTATGAATCCAATGTTCAAGAATCAAGTCATTCGGAGGTCTAGAGAAGAAATTATGGTCAAAAGAAGCAACCATGTTTATGACCTCAATCGTACTGAACCTTTTTCGGGGAAACAGCTATAACTTTCTGTAGAAATTTCTGATTGAGGTGTTATTTAAATGGTTCGAAAGAGCACATGAAGAGCTACAACTTTTATGAAGGTCTCAAAGGCCAAATCTTTCTTTTGTGGGGTCAAAAATAAAAGCAGACGATGATGACGTCATTTTAAGACGATGATGACATCATCAGACGATACAGATTGAGAAAATTGCTATAACTTTCCCTAAAGATATCGGATTTAGGATTTCTTTATATGGATGGAAAGAAAATTTCAAGAGCTACAACTCTTAAGAAGAACTAAAAGGCCAATTCAATTTTCTACATTCAATATCATCTCATTTTTCTATCGTCTGCTTTTTGCGTTCGCTTTTTGCGTCTGTACATGTCTCATATCGAATGTTATAACGTTTGCTACAGATGTCCGATTGACTTCGTTTTTAGACCATTAGAAAGAGGACTTTTGGCTCTAAAAATTTTGTGAAGACCTCGAAGGCTAATTCTATCGTCTTAAGGGTAGAAAATGGATCAGAAGGTAGCAATATATAGTAACTGAGACGATGAACAGTAACTCAGACGGTCAAACTGAGACATAAAAAGTCAACTGAGATGATGAACAGTAACTCAGATAGTCAAACTGAGACGCAAAAAGTCAATTGAGATGATGAAAAACAGACGAAGAAACCTCATAACTTGTAATTCTTGTATCTTTCAACTCCGATATCCAAACTTTACAAAATTCATACCGTTGGAAAGATAAAAGAATTATCTACAACTTTTCAGAAGGAAATTTTGCCAAAATCCATCTTTATCAATCCCAAATTTGCCCCTAAATTCTGAAGACAAATTTTTCATTCATACACCAACACTGCACCTAATTCTTCACTTCATGACAATATTTGGGACTCTTAGACATAGAATTGAAATTCGATGTCTTCATACAAAATGTATCCATATATCTCTAGATTAATCCAAATTAAGAATCATCTCGTTTGGACAACCACAGAAAACGTTATGGCTAAAAGACTGAAACATATTCAGTGAATATTTTCCAGATCACTACTAATCTTGTTTCTAAATCTTTACTTATCACAACTCATACCATGATCACTCTTTCTACCCCTCATTTTCTAAAGTCACATTTAATACCATTTATACCCAGAAGTTGTTAATGAATGCATGTACCACTTTCTATGTGAAAACAATCCGTATTAACGTGCATATATGCTAACATGATGCATGAGCAAGAAAATGCATTATCTTAATTCCTCTTTGAGCTCGCATGTACTGAAATTTTGGGTCATAACCCTTAATATGGGGACAGGATGTTACTTACAACTGTTAGACCTCCCTTCTAGGGCACACAAAGGACAAGACTTACCCAATTACTGTCAGAAATGGGGTATATAATACCCGCGGCTAACAGCTTTACGACCTCTTGCTTGACCACGTCCTTCATGTTTGGATTTATCTTCCTTTGATGTTCAATCACAGGTTTTGCATCATCCACTAAGTGAATTCTATGTATGCAAAAAGATGGGTTGATTCCCTTCAGGTCTGAAATTTTGTACCCAATTGCTTGCTTATGTTCTCTGAGCACTCTTAAAAGTTTGTCGACCTACACAGGGCTTAAAAGAGCATTAACAATGATTGGATAAGTCGAATTAGGACCTAAAAATTCATACCTGAGTGTAACATCCCATCACCGATGGGAAGGGTATTTTGATAAATTGGGACGGGTCAGGAATATTGAATTATATCTCGGCATGAACATACATCATATAGCCTCTATAATGATGATTGTTTTGCACATGCACATGGTATATATGCATTCATGACATTTCCCGGCTTAGGTTTCTAATTGAGATCTTTTATGAAATTTGTGTGATAATTGTATTTGAAAAATTATTCGGAGTGCGCCATTGAGTGTTTTACATTTTTGGGGATTTATGGAAAATTTTCTGGAATTTTTCGGGGTTGTTGCCCGGACCGGAAAATTTCCAATAGGACTGACTGAGTGGGCTTTTCTATACTGAAATGGACCGTCAAATGGCATTGGATTATTGAATAAATAATTGGGGGAATTATGTTAGTGCCATGTTTAGAGCTTAAGTGGGATTAGTGCTTAATTAATTAGGATTAACTCATTTTTGTCTTTTTCATTCATTAAAAGCCAAGTGTACAATTATTAATTAGCTTTGTCTCTTCTACTCAAGCACCTACGACTTTCTCATTGTTTTGTTAAACAAATAAATCACTTGGAAGCTCATCCTTTATCCTTCATCCGAAACCTTGCTTTTCTCCTTCCTTGGTGTGCTTTCCTCCTTCCTTCGTTGGTGGCTTCTTCATACAAGATAGTTTCTTGTTCTTTTGGCTTGCTCCTTCTTCCTTCTCATGTAAAGCTAGCTTAAACCTTGTGAAGATGTTGAATTGTGTGTATGCTCAAGTGATAGCCGTGGGTGAAGTAAGTTAGGAAGTTTTGGAGAGTTGTAAAGTGTTGGAGAATTGAAGAGTTTGCAACTTGATTGGTAAGCCTTGATGGTTGTTTTTATGCTTTTCGTAGTTAGAGGCATTCATGAAGAGCAATTATACATGTAGTTGATTATCATAGTAGTAAGTTTGAATGGGTTTAATGCATGCTTGTGTGAAGGAATTGGTTATGGTAGTTAAAGAATGGGAAAGTGATGTATTAATGATGTTTGTGGTGCTTAATGAATAGAAATACAAGATGGAAGTTGGTTATGTGGGTGCTGCCAAAGTTTGTTAATTATACAAATAAATGCTGTGATGAGCTTGTAGCTGAAGTGAAGGTGTAAATGAATGTATATTAATGTAGGTAAAGTGATAGAATGGAAGAGGATGAGATATAGATGAAATCTGGAAAATTTGGTGTTTAACCTAGTGAAATGTTTTGATCATAACTAATTGTGTAGGTGAGAAAATGAGTTGAGGTTTATGCCCAATTAAACTTTGAGATGTTGGCTACAATTTTGTGTGAAATAGGTGTTGTTAAATGGTAATGCTAGAAGGTTGAATTTTTGCATGGAAAGTTTTTGTTTTAGTGTTTGTGAACAGTACCCGCAGTTATGACCTGATTACTTTGTTGATTCTTCTAAATTAATTGATATGGAATTAGGGAAAATGATCTTCATGAGAGTTGAAGCCTACATTGTTAGCTTTCCATTGCCACTGATCTTGTAATTTTTCGATCAGGATATTGGGAGTTATGCATTGTGGAATGTTGACTGATTTTCTGTCATTTGTGGAAACCTAGCCTAATTGTCAATTTTGTGAGCTTTCTGATTGGAAGCAATTTTAGCAATTTATGTGACTTGAATTGGTGTGAGTGATCTTCTGAAAAGTTGTAGAGGAAGAAATGATCTTGAAAATGGTATATAGCATGCTATTTTTAGTACGAGAATTGGGACTTATACTTTTTCAAAGATTGGACTGAAGTTAGGTCATGGGTCACGATCGAGCGATAACTTGCAAGACTGTTTTAAATTGGTTAATGATGTAATTTGATTCTGAGACCTTCATAAGAAGTGTAGTATTACGTTTTATCTTTTCATAGGTATAAAGTATGCAATTTTTCGACATTTGTACAAGGAGTTATATTGTTTGAAAAATCACTGTCCAGAGGGCTGATGCTTTGGTGAATTGTTTGACTTAGTTAGCAAGTGAATTTAATTTTGGGTTGTTCATGAAAGTTGGAGATAACATTGTGAACTTACTGAGAATATTTATTGTGTTATTTTTGACTGAGTAAATGAGTTGTTACTGAATTTGCAAAGTATTGCACTGTTTGAGAGGTTTTGTGTAGACAGTGGCTTTGATGGGATATTTGACAACCTTAGGGGTGAAATTAATTTTTATGGTCTTCATGAGAATGGTAGAGCTTTTCATGATCTTTCCAACAAGCTATAGTTTGTATTTTTCCGATTTGTGTGCTAATAATTATTGTTGTTGGAAATTTGGATTGGAAATAGGAAAAAAAAAGGAAGGAAGTGAGGTAGAACCTCGCCGGATCATGAGGGCGACGCCTCGCCCTCGCGAGACGAGGTAAGATGGCCCGGTCGCGAGGGCGACGCCTCGCCCTTGCGACAAAGGGAGGTGAGTCGGCCTCGCGTGGGCGACGTCTCGCCCATGAGGCAAAGTATATATATATATTTTTATTATTATATTTTTTATTATTTGGCATTAAGTGACTTAATTGTTTCTTTTGTCAATTTCTTTTCCGTCCGACGTCCGATTGACCTGATTCTTGAGGCATCGGATTTGTAACATATTGAATTTCATTTTATAGGAAATTGGGAATTTTTTAGAAGGGAAATTGACGTGGGCCCGGGTAATTGTTCTGTGATCACTGTTTTATTTATTTTTGGACCGATTGAGGTCCAAATTGGGTGCTGTCAGTGGCTATAGCTTTCTAATTTTAGATGAAATTTTTATTATGGGAAAATTTTGGATCAGGGCCGGGAATTCCATGAACATACATTATACACGTTTTACTTATCTCATGTGCATTGGTTGATATTTCTAACTATCCAGTTGGTAACGTGTCTTTATTTTAATTGTTATAGAGGCACAGTTGGAACGTCATCCCACGGACGTTGCAGAGAATTCCCGGCATTAGCTCGGAAGTTATTAGGTGAGTAACCTAGATGGTTCCTCGATTAGTAAGTGTTTATAATTCTGCACTTATAACTCTGTGGAGAATAATGGTGGGACGATTGTGTTTGTTTATGCTTGGATTGCGGACCGGAGGTCCGATGGATTGGGAGATTCTGACATAGAAATGCTATATGTGATTTTCATGTGGTTACTTATGAGTGACTTGTGTGAATATGTTGAATTGGGATCAGTTATGATGTTGGTTTTGTTTTATTTGGACATATGCATTTCATGCATAATTGCATGATCAATAATTGGCGATTGTGACGGAAGCGACTAACGAGCTTAATGCTCAACGTGATTGGGCCTTGAGCCCACAGTGATTCAAAGCCTAAGGCTCACCGTTTAATGCGCCCTTAATGGGACAGTTTTAGGCCCTCGGTCACAACAACGTAATAAATTGGAAAAGCGTCACATACGCATTTCATGTGCATTTGAATTGGTTCCTTTGACTGGTATAGTAATCATGTGGTGTTTTGGTGAAATAACTGTGTGTATCACTTTTCCTACCGTGTAGATTGAGTTGGCAAGAGAAGTCATGGCACACAGGTCGGTCAGCTGTCACTTTTTGAGGGATGACTTAGCTAGCTTTATGTTTGACTTTCTTTTGGAGTAATGTACAAAACATACCAGTTGTTTAAATTTACTGCTTTGAGGTTATGAAATGAGAAATTATGGTTTCAAACAATTAGTGGATCTCATATTAATGTTTTATGATTTTTGATGCTATGTGAAGTGTTAGTGATTGTTCGCAGTGCACCCTTATCGTAGGTGTGTATCGGAATGACCTACGGGCGTCCCGGTACATATCCTATGATAAGGGGGTGCTACACTGAGACTAAGAGGCAACGGTTTCAATTCCACATTCGGAGGTTCTTCTTTATTCGAATCAGGTGATGGTTTCAGTTCTTGCACAGGTTGCGTAAATTTTTGCATAGGTTGTGCATCAAACATCTGTGTGAATTCAAAGACTTCTAATTCCTTGGCTGTAAATTCTGTATTACCCCCTGTAGTTGCTACAACCTTCACCAAGCAGCGTTCCAACGAATCCTTTGGATGGGATTTTTTGAATTCAGCACCAACCAGCGTGTCAATAAGGTCCACCCTTAAACAAGAATCCTTGTCATCCATAGCCTTCATTGCCTTTCCCAAATTAAACTCAATTTCTTCCTCCTCCACTCTCAGAGTCATTTTTTCATTCTTGACATCAATGATCGCTCCAGCTGTGGCTAAAAAGGGTCTTCCAAGGATAATCAGTATGTTAGTGTCTTCCTCCATTTCTAGCACAACGAAGTCTATCGGGATAAAAAGACTTCCAACCTTGAGAGGCACATTTTTGAATATCCCAATGAGAAATTTTATGGGCCTATCGGCTAGTTGCAATGATATGGTGGTTGGTTTAAGCTCTCCGATGTCCAATTTCTGACAGACAGATAATGGCAATAAGCTCACACTTGCTCCCAAATAGCATAATGCTTTCCCAATTTTTGTGGTTCCAATTTGACAAGGTATCGAGAAACTTCCCGGATCTTGAAGCTTAGGAGGGAGTTTGTTTTGAAGAATAGCACTTGATTCCTCCATAAGAGCCACTGTCGCATATTCCACTAGCCTTCTTTTGTTGGATAAGATTTCCTTCATGAACTTGGCATAAGTAGGCATTTGGGTAAGGGCTTCTGTGAAAGGGATATTAACATAGAGCTTCTTCAGAATGTCAACAAATTTTCTAAATTGCTGGTCTAGCTTAGCTCTATGAAATCTTTGAAGGAATGGGATTGGTGGCTTATATGGTGGTGGTGGTATGTATTTTTTCGGCTCAGGTGATTGTTGCACTGGCAGTGCATCTGATTGGACAGGTTGTGTATCTTGGCCTGTTCCTTCGGATTCCTTTTCAGCCTTGTTCTTCTGCGCCATAGGTTCCAAAACCTTTCCACTTCTCAGTGGCTTACGGTGAGTGGCTCTCTTTCTTTTTCACGTTGGTGGAGCCTCCTCCTGGTGTATGCGTTGATAGCCATCTTGGTTTGTAACGTTGATAGAAAAGTAAGCTCAAGTGAGTGGAGTGAATGGAGTTTAATTATTGAGTGAGTGGAGAGTGGCCACCTTGAGCTGCGTGAGTGGAGATGAGTGAGTCCAAGTGAGTGGAGTTTTATCCAATGAAGAGTGAGTGTTGAAAATCGTTGAAAGCTCCCTAGCTGGTCCCTTATGCGTCTTCAACTCTCTTTGGTTTTGTTATCTATCACGTTGGTGGGTCACTTGGGGCTATAACGTTTTTTTCCTTTTGCTTCTCCTTAGATGTCCACGCCAGCCTCTCCTTTAGTGGTGGGTCACGCTTCTGCCTTTGTCTGATGTATCTCCATTTTTATTGATTTTATGTCCACCAGCTGTTGCAAATTCACACCTCTCCTCTAGCCAATTGAAAATAGCGTGATTGGCTCTTGTTTTTTTCATGTTGGTGGAGCCTCTCTTTGGTCTGTCACGTTGTTCTCCACCAGCAATTAAATGTCAAGCTCCCCTCCACATGCCACGTTGTTGAGAATTTTGTTTTTTGTAAAAGTGCAACATCAATGAAGAGGAGTATATCCCCCGAATGAGTGTGGCTGTGTGTCCTTTTGTGGTCTCGTGGGTCAGCCTATTTTTACCCTTCCTTACTTTTTATCTTTGTTGTCTTCTTACCCCCTTGGTGTATGCGTTGTGGTCAAAAACCCAGTAGCTCCCTTACAACCAAATCAACTTTATCTCCTTCTGTTCATGCCTAGCCAGATGTTGTTTTCTTTTAAACCATCATCTGTCTTCAGCGTCCTCCTAGCAGCGTTATTTCCGTTTTCTCTTAGAGTTGTCCTCCTCTTGCATGCGTGGTGGTCCTTTCGGCATGGTGCGTGTATTCTCTGATGGAGCTGCTCCTCATTCACTCCTGCTACTCACGTTATTTTCTTTCGTTGTGCCGTCAACTGCCTTTGGCTTTTATTTCATCTCTTCAACGTTTTCAACTCCTCTTATCTGCATGTGTTGTTTTCGTATTCTCCTTAAATCCCCCAGATGTCTTTGACCTCCCCCTCCTATTGGTTCTTTTTGTCACATTGAGAGCCTTTCTTCACACCAGCGTGATGTTTGTCTTTATTTTCTTTTGGTGGGTCCTTCTTTGGAGCTGTCACGTTGGAGAGTATATTTGTTTTGTTATCTAACGTGAATGCTCCTCCCCTCTTTTGTCTCTACTAGCCGCCCACTAGCAACTGCTTCTAGTGTTATGTAGCTCCTCTCATGCGTGCTTCAAGCCTCCAATTGTAGCATTATTTTTCTTGGCTGCGTGAATATCTGTTGTAGCTAGATGAGTCTGCATGGTATCCTGATTTGACAATTTAATTGCTCCTATTTTTCTACCAGCGTTTTGCGTTGGACAGTTGTGGTCTTTTATAACTGCATTTTCTACAAATTAAACATGAACAATTATAAATGCAAATTCAGGTGAACTAAGGAATTTAGCAGGAAAAGTATATATAAAACCCAATAATTAATCCATAAATTAAGGAAAAATGACATTAATTCTAATGATAAAAATGCCTTCAACATCTTGTTTGGGGATTGCTATGTTTTGATACTACTTATGATCTACTTAATTATAGGTCGCTTAATCGATAGTCATTGGATGTAGCATAAACTATATGGAGATAGTTGAGTGATCAAGATAAGATTTATCATCCTAAAATAATTAGGGAGTATGCTTTGTTATTCTCGATTAGTATTAATTCAAAAAATCTTTGGTCAAAGTGAAAAGATATTTTGTAAGTGGTTTACAAATGTCATTAATCGAATCGATAGCAAATGGTGAAGAACTAATATGATTGGACTCAAAATAGAATAGACATAAATTTCATGCTCTATGTCTAATCGGAACATTGTATGATGAAAAGATTTAATTATATGAAAAAGTTATGTACGGAAAGGTTAGTCAAAACGACTTTGACATTCCTAAATATTTGGGTGGTCATGATGCGTGACTAGACATCAATCTTGATATATGATTATAGATTATTTAATTAAAAATTAAAAAAAAATTTAAAAAAATTTAATTTATCTAATTTTAATTATGAATTAAAATTAGATTTTATAATCATTGTAAACATATTTGAAAACTTAATAGATCTTACATATAGAATGGGATAAAGAGAGCAAAGTTAATTTAAGATTTGATTGTAAAGTCGAAAACTTTATGATTAAATATGATATATTTAATAAATAAGGATCAATATGAGATATTAAATCTTATATGGGCATAATTGGTATTTAATTAGAATTATTTTTAATTGTAATTAAAGTTTAATTAAAATTAGAATTTAATTTCAATTAAATTACTAAAATGTTCAAAGCTTATTATAAATAGGCTTAAGCTCTATGGAGCTAACACCTCTTACTTAACCCTCTCTATAAGAATTACAGAGTTCTCTCAACCTATTATGTGGATACTGTTAGAGGTATACACTTGTGCGGCTACGATGGTTTTGATAAATCAGTTTCGGGAACAGTTTGAGGGATACTATAAGACAAAGATCAAGTTTCGAAATAAGGTATGAATTAAATTTCCGCTTTATTATAATTTGTGTTGATCATTTTATAGAATTAAATAGATCTTGATTTTCGAGAAGTAAAAAATACGAAAAAATTTCGTGATTATTTTGCTGCGGTTGGGATCGGATCTCAATTCGGTTTCCCAACATTGATATCAAAGCCGACTTTATTTCTATGATTTGATTAAAACATGTATGATTGTTATTGATCGAAAATATAGAACTGAAATAAAAATAAAAATAAAAATCTGATTTGATCCGATTCTTGAAGGAACCCTAAAAGAAAAATCAATTTATGCTTCATGCATTCGCGTCTTTTCTTTGTGTCTATACGCTCATAAAAACATAAACCCAAAAAGTTAGAAACCCAGGTTCTGGAAAACACAAAACCCTGTAGTTAAATCCTTCTCTACTAGTTGTGTTTTTTGTTTTTAATTGAGCTTTGAACCAATTGTCATAACGTGGGTTTTGGAAACCCATAAGCATTGAGCATGCTTGAATGTGCATGTGCGAAAGTTGAAAATTGGTGGAGTTTTGTGTTTTATGTTCTATAAATGATGGCATGTGTGGCCTCGAAGAACGTCACTAGTCGACGGCAACGTGGGACACCTTTGGTCAATGGCAGCGTGCAGGCGTCCAGACAGACGACAGCTGTTGGGACTAAGAGACGCATCTCACCTGCTACCTTGGAGAGTCCATGGTTGTTGGTGAAAGTCGCAACTGGAGCAGTTTCATGCGGCAGCGAGAAGTTCCCGGCTGGTGCAAGGTGAGATGGTGAGCAGATAAGCAAAAGTTCATTGTCTCCTTGTTTACGCCATGAGTTAATGTGGTTAAAGTGGCCATGTAGTTTACATGGACAGGCGATGGCATCCTTGGAGGCTAGGGTTCATCTTATGAAATTAGGGTTTGAGAATAAGACGAAGAAGAAGCATATTTGGAAACATGTTTAGCAATAAGTGTGCTTAGAAACAAGGTTAAATTTTAAGATGTTTGGCCTTAAGTTAAGAATAAGAGAATAAGCTTGTTTGGACACATGTTTAGAAAGAGGTTTCTTTGATTATAAGTTTTAAGTTAAGGAATAATTTAAATAAAGAATAATGTATTCTTTATTTAATTAAATTCTAAGCATGATTTTAAAATTGTTTTAAAATCTAAAATTAATTACAAAATTAAAGTAATTATTTTTAATATAATTAAGATTAATAATTATATTGATTCCTAATTAGAAAAGTAGTTTCTAAAATTAGAATTAATTATTTTCAATTAGATTGAAATTAAATAATTAGAAAAGTAGTTTCTAAAATAAGGATTAATTAGTTTCAATTAGATTGAAATTAATTAATTAGACTCATAAAATTAAGAAAATAGTTTTATTAAGTAACTGAGAAAATGTTTCTTAATTATATTTATTTATTTCAATTTGATTGAAATAAATTTATTTATGAATAATAAGTTTCTTGATTTTAAAATTTTTTCTTGGATAAATTTTGAAAAGTTTTTCATTTATTAATTAAGAAAATGTGTTTTCTTTAAATTAATTAGGAAATCAATATCTAAATAAATAATATAACGACTTTCTTAATTAAATTTAAAAGTATTTTATTTAAATTTGGAAGTAGTTTCCTTTAATATTAGAAAGTAGTTTTCTATTTAAGGAAAAGTAATTTCTAATGAAAATTAAAATAGTAATTTCTAATTGGATTAGAATACATTACTTATATAATTTTGAAAATAAGTTTTCTCAATTATAATAAGTAAATACAATAATTTATTGAAATTATTTTCAATTAAATTTAATTAAAGAAGTCACGATAATTGTAAATAATTTCCAATTTGATTGAGAATTGTTTTGAATCAAATTAAATTAATTGCCAATTAGATTTGAGAATTGTTTTCAATCAAATTAAATTTCTATTTGGAATAGGAATTTAATTCATTTAGGAATAAATGAGTTTAATCTAATTTGATTTTTCCAAAGCGTTGGAAATACTATTTTAGATTATGAAAATCAATAACTAGTATCAAACGAAGCTTGACGTTTTATGCATATAATTTGATTATAAATACATAAATTGAATACTTTATTGATATGATTGATATATATATATTGAATGCATTTTAAATTGTATGTTTGATATATGTGATATTTTATATGCAATTTTGTGTTTGATGAGATAAATGAAATTAAAATCTCTCACCAAAATATTATGTACACGTTGAGAACATGATTGTTACTTTCCATTATTATAAGAATAAACTAAATTTATGTTTATTGTAGGTTTATTGAGCAAACTCAAGATCGCTTTAACACAAACATATTTAATCTTATAATAGTAGGTTTTACTTAACTAAATTTATGTGATTTGGATGTGCAAACTCATGATCACATGAATTTAGAGGCAGGGTTAGGAATGACATATAAGATATGTTTTAACAATAATTTTTACTTAATAGATCTAGAGTCATATGAGATGTAATTGATAAAGTTGTTATCTAGTTAATTTTAGTTTAGTTGGATTGTTGACCAAACTCAAGATCAATTATATTTGAATGGGATCTTAGCCTACTAGAAAGATTAGAGTAATTTTTTCGAATAGTAGTGAGGGCTATTATTTCGAATAAAATAGTAGGAATAACCAAATATATGATTAAAGTTCTAATCTTATTTGGTAGTCAAGCATATAATTGATTACTTGTTTTTTTACATTTATTTTGTTATTAGTGAAACTTACCTTGTTTAGTATAGTTGATGCGAAGTTAGTGAACCAAATTTATTAGATATAGGTTATGTTTGAGAAGAGTCCTCAAAAGTTAGAAAAGAAAATTGTATGCCTATTATGCAAATTTGTTATAATTCTTGTTGAGGATTTGGTGTTAAAGTTTTAGAGATATGTCAAAATCTTATAGATGATAAAATGTTTTGATATTTTGAGTTGACTAATGTCTCATAAACATTGATGACAACATGTAAGATGTATGTCAACACCATGATAACAGGATGCAAGAGGTTGTATAAAGTAGAGCCGAAATGTATAGTACCTTGTTGGAATTGCTATATTTAATTTAGCCTACTAAAAGCATAAGTGTGGACTACAATTAAAGGCTTAGCAACAGTATGATAATAGTTGTCATTAAAAGAAAACGATTGCATGACTTTTCTTGCCTATATGTGATTTGATAGAGATCATATGAATTTCTAGTTTATGCTTATGTGTATTTGATACTGAATTTCGATTCAACATTATTGCAATGTTAAAAGCATGATAAGAAATAGATTGTTAAGTAAAAGTAGTTGATAATTTGTATATGTATTGGATCAAAGGAGACTTATGTTTAACATAAATGGCAAGAATAAAAAGTTGGATAACTGAGATTATCCTTTTATGTCAGATTGGTTAAATCAATATAACGAGAATCATAAAGTTACATACTAGGATATATATATCCTTTTGATTATAAATTGTATGAAACTTGTGAAACTTGTATAGATGAAAATAACCAAATCAACCTTCGGTGAAAGGATGATGGTATTAAATGATTAAATCTTATACATGTGATGTATTGGATGGAATAAAATTCATAAAAGGTTAATATTATATTTAATTTTATTAGTAATGAATTTATGTGATATAGTCATAGATATTAAATGAAATAATGACTTAAAATTTTGAAAAGTTCAAATTGTTTAAATATAAATAGAAATAAAGCATTGAGAATACTAAAACACTTGATGAGAATGTTGTGGTAAGTTTGAAATTATTGGTTATCTAATGTTGTGGTAAGTTTGAAATTATTGGTTATCTATAGGGAATGATATTCTCTGATGAATACCTTCACAACTAAATTTGTAAGAGTATGGATTTATGTAAGGAGTAAAATAAAATATGAGATATTGTATGATGCAACAATATTTCTTTTATAACAATGCCTAGTATAATGATTTACCTTTTATAGTTCCAGTTAAATCAATTAGTAAGATTTCATATTAGATATCAAGCGTTAAGTCTTTGAAAACTCAAAGTTAATGATTTAAGAATGTGATACTTGGTTGAAGCATACATTGTCCATTAAGTTTAAAACTAAATTGGATAATAAAAGGTTATGAGATATCCAAAAGATTGGATATAATCCTAGAAATTCATTGAATAAATAGTTTGATTCAATGTATAATTATAGGAGAATGGTTCTTAAGATAATTAGTGGGAGTAAGAAGGAGTTTGAAAGGTTCAAATCTCATAACATTACATCTAATTGGAACTAATGTCTTTAATGATAGATTTGATGTATAGTTAAAAGGCTACAAGACATTGAAATATTCACTTTCACGATGAATTCAAAGAGTTTATTTTGGAGATTATTATGAATTTATTACATTTACAAGAAGGTAAGTGGGAGTATAGTTATCCTCTTTAGTGGGACTATGTAAAGACATATTACTCACAAAATACAAAAGTTCTAACGTTCAATTGTCGAACACATAATTTTCCAAGAACAACTCTTATTAGATATGAAAAGGTAACAACTTAATTACAGGCATTAGATCTATAGAGATAGATTGGACGTTGTTTACTTATTCTAAGTCCAAGTGCATAGATAATATTCTAAAGATGTTTGGTATTTAAAATATTAGATACTTTTGAAGTATTAAAGATATTCATAACTTTATGTGTGAGTTGATATTTAAGTTCTAGATGATAAGTTTAGAACTTTAAAAGTAAATCCTAATTAAGGTTTATTTACTTATAACAATATCATTTAGGATTGGAAAAGTTCCAATGTAGTAATTGATTGCTAGTTAAGCCATAATACATTTTTCGTTTAGTGGAAATGATTAATTGGATCAATAAGTTCTTTAGTGAACTTGATATAATTTCTTTGCATTGTTCAAGACAATAATGTACTGTAGAACATTAGAGCCATTGGGCATATATAAAGAACTAATGTCTCATCAAAGATCCAAGAATGTATTTAGGCAAATTTTCTTAATTATAATGATAATGAAGATGGGAGTTGTAAGATTTAATCAAGTACTCACTATAAAGAATCTTGTAGAATTCTCTCATTAAGCAACTACCCCAACAGTAGAATAATTGTCATATGGTAAGATAGTATGAGATACTTAAATGATTGGCTTAGTACAAGTGGGAGATTATTGTTTTGTACCCTACAGCCAATCGCTTTAGTTGTAGTTTAGTGACAAATTATTTAAAGACATTATTTATCTTGTACATGTTTAAATGTATATGATAAAGTTCTTGGGATAATTGTACATTACAAATGAAATTATAATGAGATTATAATTATGAGATTCATATTGCATTTATGTATTATTCCTAAATGTTCCAAGTTATTGTTCTATTAAAATTGGACATTAATAGAACATAAAAAAACTAGCATATGTTTTATTTTTGCTTATAAAGGAAGTAGTCGATCTCATAGGCTAAAGTATAGAGATACTTAAGGTGCTTGTTAGAAAACAAGTTCACTGAACAAACCTGATATGAGAAATCCATTTGGAACATTACTTGTATGTCTATAAAATTCTCATTGTGATGATTGTATAAGTGATCCTTCAACTTGAGATCATCAAAGTTATCTTGTACGGGGATTGTTATGTTTTGATACTACTTATGATCTATTTAATCATAGATTATTTAATCGATAGTCATTGGATATAACATAAATTCTATGGAGATAGTTGAGTGATCAAAATAGGATTCATCACCCTAAAGTAATAAGAAAGAATGTTTTCTTATTCTTGATTAGTATTAATTCAAGAAATCCTTGGCCAAGGTGAAATGATACTTTGTAAATAGATTACAAATGTCATTAATTGAATCGATAGCTAATGGAAGAGAACTAATATGATTAGACTCAAAATAGAGTAGACATAAATTTCATACTCTATGTCTAATTGGAGCATTGTATGATAAAATGATTGAATTATACAGAAAAATTATACACGGAAAGGTTAGTCAAAATTACTTTGATATTCCTAAATATTTGAGTAGTCATGATGTATTGCTAGACGTCAATCTTGATATAAGATTATAAATTGTTTAATTAGAAAATTAAAGATAAATTAAAAGGACTTTTAATTTATTTAATTTAATTAATGAATTAAAATTAAATTTTATAATCATTGCCAACATATTTAGAAACTTAATAAGTCTTACATATAGAATGTGTTGAAGAGAGCAAAGTTAATTTAATCAAGTTAGACTTATTGTAAAATCGATAAACTTTATGATTAAATATGAGATACTTAATCAATAAGGATCAATATGAGATATTAAACCTTATATGGGCATAATTGATATTTAATTAGAATTATTTGTAATTCTAATTAAAATTTAATTGAAATTAGAATTTAATTTCAATTAAATTATTAAAACATCAAATTTTATTATAAAATGACTTAAGCTATATGGAGCTAGCACTTCTTACTTAAACCTTTTTACAAGAGTTATAAAGTTCTTTTAATATGTTCTGTGTATAGGGCTATGGTGGTTGAGACGGATCAATTTTGGAAATAGTTCGAGGGATACTACAAGACAAAGACCAAGTTTCAGAATAAGATACAAATTAAATTTTCTTTTTGTTATAATTTGCGTTAATCATTTATAAAATTAAATAGATCTTAATTTTCGAAAAATTAAAAGATATGAAAGAATTTTCAGGTTGAGGCTGGGTCTCAACCTGGTTTTCCAACAATCTAAACAACTCAACTTCCCCTTATGGTCAAGCACAACAAGCGTAGGTTTGCTTCCAAACTGCCACTTATTCTTCACGAACTTAACCACCACCGTATGCAACAGCTCCGGTTTGCAGATTGTGTACCATGGCATCAAAGCTTGGAGGCTGTTGAACTTACTAACAGCAGCTTCAGTCCACTGTTCTACAATTGGGATCCACACAATTTCACAAGCAGCCTTGTGCTTTTCGTAAACACTAATGATGTTTGTGATCTCAACTTTTGATATGTCCACGCTTGAGAAGAACATGAGCACGTTCTTTCTTACTAAATTTAGCTCATTGATTGAAATCTGTAAATGAAATGCGTATACGGGAATGAACAGCTATACAGTAGAGATCTGTGATCCATAAAGTGCATCATGTTATTAGGAACAAACCGTAGTGACAGCGGAAACAGAAGAAGAACACTGGATAAGATCCAGTGGTCGGCGATCATTATCATTGGCACAAAGTAGGTTGCTTAGAAGGGTGATGATGCTATACGACTGGGTGGTTTGCCCGAAGTACATCACAAGCTGTTGGTGGAACTCGTCATTCTTGCTTGTTACTGCATCCATAAGACCATCACAAGTCAACCATATTTTCTTAAACAAGTTTTTTATGAAATTATATATGCAATAGCCTACCTATATGGGTGTTGCACTCAACCAAATGCTGGTTCAGAGATTCGTAAGTCGTAATCAGTTGCTGAGTACATCCCGATAGATCTGCTTCCAGGAATCTAAGTAGGAAAACCATTTAAGAAAACAGGTATAATGAACTGTTTTGAAAGTAGAAGCGCGAAAGACCTAGAGCTATGCTTACAGAAATCCATGGCCGAGGACGGTACTCTGAGTAGCTAGAAAACTTGTAATGCTACGAATATAAATAGAGCAAGTCACGATGCTCTTCACAGTCATGTAGGCAGCAAATTTGATCTGCTCCAAAGCATTAGCAAATGCTTGAAATTCCGCACTTATGTAGACCCGTGGTAGCCTCTGGAACTCAAGAACACACGTGGCTAACTTTACCATGGATTTGATCAGCTTATTTATGGTCTCATTACCGGACAAATTAGGAAAACCTCTGAGTTTTGCAATTGCTTCTGCAAGTTCGTTAGTTGAATGAGTCCTGTTTACGAGCAGAAAACTTCCGTAGTTCAAAGCAAAAGCTGCCAAGCTCAACACAAGCTTCACGTCCCAGTCATAGGTTCCAATCATGTTGAATATTGTGAGTGCTGTGGTCTCAGAATCAACCCCGCTTAATGCCTTGTAAGAGATCTAAAAAATCCATTCATTGAAATATACTGTTTTAGGAAATGCAACCGAGCATTTGATCTGTAGCTAACACCGAATCAAACTGACCTCGCATGAAAGCCGATCGATGAGGAAGGACAGTTCAGACTGTACGGCAGCGTGTGTAACGTCCACCTGTAGTTTCAAAAGGAAAATGATCGTGCACTTATATAAATAGTGAATAATATCAGCTCGCGAAGTTAAAGAAAAGTACGAACTTGCACTGTGGGATCAAAGATGTTCTCAACGATGAGCAGAAGCGGCGCAACATCTTTTCTTGGGATACCAGAGAAATGGGTTGCCTTAATTTTGTCCATCAGGGCAATCTGAGGAGCGGCCATAGTTGCAGAAGACCAAGGTGGGAGGAAAAAACAGAAGAAGATTTGGGACAAGAGAGCTAATCCTAAGTGAGTTTACTTAAGCTCGTTGTGTCTTCGTTCCTAACTACGTTAGGCTATTTATGGGAATCCCAAAGTTCAATATGGACAGAGTTTAGGTAGTTAAGGTTTGCCAGGTCTTCTCCTTCCCTCTCAACTAAATACCATTTGTCTTTTCTGATAGAAAATTTCTTTTTTTTTAATAGGCAAAAATAAAATAATAATTGGAGTATCTTTTCATATAAAAAATACTTATTTTTTAAAATGATATTTAATATACATTCAATATCATATTTAATTTTAAGACCATTTCTTTTAGGTAAATATATATTTATAATAAAATTTAACCATAATTTTGAAATTTTATCATTTTAATTTAATTTTTAACTTACTAAAATCATCTTAAATTTTCCTTTTAAAATATTATATTTTTAGTCCCACATATATTTAAACGATCATTACTGTATTTAGAATGTTTAAACTAACCCTTCAACTATCGTCGCTCTTATATTAACTTGACTTGAAGTCATTGTAGCTTTTATGTCTTATTCTGATATCTCATAAGGTTGACGTCTAAATGCCATATTTATTTTATAACAATCAAAAACATTTTAAATCTAATTTTAACAAAACATAATTTGATTTTAAAACTCAAATTAAAAATATATATTCACTAAACTAATTAAATATAATAAATAACTCATTTTTAAAATTTATTCTTTTAAAATAAAGTTATTTTACTAATTAGTTATTGAAAACGAAAAATCGGTCTTTTTATTCATATAATGCACACATGTCATCAATCATATATATACAACTGCGAGTTATTATTTATTTTCTTATTTTATCTAATTCATCTTCTTTTCCTTACTAGCCACATGCATGTCCTGTGTATACTTAAATGAGAGATGATAATTATTTAGAATTAACTAAGACTGAATGAGGAAAAATAATTTTATAGTTTCTCAATCATATTTTAAAATTGAATCATTTTAAAAATACAAATTATAAATAAAAGGTTAATTCATATGTCCGGTCTTTAATTATATCAGTGTTACAGAGAAAAGAAGATTTCAAAGTATTTTAAGAAGCGAAAATACGAGATCCAGCCCTCTCATGCGTTTTTCATATTTATAGAAAGAGATATTATACTTCCTTCCTAATTAAAAATAAATTAGTAATTATAATTAGAGTTAGAGTTAGTAAATTACTACTTGTAATTAAAGTATAATTCTAACTATAATTACAATTTAAAATTAAATATTTCATATTTGGTTCTTGAAATTTCTTAAACTTCATAAATAAGTAATTCAATATGATTTTTCTTTCTTAAACTACTCTTTATGTATAACTCATTAAGTTCCTAATATGTTGATAATGATTATAAATTATAATTATAATTATAATTAGATAAATGATAGATTAATAATTTACATATTAAATTGAGGTATTTTTAAATCATATTGAATAGATATTGTGCTAATTATGTTGCTTATTTGTTATTCTTAAAGGTTGGGAGATGTAGAGTTATATTGGAGAAAATTAGCAAAAGCATGCAGCCGGAGGACGTTTGACAAAGAAGAAACACCCAAGAAAAACTAAACAGTTGCAATGTAGCAGGTGGATAACTAACCAACCATAGCAACGCAGCCTAATGAAGCAAAGTGACGATGCACAGCCAAAGGAGCAGAAAACGCAACACAACACTATCAAAGACAAGAAGACAAAACGCAACATGAGTGAAATGTAGTAAGAGGAGTGTAGGTTTTAATAAAAGTGAACAGTACCAGTGGACCAAAAATTAAGATTGTCACATTAGGGAATTGTAAAAAGAATACAGAACAAAAGAGAGGATGGCAACAAAAGGGCGGCGACCGTTTTCTTTCTAAAGGAGAAAGCGTCCTTTTAGAGAACAACATACGTAGGTGGCTTTGCCAAGCCAAAAAACTACAGCTACGTGGGCGAATTTTTCAATTGGACTAGGTTTGAGGTTGTCTTCTGGAGTTTTGGCAACAATCGCCAGCTAAATCTGAATTTGGAGACATCTTTATGCTGAGAGCAGATCCTTTGTCCATTCTTATCCAATCTTATTCTGTCTAATAAAGAACCGACGTCGTTTTCTTCTTAAAATTTGACAATTCTCTTCTTAAATTTAAAGACGCCTGTGGGTCCCATCCACAGGCGTCGTTGTCAAGCCGAAATCAACAACGCTGGCTTTGAATTTCAGCTTCCATTTTTAACACTTACTCTTATCACGTAAGTGTTAGCAACTTCAACCAAATCAGGTTGGAGTCTTATTTTTATTAAGAACCCAATTTAAAAATTTCAGGAATTTAATGATATTATTTAATATCATAAATAAATAAATAATTTAATAAATATCAAAACTTTAATCATTCATATTAAAATAATCATTCTTATCATATTTGAAAATAATTAAAATAATTAAAATAATTAAAAGAAACATATCGTTTTATTATTTGTTATAATATAATAAATAAGAATAATTCTGTAAATAATTTATAAATTAAAACTGATTATAAGGAATTAGCATAAATAAGCATATAATTTTTCTTTATTATTATCAAGAACAAAATTAATAATAATCGAAGATTTAATCATATTATTTAATATCATTAATAAATAAATAATTTCTTAATAATAAGAATAATAGTAAGTAGAGAGTTAATAATTGAAGCCCAATTTAAGCAGTTAAATTAATAAGAATAATTAAATAACCATTATAATTTTAATAATAATATAATGGTGAATAATAATAACGAATATAAAATTAGCACTTATCATATTTGAAAACAATTAAAATGATATGAATGATTAAAGAAGATAACGATTTTATTATTTATTATAATATAACTTATAATAATAATTCTTCAAGAATAATTAAAGAACCATTCAAAACTTTAAACAATTAAATTAATAAGAATAATTAAAGAATCATAATAAATTTTAACAATAATAAAATGGTTAATAATAATAAGGAATATACACTTATAGTATTTTAAAATATTTTATAAAATAATAAATTATAAGGAATTAGCAAAAATAAACATGTAATTTTTCTGAGAAAATTAATAATAATAAACATATATTTTTTTGAAAATTTATTAATAAAAAATTAATTATATTATTTAATATAATCAATAACAATTTCGGCATTTGATAAAATCATTTAACAAATTATAACAAATTTCATTAGTTTAGGTGAAATTAATAATAATAATAATAATAAATATAAATATAATAAATACTCAGCACAAATTCAAATAATAATCAGAACAAATTAAAAAAATGCAACAGTTATTAAAATAATGAGAATAACATTATTTTATAAACTAATAGAATAATCATAAAACTATTACAATAATAACCATTATTATTATTATAAATTTATAGGTAAATTATATAAATAAAAATAATTAAAAATTATATTAAGCGTAAAGTCTCGCGGAAAATGTTCTCTCATGAGCGACAGATCGCCCTCGCGAGACTGACAAAAAGGCCAAGATCGCGAGGGCGAGCCCTCGCCCTCGCAATTGTGGCAAAAAATGCCTGTTGGTTGAAAGCGGAACGTCGCTTTCAACCAAGTATTTTGAAATGTATGCATTTCATTCGATATGGAATGTATGCATATCGAATGACATTTCTCATAAGCTTACTACGTATCTTAAACCTCCAAACCAAGTATTTTGATAAGTTGGATTTTTCTGGCAAGAGAAATTTTCATGAGAATGCTTTCCTTTTAACTTACAAGATATTATATATATATATATATATATTTACCCCACCTAAACTAATAATAATTTCACCTAAACTAATGAAATTTGTTTTCTTATTATTTTAATTTTAATCTTTTAAATAAAATTTTAAAGTTAAAATTAAAAATTAAAAATTTTTTATTTGTGTTTCAAAAAATTATATGTTTATTATTATTAATTTTCTCGTGAAACATATTTTGAGTTTATTTTTGCTATTATTTTAATTTTAATTTTTAAATAAAATATTTAAATCTAAAAATTGATAATTTATTAAAATTGTTTAATTAATTTATCTACTATAAAATAATAAATTAAATTAATAAAAATATTTTAATAAAAGTATTTTAATAAAAATAAAATTATTCTTAAAAATAAAATAAAAAGTTAATTAATTAATATTAAAATTATTATTATTATTAAAATAAATTAAATTAATTAAAATATTTTAATAAAATAAATTAACAATTAATTAATAATAATATTTTAATAATAATATTTTAATTAAAATATTTTAATTAATTTAATTTAATTTAATTTAATAATAATAATAATAATAATAATAATTTATTTTTATTTTTATTTTATTAAAAATTTTTATTTTAATATTTTATTATTTTATTTTATTTTTAATATATTTTAATAATATATAAATTAATTAAACAATTTTAATAAATTATCAATTTTAATTTAAATTTATTTCAAAATTAAAATTAAAATAAATTATTTATGTAATTATTCTTATTTATTATATTATAACAAATAATAAAACGTTATGTTTCTTTAATTATTTTAATTATTTTAATTATTTTCAAATATGATAAGAATGATTATTTTAATATGAATGATTAAAGTTTTGATATTTATTAAATTATTTATTTATTAATGATATTAAATAATATTATTAAATTCTGAAATTTTTAAATTGAGTTCTTATTAAAATAAGACTCCAACCCGATTTGGTTGAGTTGCTAACACTTACGTGATAAGAGTAAGTGTTGTAAATGGAAGTCAAATCCAAAGCCGCTTGATTTCTGCTTGACAATGACGCCTATGTATGGGACCCATTGGCCTTTAAATTTAAGAAGAGAACTGTCAAATTTTAAGAAGAAAACGACGTCGGTTCTTTATTAGACAGAATAAGACTGGGTAGGAATGGACAGAGGATCTGCTCTCCTTTATGCTAGGTTTTGTTTCCCACCTTTTGCTTTCAAGGGAGAAACAAGGTGGAACTTAAAACCCCACCCTTGCATGTTCTCCTTTTAGTTTCTTCCGTAAGAATAATTTTCATTTTAAATAATATTCTTGTGTTCTTTTTTCTTTATGGCTTGTAACTAATTTTTTTATTCTAGTTAGAGGATTATATTAAATGTAACATCCCGTTACCGATGTGATGGGCATATTGGTAATTGGGACAGGATAAGAATTTATACTGCATTTATTAATTGAGTATTATTTTGGCCTCTGATTTCAGAGGAATAGATCCTTTTACACATGCATATGCATAGTGACATGCATTCATGATTTTTCCGGCAATTGATTGTGATTATGTTGTGAATTGTAAATTTTGAGATAATTATGTTAGATATGATTTATTGGGAATTAAGGGATAATTTGAATTGAATTTTTGGGATTGGAAATTGAAATTGGAGTATAGGATCTTGTGTTTTGTATTTTTGAGGATTTATAGAAAATTTTCCGAAATTTTTAGAATTATGGTTTCGGACAAGGAAAATGTCTTAGAGACTGATGGATTAGATTCCGGTTCCGAAATTGATTGGCAAATGGCTGGGAAAATTTAGACTTGCGAGTGTAGGAATTTTTATGATAAGCCATTGAAATTTAGAGACTGAAATTAAATGAATTTGAGGACTATAATCTATAGGTCTAAATCAACTCTTTATAAGCCTTAGGATTTGAATATGGTAGAAATCACCTAGGGCTAACTTCCTTTCTCCTTCCTCTTCCTTCGACGATTTGATCTTTTCCCCTTGGAGAGTCTTGCTTGTTCTTTTTCATTGTGGTTGAAGCTCAGCTAGGAACCTTAGAGATGTTGATGTTTGGCTTGGCTATGAAGGATCACCGTGGATGTTAGAGTTTGAGAGATTTTCGGAGATTTAGAGTTTGCAGATTTGAGTTTCAAATTGGTAAGTTTAATGGCTTTAATGTTGTTATTTATTGTTGTTTGATGTATTAATGAGTTTAAATGCTAGAGATGTGGGTAGTTGAGTGTGTTTAATGCTGGTTTTTAGAGAGAGAGAGATGAAAAATTGATTGGAGAAGACGAAGTGGCCGCACGTTGCGACGTCTGAAAAAGGCCACGCAGCGACGAGAAAATGCGTGCTCGCCTCGGCGAGCCATGCGAGACGTCGCGACGAGTGAATAAATGTTTCGCCGCGACGTGGTTATTCGTAGGCGTCGCGGTGAGCCGCAAGAGAGGTGTTCGTCGCGACGAACGTTTCCCACGCCACGACGAGCGACCCTTTCCACGACGAGGGACAAATTTTTGAATGGAATTAATTTGGTTTTTAGGGCATAACTTATGGTGTAGACCTCCAATTGAGGCGATTCTTAATTCGTTATGAACTAGAGAAAGAGGTCTACAATTGTGGTAAAGATTGAGAGTTTGAATTTTAACTAGCGGGATAGCAATCATCGAAAGAGAGCCAATTACAGTTTCTAGTGCAGCCTAAGAGTTATGTTTTGACAAATTGGAGTATAATTGGGGACTTAAGTGAGTGAATTTGACCCTATGAATAGGCTTTCTAGAGAATTATTTTAGTGTGCATAATGTGCTAAATTGAGCTGAATTTTTGGAGCGATATGCTTTAAATCATTATGAACCAAGGGATGCTATGAATCTAGTAAATAGTAAATTTTGGTTGTGAGGCAAGAGATAGCGGAATTGGAATATAGCTCTGAAAAATCATGAACATGCATCGTACAGCTTTGAATTAAGACATGTGCATTTCGAATTTCTTTGTTTGAGCATCTAGTGATGAGAATTTGTTTAAATTGTTATAGAGGCGCCGTTGGATCGTCGATCCACGATATTCTTTGGGACTTCCAGCGATGCTTCGGAGTTACAGGTGAGTAACCTAGTTGGTTCCTCAATTTTTGTGTGTGTTAAATGCTCTAAGAATGTGTGAATTGTTTGCTAATACGAGTACATGTTCTGAATGCGATAAATGGAATTGGTTGATTTATATATATGTTATTGATTGTGCAAGTGTGAGTGCATGCTAGGCATGATTAAAATCGAAAATTAACAGTTGTGACTAGAGCAATTAGTGATCAGAGCTTTAAGCTCGATTATCAGTGAAAGGGCCTAAGGCCGAAAGGGAATAGTGCATATCCAGAGGGCTCTCCTATCCCTAATATGAGCGGGCAGTAGTGCATACCCTGAAGGCTCTCCTACTTTCCTAAAATGCGATTACTGTGTAATGTGCCCGAATTAGGACAGTATTGACGCTCAGTCACAACACTAACATAAAATGAGAATTGGCATGCATTATGCATCTGACTGTATTGTGAAAATTGAGAATACGTGTATTATGTGGCGATTGCGCAGTGACATGTCTGATTTACGTTATGGTGAAAATGTGTAAATTATCTTATAGTGTTCCGAATGTGTTATTGGGTGACTATGTGTTATTGTGTGTATATGCATGAGTTGGGTGAACCATCGATGATGGTTTCTCATTGAGTTCGCAAACTCACCCAACATTGCAAATATTTTTTAGGACAGCGTTAGTAGATTCCTAGCTCCCGTGATAGACTTTTCCTGCCGTGTGAGTTCGTGGGCAAGAGAAGCGATGGCACACAGGTCGGTCAGCTGGGACAATTTTTGGGGATGACATAGTATAGACTTTTGTATCAGTTTCCTTTTCGAGATATTGTGTTGAGTCTGTAGGGGACTGATAGACTTTTCTATATTTCCGTTAGTAATGTGAAATGAAAGATTATTGTGGTTTTAAAAATTTAGTCATTTTGATATTGCAATTTTAATTGATTGATGCCATGTGGAATTTAGAAATGATCGAATAGTAGTGTACCCTTAACGTGGGTTATGTATCGGAATGACCTACGGGCGTCCCAGTGCGTACCCTACGGTAAGGGGGCGCTACATTAAAACCTTAATTCTAAATTGATTGTGTGATCAAATAGTTTTATTGAATTCAATTATACATGGAAATTAAATTAATTCCTAAATTTCACTTATTTTATGATGGTTTTGGGTTTTATTGAATAGATGCATATATTTAATAATCTTGAAATAATTCACTGCTAACCAAAACTCCACTGCTAACCAAAATGACAAATCTGTAATTGTTTGTTGATTTTAGTAAGTGGCAATCGACATAATTTTATTTCCATGTTAAGAAATTTAATACATGTCTTGGAATTAATTAATTTAATTGTAATAAACCATTTGTGGAGTTTGTCTATTAGAATTAAGTCTTTCTAGATTTTAAGGATGTCGAAACATTAATTCTTACAAGCTACGTCTGGAGTTGTTTTTCGATTAAGGAGTAATTATTTGATTTGTTTGTGATTATTGTACAAGGTAAGGAAAGCTTGGTTATTATGGATCTGTTCTTAATAACTAGAACCAATTTATTCATATGAATATGTTGAATTACTTTTGTATCCATGATCAGTTGCATGAATCAAGGTGGAAATAAATTCCTTTAACTAGAAGTCTGTTTTATTGAATTTCAAATGAATTCATTATTGTTATTTTTAATATTACGTTTTAACATAATTTTAAAACCCCTTTTTTTTACTTAATTGTTTAAAAGTGATAAACCAACATTCCTTAAGGAGACGACCTTACTCCACTATGCTACATTAATATTCTGAGTAGGTTAATTATTTTTGGTTGATTTGACAATCACCAAATTTTGTCGCCATTGCTGAAGAACTAGGGGTCAATGATTTATTTATTTTTATTTTTATTTTATTTTTGTTCTAGTTAATGCCCCGCTCTTCCTATACAGTGAACTGTTCTAGTTACTTTGTTTTTGAAAATGCTCATAAGTGTAGGATCTTATATGCAGTGTTTTGAGGGAAAATTACGGACTGATGTATTATGATTTGAGTTAAGTGGTCTACATGAAAGTTGTAAGATTCATTTTGATCTTTACACTGATATCAAATATGACATGTTTGGACTTTGAAGTTGAAGTATGGAAAATTTTGGACAAGGAAATAGAAAGTTTTAAGTGTTAGAAGTTCAAGGTCGGATCAGGTGTCGACCGACCGACCTCTGATTCTCTCAACACTTCTGATCGCCCAGTGCTTCTGACCGTTCAGCGCTTGCGATCGCTTAGCTTGTCCGCTCGGCCTATGTGTTTTGGTCGAGTGACCTTTGCTCTTTATTATCGCTCGACCTATGTGTTTTGGCCAAGCGACGTTTGCTCTTTATTATCACTCGGCCTATGTGTTTTGACCGAGCGACCTTTGCTCTTTGTTATCGCTCGGCCTATTTGTTTTGGCCGAGCGACCTTTGGTCTTTGTTATCGCTCGGCCTATGTGTTTTGGCCGAGCGACCTTGACCTTTGCTCTTTGTTATCGCTCGGCCTATGTGTTTTGGCCGAGTGACCTTTGCTCTTTGTTATCGCTCGACCTATGTGTTTTGGCCGAGCGACCTTGACTCTTTGTTATCGCTCGGCCTATGTGTTGGCCGAGCGACCTTGACCTTTGCTCTTTGTTATCGCTTGGCCTATGTGTTTTGGCCGAGCGACCTTTGCTCTTTGTTATCGCTCGGCCTATTTGTTTTGGCCGAGCGACCTTTGCTCTCTTTGTTGTCGCTCGGCCTATTTGTTTTGGCCGACCGACTTCTCTCTTTTATTTTGGCCATAACTTCTTCGTTCGACATCCGATCTACGCGATTTTTAAAGCGTTGGATTCTTAAGACATTTTTCTATCTTTCCATACTAAATAGATCGGTTTTGAGATTAAATGGAGAAAGATCGACCCGATCAAAAGTGAGCTGATCGGTTGTAAAAATCTAAACATCGTTCAGTATTTTGGAGATATCTTGATCGATAGAGCTTCGATTGAATTGATTCTTGTTGCTAATTAAACTAGAGACATGGGACTACAAATGTTATGAAGGAGCCAATCGACAATTAAGCCTCTAAGACTTTCAATTTCGGATCGGAGTTAGATGTAGTGTTCAGTTTTGGTTTTGTAATGGTCTGAATATCGTTCGGTATTTTGGAGATATCTCGATCGGTAGAGCTCCGATCGATCTGATTCTTTTTTCAAATAAAAGTAGAGACATGGATCTACAATTTATATGAAGGAGCTGATTGACAATTAAGCCTCTAAGACTTTAAATTTCTGATCGAAATTAGGTGTAGTGTTCAGCCTCAGGTCTGAAGAACAGACTTCAGTATTTTGGAGATATCTTGAGCTATAGAGCTCCAATCGATCCGATTCTTGAAGCGATGGATTTGTAAGACATAGAGGGACATTTATCTAAAGTTTTTAAGACAAAAAGGAAGGAGCAATTTTGGAAGTTTACTTAAAGGGCTAAGTTTATAGGCTTAAATGGAGGGGCATATGGGTCATTCTTCAGTCATTTAATGACATGGCAAGATTGTGGTCCTTTATAAGGAGAGAATGCACGACACTTAGACAAAAAAACAGCAAGAGAAGAAAAGAAAGAAGAGAAATAGAGGAGAATGAGAGAAGCTTCGGTGATGGAGAAAAGAGAAAGAAAGCATAGGGTTTTCGATTTTTGGGAGATTTCAAGGGAGTTTTGAGTTGATCCAAGGGAAAAAGGATGGAAGATGATGAAAGCTTCCTTCCAAACCAAGATACATTCAAAAATGGTGAAGGATGAGGTAAGACCCGAAATTTTGATTTGTAAATTTTGAAAGATTTTTGGTTTAGAATCATAGAAAATGTTATGGGTTTGTGTATTATGGAGTCAATTTTGGTGATTGCTAAGTGTTATGGGTTTAATTTTGGATGGAAATTAATTAGGGTTATGCCCAATTTTGTGAATTTGGGATTTTGAAAATTGGTGATTTAGATAACTTGATTATATGTGGAATTAGTGTTTTCTAAGTTCAATTTTAAGGATTATGTTATTTATGAGGTTGAATTTGTGTGACATTGGTGTAGGGAATTTTCAATTGGAAGAATAAAAGAAGAAATGGTCAAATTGAAACATTGGGCAAGCTTCAAGCATGGAAATGAGGTGGGTACCTGTTTATAATAAAATTTATAAGCCACTATTGCTTTCTTTAAACAAAGAGATTTTCTGATTTCAATTGCATCATAAATGTTGCATCATTGTATGAATGATTTGAAAAATCATTATTGATTCAATACATGAACTTTTGATGAATTGCAAAATACATTTGTGTTATGCCGCGAAAGATTCCATGGCATTTCGTATATTGCAAAAAGATCATTCGATAAATTGATTTAAGCATGGTTATGTGCTTTTGATTGGGCAAGAGAGAACCTGTTTCGTTAGTCATGTGCAAGTCGACATATAGATAGCCTTCTCCCGGCTGCCCGCTTGAGGCCACGAGATCCTGAGAAATCAGACTCGTCGTGTTTACGGTAAAACTTTAGTTTTCCGTCGTGTTTATGGAACTCTCGAGCCGTTATGTGTGCATTTGCATTGTTAAGTGATATGATTGATGCATCCATGTTTTGGAAATTGTGATTTCGTCTACTGCGAGAAAAGAACTTTTGAAAATGTGCTTTATGGGTTTCAAACAAAGTTTCTGCAAGAAAAGAAAAGAAAAGTTTTTTTAAAGGTTTTGCTTATTTATTTGTTATAAACAATTACCCACGAGCTTTTTAAGCTCACCCCCCTTCATTCCCATCCACAGGTGATGAGAAGAAGATCGGGTGAAAGAAAATGAGGGATTTCGTTTGTATGGGTTCCTATTGAATTATTGTTAAGTTTAGAATGTTGTTGAGAAATTTAGAATCATTGTGCTTTGTGTATTTTGGTTTATGATTATTGGTAATGGCGTATGGCTTGGAATACCATTAGTGTATTGCAAACGTTTAGTTCATGATGTATTGGGATTATCTAATTGTATAAGAACTTGTTTTATGGAATTGGAAATGTATTGGCTATGGATGGTGCGTATTAGTTTTGTATATAAATTGAATTGAGTTATGAATGTAGTTGGGATATATATATGAATATGAATGAATGTGTATTGGACATTGGATAATGCGATTGTATGTGAATGTAATTGGATTGAGGATATTGAATTCACTTGTAAGAGATGGAATGAAAATAAAAGAAAAAAGGAAAGAAAGAAAAAAAATGTACACAGATTTGGATTAGCTTAGACCGATAGTCTTAAGGTTTCCAGCGCAAACGTGTTCTTTGATATTTGTTCACGGATGTCGAAAATTGGTTTCGATTCGATTTGATCTGAAGTTTGCTTCAGTTTTGATTTGCTTCCGATTCTTTCGCTTTAAGATTGGATTTGCTTTCGTGTTGTAAATATCATTCGTCGCTTTCACTTATGATTTTGCTTCCTCTTTGTGTTCCTTTCTTTCGATTTTCCGTTTCATTTTTCGGTTGGGATCCGGTTTTCGGATCGGGTCCCAACAGAAGAGGTGATTAATGAAGAGCTAATCATTGAAGGAAGGCTAATGGGTGAATGACCATGGCAGTGAACATTAAGGGAGTTAGCAACTCCCTATGTCAACCGGCAACCTTTATGCATTGAATTCCCTAATATTAATACACCTTTTAAGCTTAAATCTAGTTTGATACACTTATTGCCTACTTTTCGTGGACTTATAGGTGAGGATCTCTATAAGCATTTGAAGGAATTCTTTGTTGTTTGCTCATCCATGAAGTCATAGGGAGTTACTGAAGAGTAGATCAAGCTTAGAGCTTTTCAATTTTCATTGGCCGACAAGGTTAAGGATTGGCTCTATTATTTACTGTCTGGGTCCATAACCACTTGGAAAGAACTGAAGAGACAATTATTAGAGAAATTCTTCCCAGCTTCCTGTGTTGTAAACATCAAAAAAGATATTTGTGGAATCCAAAAATTCAATGGAGAGACACTGTATGAATATTGGGAGAGATTCAAACAATTATATGCAACCTGTCCTCAACATCTGATTCCAGACCTGCTGCTTTTCTAGTACTTCTATGAAGGTTTTCTACCAATGGATCGGAATATGATTGATGCAACAAGTGGAGGTTCATTGGTGAATAAAACCATAGATGAAGCAAGGAGTTTGATCTCTAGTAAGGCCCCTAATGCACAATAGTTTGAGACTCAACAAGATAACACACCACGAAGAGTTAATGAGGTTAGTGTTTCTTCCACTGATCTAAGATTAGATGCTTTGACTTCTTTAAAATTGGTTGTAGGAAAAATTCAACAAGTCAAAACATGTTTATTTGCTCCATAACAAGTCGTGCGATAGACATATGTCTAACTCTTCAAGAAGGCCCCAATGAGTAAGTAAATGTTGTAGGAGGATTTCCAGTACCACCACAAAGGAGATATGATCCTGACTCTAATCACTACAATCTAGGCTGGCAAGATCATCCTAATTTCAGTTATGGTAATAGGCCAACAAGATTTCAGTCACATCCTCCTCAAATGAGACCACCAATTCTACCACCTCAAGCATCATCATCTTCTAAGCCATATATGTCTTTGGAAGATATTGTGAAAAGTCTAGCTACTAACATACAAACTTTTCAACAGGAAATGTGGGCCAGTATCCAATATCTAGAAAAGCAAGTGTCCCAATTATCCATAAACATGATCAAAATGGAAGCTAGGAAGGGCAAGCTCCCTACTCAAATAGAAATTAATCTAAGAGAAAACACTAGTTCTATGACACTTCGAATAAAAAAAGAGGTGCAAAGTTATATACCTAAGAAGCAAGCAACTAAAGAGCCTCAAGCTGAAGAGAACAATACCCCTTTAAATGAATCAACAAAGGAGGTAAGTACTGAGTCGGTTAACACTAAACCTAAAATTGTGATTCCCCTACCTTTTCCTAGCAGGATGGAAAAACCAAAGAAAGAAGAGAAGGGAAAGATAATTTTGGAGACCTTTCGCAAAGTTGAAATCAACATCCCTTTATTGGATGCTATTAATCAAATACCAAGGTATGCAAGATTTCTTAAGGACATATGTTCTAAAAAGAAAAGGCATGGGATTGAGGGAAAAAGTATAGTTGGTCAAAATGTGTCGACTGTTGTGCAAAGGAAAGTAGCACCAAAGTGTGGGGATCCAGGTATGTTTGCCATTATCATGTATTATTGGCATAACTAAAATTGAAAAATCCATGCTTAATCTAGGATCTTCAATTAATCTCACGCCATTGTTAGTTTATAGATTGTTGAATTTAGGACTAATGAAAGCAACCAATGTAGTATATCAACTAGCTGATAGATCCGTAATTTATCCTAAAGGCATGATTGAAGATATTTTAGGTAAAGAAGATGAACTTATTTTTCCTACTGATTTCTACATTATGGTTATGAGTAATGATGCATCTCCTGATGCTTCTATTATTCTTCTAAGAAGGTCATTCATGAAAATAACAAAAACTAAGATTGATGTTGATTTGGGTATTTTAACATTTGAATTTGATGTAAATGTTGTCACTTTTAATATACCAGATGCGATGAAATACGCAGATGACCATGATTCTGTTTTTCATGTTAACATGATTGATGTTATTGTGTGAGAGCATTTTGAAATTGATTTGGTGCAGGATAAGTTGGAGGTCATTTTAAGGAATAATCTGACAAATAGGGATGCCGAATTAGAGAGTGAGATTGAGCGTAAAGGCATTATTGTGGAACTTTCATCCATACCATAGATAAAATACAAGTCAGTGAATAGTTGTATTTAGTTACCCACTATTTTTGAAAGAATTCTTCCTTTTGTTGAACAAGCTCCTAAGCTCAAGTTGAAACCATTACCTACAAATCTCAAGTATATATATTTGGGAGAAAGTGAGACCTTACCAATCATTATTGCTAATGATTTGACCAAGGTACAAGAGGAGAATTTGATACAAGTGCTGAAAGACAATAAACAAGCCATTGGTTGGACCTTGGCGAACATAAAAAGGATTAGCCCTTTAGTATGCATGCATTGCATCCTCCTCGAACCTAACTCCAAACCTGTGAGAGACCCTTAGCGCAAGTTGAATCCAACAATGAAAGAAGTGTTGATGAAGAAAATTATGAAATTATTAGACTTAGGGATTATCTTCTTTATTTTTGATAGTCACAAGCTAAATCCAATACAAGTGGTTCCAAAAAAAAATCTAGCATTGCATTGGTTAAAAATGAAAGTAATGAATTGGTGCCTATGAGATTGCAAACTGGATGATGGATGTGTATTGACTTTCACAAGTTAAATACTGCCACAAGGAAGGATAATTTTCCACTCCCTTTCATTAATCAAATGCTTAAAAAGTTGAAAGGTAAATTATTTTTCTATTCCTTAGATGGAAATTCTGGTTATTATTAAATTGTTGTAGCTCCGAAAGATCAGGAATAAACAACCTTTACTTATCCATTTGGTAGTACGTATTGACATATGACTTTTGGATTATGCAATGCCCCTGGAGCTTTTCAAAGATGCATTATGAATCTTTTCTCTGACTTGATTGAAAGTCGTGTTGAAATTTTTATGGATGACTTTACTGTTTATGGAGATTCTTTCACTCATTCTCTTGATAACTTATTTAAGGTTTTGCAACATTGCATTAACACCAACCTTGTTCTTAATTATGAAAAATGTCATTTTATGGTTAAAGAAGGAATAGTGTTGGTTCATGTAGTTTCAACATGGGGTATTGAGGTAGATAAATCCAAGGTCAATTTAATTGTAAATCTACCATATCATGCAAGTTTCTATGGGAGATTCATAAAAGATTTTTCCAAGATCGCTCAACCATTGTTTAGATTGTTGTAAAATGATGTGAATTTTGTATTTAGCGAAGATTGTCAAAGTGCTTTTAAGACATTCAAGGGATTGCCCACATATGCTCCAATAATATAAACTCCAAATTGGGATTTGCCATTTGAACTCATGTGTGATGCAAGTCATTATGTTGTAGGGATATTACTTAGGCAAAATGTTAGGAGAAATAGCCATATTATCTACTATGCATCAAGAACATTGAATTCTACATAATGCAACTATATCACTATCGAAAAGGAGGTTTTAGCTATTATATTTTTATTTGAGAAATTTAGGTCTTATTTATTAGGATATAAACTTGTGGTTCATTCTAATCATGTAGCTCTCAAATATCTCCTGGAAAAGAAAGAGTCGAAATCTAGGCTATTATGATGGATCCTTTTGATACAAGAATTTAACTGGGAGATCAAAGATTGTAAGGGAGTTGATAACTTTGTGGCTGATAATCTAAGTAGACTAGTGCGTAAAGAAGATCCCTTACCAATTTTAGAGTCCTTCCTAGATGAGCAATAGTGGTTTGCTCAAGGTAAACAAGGGAAGGAACCATGGATTGCTGATATAGTGAATTTCCTAGTCATTGGTGTTTTTCCATATGATTTGAATAATTTAAAAAAAAAAGAGATCAAAACTGATGCTAAGTATTATATATAGGATGAACCATAATGTGGAAAATATGTTCAAATCTGATTATTCATAGGTGCATGCCTGATAATGAAATTGATGGTTCTCCACAAGTTCACAGGTGTCAAGTAGTATAGTAATTAATAATATCATCCCACAGGAGTAATTGCACAAGTACTAGGCTTGGATTATTCAATTAATTGGACTAAGTAGCTGTGTAAAATGGGGATTTAAATTAAGGAGTTTAATTATCAAAAATGGATAAAATCAATGTTGAAACAAAAAAGATGCACAAGTGGTGGCTTATATGGTGGTGGTATGTATTTTTCTGGTTCAGGTGATTGTTGCACAGGCAAAAGTTCTGGTTGCACACGCTATGTGTTAGATTGCCCAGGTTGTGCATCCTAATCTGTCCCTTCGGATTCCTTTTCAACCATGTTCTTCTGCACCATAGGTTCCAAAACCTTTCCACTCCTTAATACCACTGCCTTAGTTTCCTTATGAGCCTCTAGTTATATTGGTAGCTTACCCTTGTCAAACCTTAGTGATGCAGCTTACTGTGCAATTTAAGTCTCAAAGACTATCAATTGGTCCATTCAGGTAGTAAGTTATTGAATTAGGTTTCCTTGCTTCTTTATAAAGGTTTCCATCATTGATTCAAGGCTAGACTTAGGTTCAGGTGGCTGGGGTTATTGGTTGGGTAGCTGAGCTTGTTGTCTCAAGTTTAGGAAACCTGGAGGGCCATGATTTTGTTGTTGCTAGATATGTTGGTAATGCGGTTGAAGTTATAGGTGATGGGTTTTGTTAGGGAAATGTTAGTGTGGCTTGGGTTGTTGAGACCAGGAGAAATTTGAGTGGTTATACCATTTAGGGTTATAAGTGTTTGAGAGAGCTCCACCTTGATTCTTCTGCCTATAATTTCTTACAAAAATCATATGTTTAGCCCTAAATTCTTGCCCAATGTTCTGAAATTTTATACCCGTATTCAACCAAAAATCTTGATCATGTAAGGCATTCACATTACTCACAACACTTGCGGCAAACTTATCCACTTTCTTGAAAGAGCTTTAAATTTTGAATTCACAAAGTAAAGGCATCTAATTCGAAGACTCCTTGAGGTTTCTTCCCCTCTTGCTTAACCTCTTTCCAATCATTATTCCACTGATAGTTGCTATAGATGATTTTCTCTAATAACATGAAGGCCTCGTCTTTACTCTTGTCCATTAAATCACCTCAAGCCTTAGCATCTATCGCACTTTGCATAATTGGAGAAACTCTATTATAGAATATTTAAACAATCATCCACTTTGGGACACCGTGATGTGGACATTTGCGTTGAAGCTCTTTGTACCTCTCCCAAGCTTTGTAAAATAACTCATCTTCTTTGGGCTAAAATAAAGAAAGCTCACTTCTAAGCTTTCAGTTTTCTCGGGTGGAAAATATTGAGTCATAAAAGCCTTAGATAACTCTTGCCAATTGTTGATCGAACCAACTGCTAGTGAATGGAGCCAATCGTTAGCTTGATCTCTCACAGAAAAAGGGAACAACCGAAGCCTTATAGCATTACCAGACACCCCATTTTGCTTCAAAAATTCACAAATCTCCAAAAATTGCTACAGATGGACATGTGTGTTTTCTATAGGGTGCCCTCTAAATTGAATCTGGTACACTATTTGTATAAGGCCAGGTTTTAATTCAAAATTATTTACTTGCATAGGAGGCCTTGTAATGCTAGGGAGAAATTCTCCAAAATCTTGGACCGCATGGTCCCTTATAGTTCTCTGATTCTGTTAAGCCATTTCTGATTCAACTATCTCTTTTGTCGAAAAAGTTGTAGTAAATTCAGGTTTGGTCTGGCGTTCCTACACAGGTTGTGTATTAGATGCTTTTGCCCGTGCTTTTATAGATTTTACTTCCTTCCTTAGTGCTTTAGCTGTCTTCTCGATTTCAGGATCAAATAACAATTCTTCATCACCAATGGCTCTTTGCATATACTAAGAAAAACACAGCAACATCAAATGCAAGGTACAGAAAACGTAAAATAAGAAGTGGACGGTAAAGAGAACAAATAAAACAAAAATCAATTCTAAAAAAATCTATTAACACAAAACAAAAAGAAAAACAACAATGTCTAATTTAACCAAATAATCGGTCACCTAATATTACTTAGGGATTACTCCCCAGTAACGACGCTAAGAAACTTGATGGTTTCTTCACAAGTTTATGGGTCTCAAGTAGTATAGTAATAATATGGTCCCACAGGGAGTAATTGTGCAAATACTAGGCTTAGATTATTCAATCAATTGGACTAAGTAGCTGTGTAAGAATGGGGATTTAAATTAAGGAGTTTAACTATCAAAAATAGATAAAACCAATATCTCTAGGGATTAATCCGATTGGAATGTGGTAAGCTTCAAAGAGGGTTCCATTTTAGCATTTTCTATGGACTTTACTTGGATTGATTTGTGAGACGAATTTTGGTTGATAGGAGTTTGAGCCTAGGGTTTCTTAGATTCTTTTTTAAGGTATTAAAGGAGTATTGTGCAATAATCCTAATCTACTATCGTAGCTTAGCAATCAAGTATAACCTATTAAGTTCTTTGCTAACTTGAGTTTCCTCTCATAAATTCAATTTATGTCAAAATCTGAAATTTATAAGTTTCCTATTTTTGGGTTTCGTTATCAATTCTCAGCTATCGGTTCTTCAATTAACAATAATGTCAAGTTAATGGTTGGCCAAACACAATACAAGCAAAGTCAATCTCAAAATAGAGAAAGCAAAACCAAGAAACTTGTACTCATAAATCAAACCAAGATTCAATCTGCATAAACTAACTAAAAACTTCAATCCTAACCTTGAAGCTTCAAAGAAGCTACTCACTCATGGTGGGATGAAGACTACAGAAATCAAAGTCAAAAAATAACATAAAAGGAGAGAAACTAGAGGTAAAACAGAGGAAGAATGGGTTTTGGAGTCTGTTTTGCTTTCTTCCTTAATACTAAATCTCCCTTCCTTGCCGTTTCTATTGTCCAGAGAAAACCTAAATTTTTTGCTTTCCTTCTTGTCTTCGCACGTCCTTGTCTTTGTGTCCCTCCTTTGTGTCCCTGGCTCTATGTCCCTCCTTTGCGTCCTTAGCTCTTGTCCCTTCTTTTTTGCCTCCCTGACTGTCTCTGCGTGTCTTTGACTCTACGTCCCCCTCTCTCCCTACATGTCCTTCTCGTCGCCAGCTAAGGCTAAGGAATTTCACACAAGTGATTTTGGAAGCTAAAATTCCAAAACTCTCCCTCTAGTTGGTAGCAGACTGCGATGCCTAGTCTATGCATCCCCTAAAAAAATTTGATCTGTATGCTTTTCAACCAAAGTCCTTTTCAGTTTCATTTTTTTAATTAAACAAAAACTAGTATAAATGCAGATTTAGAGGAACTAAACAAATTAGTGGGTAAAATATGTATAAAACCTAATAACTGTATGCAGAAAATAAGGGAAAATGTCACTTACTCTAATGAGAAAATGCATTCAACAGAAATTCATTTCATTCTTACTTTTTGTCATGAGTATGCATGTGGTGGACATTTTGGTCCAAAAAGAACAGCTAGGAAAATTCCAGATTGTGGATTCTATTGGAATACTCTCTTTAAGGATGCAAATTTGTTTTACAAAGGTTATGAAAAATGTCAAAGAGTTGGAAATATTTCTGTAAGGGATGAAATTCTTCAAACTCCTATTTTAGTCCGCAAAGTATTTGATGTTTGGGGTACGGATTTTATGGGCCATTTTCCTAGCTCTTTTTTTTAAACATTTTGCTTGCTGTTGATTATGTCTCGAAGTGGGTAGAAGCTAAAGCTACCCACACTAATGATTCTAAAGTCATTGTAGGATTTCTTAAATCTCACGTCTTTAGTAGATTTGGGGTACCTAGAGCAATCATTAGCGATCAAGGTGCACATTTTTGCAATCACACGATGGAAGCTTTGATGCGCAAATATGGAGTCCATCATTTTCTAGCAACCACTTATCACCTACAGACAAATGGGCAAGCTGAAGTCTCCAACCTGGAAATAAAAAGTATCTTGGAGAAAACAATTAATCGCAACCACAATTATTGGAGCTCATGTTTAGACGAAGCATTGTGGGCTTATTGAACCTTTTACAAAACACCCCTCGAAATGTCACCATATTGGTTAATTTTTAGTAAGATGTGTTAGTTACCTATTGAAATTGCACATCGTTCTTTTTGGGCAATTAAGCAATGCAACTTCAAGACTTAAGCAACAGAAGAGGAACGAAACTTACAACTCCAAAAGTTGAAAGAAATATAGCTGGAAGCTTATTACAATGCTCGGATGTACAAAGAGAGGATCAAATACCTACATGACAAATTCATACATCAGAAACAATTTCTGGTAGACCAAAAAGTCTTATTCTATAATTCATGATTGAAGCTCATGACTGGTAAGTTAATGTTGGACCCCGAACTTTCGATGGAAATTAGAAATATTAAAATGAATTCAATGAGTGTTTTCGGATATGAATTGTGTAATAGATGTTATTGTGCTTAAAGGAGATTGATGATAAATGAAGTGATTGATTTTGATGACTTTGAAATTTGAGTAGAGTTGTATGAGTTATGAAAGTCAAAATGAACTAGTTGATTGAAATGGAAGCTGAAAAGCAAGAAATAATTAGTGAAAGTGTTATATTTCGAAGAAATTAAGAAAGTCGATTTTTGAAGATAGAAAGTTTGACTTGAGAGTTAAAATTTTGATTTAGGCACATTTTCAGAAAATGATCTTAACTAAAATTGTAGCTTATGTTGAGAGCTTTTTGTAGCCATAAAGTATGCTATTTTTCGATATCGGGATTGAAAGTTATGATCTTTGAAAGTTAAGTGTATTTTGTTTTGGTTTTGAAAAATGCTCTAAGTGTAGGATTGTATATGTTGTGTTTTGAGGCGATTTCTGGACTGTTGTGGTTTGAATTAGATCAAATGGCTTTCTTAAATGTTATAGAGGACCTCCATAGTTTCCCAATGATGTATAATGGGCTATTCTTGGATGTGGAGGTTGGGAGATGTGAGTTATTGAAGTTGAGTGCAGATGTTGCAAATTTTTGAATTGATGTGTTCATAGGGAAGTTTTGTGTATGCTGTGATCGATGCAAATTCAGGACTGATGTGTATAGAATGGGATCAAGTAGGCCTTCATGAAAGTTGTAGAGGGTTCTTTTACCTTTCTATAGACACCAAGTTTGTCAAATTTGGAGTTCTGAGTGAAAAGTTATGTGTCTTATAAGTTGAGACGTTCTGGAGAAAAAGTCAGACGAAGTTACTATTCACCCTATCGTCTTAGTTTGACTTTTTGCGTCTCAGTTTGATCGTCTTAGTTACTGTTCATCGTCTCAGTTACTGTTCATCATCTCAGTTTGACTTTTTGCGTCTCAGTTTGACCGTCTCATTTACTGTTCATCGTCTCAGTTACTGTTCATAGAAATGAGACGAAGAACTGTTCATCGTCTCAGTTACTGTTCATCATCTCAGTTTGACTTTTTGCATCTCAGTTTGACCGTCTCAGTTACTGTTCATAGAAATGAGATGAAGTACTGTTCATCGTCTCAGTTACAGTTCATCGTCTTAGTTACTGTTTATCGTCTCAGTTTGACTTTTTGCGTCTCAGTTTGACCGTCTCAGTTACTATATATTGTTACCTTCTGATCCATTTTCTACCCTTAAAACGTTGGAATTTGCCTTTTAGGTCTTCATAAGAGTTTTAGCTCTTGAAATTATCTTTCCATCCATATAAATAAATCCTTAATCCGATATCCTTAGGGAAAGTTATAGCAATTTTCCCAATCTGTATCGTCTGATGATGTCATCATCATCTTAAAATGACGCATCATCTTCTGCTTTTGTTTTTGACCCCACAGATGAAAGATTTTGTCTTTGAGATCTGCATGAAAGTTGTAGATCTTCATGTCCTATTTCGAACCATTCAAATATCACCTTAATTAGACATTTCTACAGAAAGTTATAGCTGTTTCCCCGAAACAGGTTCAGTACGATTGAGGTCATAAACATGGTTGCTTCTTTTGACCATAACTTCTTCTATAGACCTCTGAATGACTTGATTCTTGAACCATTGGATTCATAAGACTTTCTATTCATCTCCACCAAATCGAAGCTATCTGAAATGAAGTGAGAAATATTAAGTGGAAAAGGTGGGACGGGTGCAGTGAGTGTGTTCTTAGAGGATTTGAGCTGGTGTTTCCCACTGAATATATTTCAGTATTTTGATGTTTTCTGAATCAGTAGAGGTCAAAATGAGGTAATTTCTATTTTAAATGAAACTAGAGACATAGATCTACAAGTTATATGAAGGAGCCAATCGACAATTTAGCCTCTAAGATGTTCAACTTCTGGAGTGAAGTTACGTGTAGTGATTAGTCTTGATTTAGTTTTGGTCCAAACGAAATATCTAACAGACTTCAGTATTTTTGAGAAATTTTGAGATATAGAGCTCCGATCAATCCGATTCTTGAAGCGATGGATTTGTAAGACATAGAGGGACATTTCTATAAAGTTTTTAAGGCAAAAAGGAAGGGGCAATTTTGGAAGTTTACTTAAAGAGTTAAGTTTTAGGCTTATGAGTAAGGGCAAATGAGTCAATTTTAAGTCATTTAATGACATGGCAAGATTATGGTCCTTTATAAGGAGAGAATGCACGACAATTGACAGAAACAAAAGAAGGAAAAGAATAATAGAAAGAAGAGAGAAGGGAGAGCAAGACTTCGGATGAGTAAAGGAGAATGAAAAGAGAGAGAGCTAGGGTTTGATTTTTTAAGGGTCTTCAAGCAAGCTTTCCATGTTTCTTCATGAAGGAAAAATGTGGAGGATGGCGAGAGCTCCAGCATGAGCTAAGAAATTCGAAAATTTGTGAAGGATGAGGTAAGACCCGAAATTTTGATTTCTGAATTTTAGAAGATTGTTGGTTTAGAATAATGGAAAATGATATGGGTTTGTGTATTATGAAGTCAATTTTGGTGATTGCTTAGTATTATAGGTTTAATTTTGGATGGAAATTAATTAGGGTTATGCCCAACTTTATGAATTGGGGTTTTTGAAAATTTCTGATTTACATGGCTTGATTATGTGTGGAATTAGTGTTTTCTAAGTTCAATATTAAGGATTATGTCATTTATGAGGTCAAATTTGTGTGACATTGGTGTAGGGAATTTTCAATTGGGAGAATAAAAGAAGAAATGGCCAAATTGAAGCTAAGGACAAGCTTCTAGCATCGATTCGAGGTGGGTACCTGTTTATAATAGATTTATAAGCCACTACTGCTTTCCTTAAACAAGAGATTTTCTGATTTCAATTGCATCATAAATGTTGCATCATTGTATGAATGATTTGAAAAATCATTATTGATTCGATACATGAACTTGTGATGAATTGCAAAAGACATTGTGTTATGCATTGAAAGATTTCATGGCATTCTGTATATTCGGGAAAGAGCATTCGATAATTGATTTGAGCATGATATGTGCTTTTGTTTGGGTAAGAGAGAACCTGTTTCGTTAGTCACGTGCACGTCGACATATAGATAGCCCTCTCCCGGCTGCCCGCTTGGGGCCACGAGATCCTGAAAAATTGGACTCGTTGTGTTTACGGTAAAACTTCAGTTTTTCGTCGTGTTTATGAAACTCTCGAGCCAATTGTGTGCATTGCATATGTGATTTGCCACTGCATATGTGAATTGTCAAGTTGATGCATTCATGTTTTGTAACATATGGGTTTATGGCTAAAAGCCTAAGAATCATACGTTTTACAAATTGCGATTTTGAATACGGCAAGAAAAGAACTTTTCGAAAATGTGCTTTATAGATTTCAAAGAAACGTTATCTAAGACCACAAAAGAAAAAAATAATTTCAAGGGTTTTGTTTATTTATTTGTTATAAACTGTTACCCACGAGCTATAAGCTCACCCCCTTCATTCCCATCCACAGGTGATGAGAAGAAGATCGGGTAAAGAAAATTGAAGATTTCTGTTTGCATGTGTTTATATTGTATTATTGTTAAGTTAGGTGGTTGTTGAGAAGTCTAAAATTGTTGTGTATTGTGTACTTTGGTTTAGGGTTATGGGTAATGTATAAGGCTTGAAAATGCCACTATGTTTTGTATAAAGCTTTGATTTATGAAATGGTGTATAAATTGTAATTGAATTATGAGATTTTGGATGAGACTATTGAGTTATGGTATTGCACATGGATATGTCATATAAATTTTGTATATTCAATTGAGATATAAGCATGATTTATTTATGGAAAAATGTGAATGAACGTGTATTGGACATCGGATAATGCGATTGTATATGAATGTATTTGGATTAAGGAATGAGAAAAGAGAGAAAAGAAACGGGAAAAAAAAAATTTATACCGAATTTTGGACAGTTTAAGTCTAAGGTTTCCAACGCGACAGTGATTCCTAAAATATTTGTTCACGGATGTCGGAAGTTGATTTTGTTTCACTTTGATCTTAGATCTGTCGTTGCTTCGCGAATTTGTTAATCGATTTGTTGCTTTCGCTTTATGTTATTCGATTCACCTTCGGATTCAATTTATCCGATTTGACAATTGATTCGTATATCATTTTGCTTCTGCCATGTGTTCCTTTCTTTCGATTTCACTTTCGTTCGCCGGTTGGGATCCGGTTTCTGGATCGGGTCCCAACAGTTAAGGTCTAAGTGGACTGGAATATTTCTCCTCATGATATTATTGAGATTGAAAGTTTAGAGACTAGCAAAATATTTACGGTAAATGGCCATATACTTAGACCTTTCATTGACAATTTTGATGTCTCTTTTATAGAGGGGATTCATTTTGTTCAGCCCATTTATGAATCAATTTGAACGACAAAAGTTGTGTCTAGCCAAAGATAATAAAGAAAGGCACTGATTGGGAGGTAATCCAATGATTTTTGTTTTTCTCATTTAAATATTTATTTTTCATCATTGCAAGAAAAATCAAATCAGCCTAAACCCACAACATAAGTAATAACCACACCATATTCAACTCCTCCACCATAGCTTGTCCAATGAAGTTTCTTTTCTTTATTTATCTTTTGTTTTTATTTTCTCATCTCTTCTGTTAATTTTTGGTGTTCATTATGATTTGTGTTATGTTCTCATTAATTTTTTTTTTACTTTTTATGTTTATGTGCATTGTGGTTTTCTACATTAAGGACAATATAGATTTTAGGTATGGGCAAGGGATTTCTTACTTTTAAAAAAATTCTTTTGTTTTGTAAGTTGATGGGCATTATTTTTTTAAATTGGGAAAGCATGATGGATTGCAAGCATGAATAGTAATTTGATGATATAATGACTATTTTTTCCACAATGGTTGATTTGAATGAAAAGTGTACAAGATTTGACAAAAGCCTACCTAAATAAGTGAGAATTGAGCCTTTAAAGAGCAATTAAATTCTTTGTGCTCAAATTGATTTCTTGTTGAGTGTTGTCGCACATGGTTTTATCATTTTAGAACTTGCTCTATGATGCATTTGAGACCACTACTGAATTTGGTGCATTAAAGTGATTAAAGGCATCTAAGATTAAACTATATTGGCTTTCTAAAACCTACCCCATATGTTATTTCCCTTAGTTAGCCAAGTTGAAGCCTTAACCTCTTTCTTTGACATAATACCACAAACTTTAGCCCATGCCTTGTGTTTTGACCTTTGTTTTTAACCCATTATTAAAGGAATGAAAAACTAGTTGCTTTAACTTATTGGTTTATGGTTTGAGGTTGACATGTAATGGCAACATGTATGGTTATATTGAAATCTCATGTTTTGATGTTCTACAAATGTAGAAAAATAAAGTTTTGAAGTGCCCAAAAAAATGAAAAAGAAAAGGGGAAAAAGTGTTAAAAAAGAACAAATAATGAAAGAAAAGCAAGTTTAACCATGAATTACAAGTCTTTGAACATCCTTTAAGCAATTATGAGTTACGTATGTTGTGGATCATAAATGTTCTTATTTGTTATCTTTTGATCCTTGAGATTTCTAAATTTTGATAATAGAATGTTAGACCCTGAAATTTCCTTGAAATTTTGAAGTGTCAAGTGACATGAAAATGAGGAAATTAAAATGAATAAATAAAAAGAAAATTTTGAATGTGAATAGTTAGATGAGATTAAGATAGGCGAAAAATGCCTTTGTTATTGAGTTTTATGATATGGTATGGCCTAATATGGCGTTTTAAGTTTAAATAAAATTGTTAGTGAATAAATTGCTTTAATAGAGTTAAAAATTTAAGAAATAAAGAGAAAAGAGTGAGAATATGAAGAATTAAGAAAAGTTTGACTTTTTGTTCATAGAGAGTTGATTTTTTTTATTTAGGCTAAATTTGAGAAAATAATCTTCATGAAACTTGTAACTTATGTTAAAAGCTTTCCGTCGCCATAAAGTTTGATATTTTTCGATATCGGGAGTAAAAGTTATGATTAGTCAAAGTTTTTTTTGTAAAAATATCTTTAAGTGTACATTTGCGTGTACTCGGCTTTGAGGCCACTCGTCGTACGGATTTAGTCTGAATTGGAGTAAGTGGTCTTCATGCTATAAAATATGCAATTTTTGGATGTGGGAAGTGGAAAATATGAAATTTGAAAGTTTGGAGTTTGTTTAGGTGATGTTTAACAAGGCAGTAACTTTGACTAGGTTTTTGACCCCTTTAGAGATGGAATTGATTTTTGAGTTCTTCATTGAAGTTGTAGATATTCCTTTTATCTTTCCATTGACACCAAATTTGTCAAATTTGGAGTTCATAATCAATAGTTATAATTTTTGAAAAAATTCTGTTCTATGATGTCGTTTCTGCTTGCTTCACATTTTGTTTCTTCCTTCCAAATCCGACCCTTTTGCAACTTTTTGCTTATATCTTTTCCGTTCGACATCCGATTGACTTGGTTTTTGAAGCGTTGAATTCCTAAGACAATTAATTACTTCTTTAGGAGATATTTGTATTTTTATGAGATTAAATTAAGGATGATTAATTAAATCAAAGTGAGTTGAGAAATTTCTGAACATGGTTCAGTATTTTAGTGAATTATCAATCTGTAGAGATCCTATTGAGTTGATTCTTGAGGCAAAATAAAATTGAGACATGGGGCTACAAGTTATATGAAGGAATCGAATTTCAATTTGGCCCCTAAGACTTCCAATTTCTGAATGGAAGTTGGGTTAGAAAAATCTGAAAGTATTTTGGCCATAATTGTTTCTCTAGTTATCCAAATGAGGCGATTCTTATTTTGGCTTAAACTAGAGCGATAAGGTTACAATTTGTCTGAAGAAACTAAATTTTATTTCAACCTCTAAGATTGCCAATTTTCGGATGGAAGTAAAGTGCTGGAAAATTTTTCAGCATAATGGCAATCCGCAAAGTATGGAATATAACTCTTAGTGTAGTGCACCAAATTAAAAAATTTTTGTGGCTTTATGAAACTAAGACATATGGGAACATTTCTCTAGAAGGAAGTTTTGGCTAATTCCTTCAAACTGATGATTATAAAATTGTCCAAAGTAAGCATGACTTAAAGTAAAGTTCAGGGGCATAATGGGAAGTCCACTTAAGGACATAAATTAAAAGGCTTTGATGGAGGGACAATTCAGTCTTTAGCCACTCATTTTAATGACATGGCAAGAAAGACAAAAAGTAAGGGGCTGTCGTGTGTTTAAAAGAGAGAAGCCGGCTATGAGAAGAAAATAAGAGAAGAAAGAAAGAAAGGAGAGAGGAGAAGAGAGAAAGATGGTTTCGGTGATGGGAGAAAGAGAGAAAGGTTTAGGGTTTGTGATTTTTTTGAGCATCCAAGGGGATTTCGAAGATGATACAAGAGGAAAAGGGTGGAAAAGCTTGAAAGCTCTCTAATGGAGTCCAAAAATCCGAAAATGGGGGAAGAGAGAGGCAAGTTTCGAATTTTTTTTAAGTTGAGATTTTGTTGAGTTTTTGGTTTAGAAACCTTGGAAATGATATGGGTATGTGATATATGAAGTCAATTTTGATGTTTATAAGTTATGTTTAATTTTGGATGGGAATTAATTAGGGTTTATGCCTAATTTTGTGATTGGGCTTTTTGGAAATTATTGGCTTAGAATCATGGAAAATATGATGGATTGGTGAAATATGATACCAATTTTGAAGATTTTATGATTTATGATATTGAATTTGGGTGAATTGGTTTAGGTCAATTTTGGAATTTGTAGATTTTAGAAATTCTTGCTTTAGATAGCTTGGAAAAGTGATCAATTTGGGTTTCCTATAGTTAATTTTGAGGATTATGATTTTTATGATGTTGAATTTGGATGTTTATGGCCTAGGAAATTTTAAATTGGAGGAAAGAAGAAAGGCTTTGGAGAATTGAAGTGTGGATCAAGTTTCTAGCATGAAATTGAGGTGGGTAACATATTTATATTTTGATTTGTAAGCTATATATGGATTTTCGAAAATTAAAGAAAGCAAAAATTAGGTTTTTGATAAATTATCGTTTTTGTAAATGTTTGAAAAATGATGATTAATGTTTGAAATTATGTTTTCCGAATGATTAAAATTATTTTTTAAAATGTTTTGATAAAGTGAAAAAATATCTGAAATTCTTTATTTATGAATGAATTGATAATTGTGACATTTATTGATTTTTGAATGTTTTGATAAAATTGAATCTTTTTGTATGAATGTTTTAATAATTGCTATGGTTGTTGCATTATTGAATGATTGAGAATGTGTTATGTGAATTGGTTTTGATATTATGAATTTATGAATGAAAATGTGTTTGTTAGGATATGTGTATGAAAAATAAAGTTTTCAAAATGTGCCTTCGGGCGATTTGATTTGTATGTATGAAATATGCGTTATGTGAGTTTGGGTTAGGTCCCATAAGTAGAGTCAGTGCACTGGTCTCGATTTTAAAAGGCTTCTCCTGCCTGCCTGCTAGTGGCACTGGTGCTCCGATTTCGGACTCCCTTAAGTTCACGGTTGCACAAGACCGCTACGCAGGAATGTGCAGTACGTTCCGTTTGGACCGGAACCAAACCATTCTGAAACGTTATGTGCTTTTTGGTTTATTTATAATATGATGCAGTAATATGTGCTTGCATTCATGTTTTCGATTATACTTATGAATCTTAAAAAGTTTTGGAATTTTCTTGGAATGAAAAATTTGAGGTTTGAAATTGTGAAAAGTTTGGAAATTTCAGTATAAATGTTTTAAAAAGTCTAAAGGAAATAAGTTTTTGAAGAAATGATTTTTGCTTATTTTTCAATTTATAAATATGTTATCCACGAGTTATTTTAGCTCACCCCCCTCTTTCATCCCCATCTCCAGGTTTTCGAGTGGGAGATCGGATGAAAAAATGTCAAGACGTGTTATTCGATTTTGTATCGTTTATATGTGTAAATTGGGATTTTTGTATCGGTTTGTATAAGACTGGATTTGCCCATTATTGTATTATAAGTATTACTGCGGTATGTATATGAATTCTGGATTTGGGTATTGATTTGAGTTATGAATTGTATATGATTATAATTGGTTTAGGTTTTGGATTAATTGATGAAATTGTTTATGGAATTGAGATATTGGATGTGATTTGGGATTGCATGGTGACCTTGTATAAAGACTTGGATTAGGACATTATGTATGATAAATTATGATTTGTATATTGGATTGAGGATTTTTGAAGTATTAGGTATAGGATTGCGTTTGTATATGCTGCGATCCCGGACGGAGAGTTCGGTGGATGTTGATGTTTGTGTGACTGTTTGGTAATTTTAGAAATGTTTTTTAAACACTTTGCAGGTTTGGGTTAGTCAAAATGCAGCTGTTATGCTGCCGAAATTTCGTTAGATAATAAGTTGAAAAAAAATAAAAATAATAATTAGATTTTTAAAAGAGGGATTATGGGATTTATATGATTGTAAGGAGATTACTATGATTTGGGATGTTTTGAATGAAATTAACTAAAGATGAAAGTAATGACAAAGAAAGGAATAAGAAAAAAAAGAAAAAAATATCAGATTTGAGGATGTTGAAGTCTTAGGGTCTCCATCGCTATTTTAGTTTTATTTGAGGATGTTGAAGTCTTAGGGTCTCCATCGCTATTTTAGTTTTTCCTAAGTTATACGCTTCAGATGTCGAAATTTGATTCAGTTCGTTTCGAACCGTTTGTTTGAATTGCGTTCGATTCTTCCGCCTTTTGATTCGCATGTGTTTCGTACTTTATTTTTGTCAGCTTTTTGCATTTGATTCGATTCGTTTCGCTTCGCGATCCGTTCATTTGTTTCCGATCATATTCCGTTCTGCACGCGTTTACTTTGATTTCGCTTCCGCAATTTGTGCTCCGATTTGCCGATCCATTCGTTTGATTTGTTTTTCACCTTTCGATTCACCGTTCTTTTCGTTTTCTGCTTTCCATTTTTTTTCCGGTTGGGATCCGGTTCCGAGATCGGGTCCCAACATAGATGGTATCAGAGCCCAGTATTAGGATCTTACTTAGGCTATACGTTTGATAAGATTGAATTTGTGATAATGTGATGAACATGCAGAATTAAATTGAAAGTTTGGAGTTTGTTTAGGTGATGTTTAACAGGGTAGTAACTTTGACTAGGTTTTTGACTCCTTTAGAGATGGAATTGATTTTTGAGTTCTTCATGGAAGTTGTAGAGATTCCTTTTATTTTTCCATTGACACTAAATTTGGAGTTCATAATCAATAGTTATGATTTTTGAAAAATTTCTGTTCTATGATGTCGTTTCTGTTTGCTTCACATTTTGATTCTTCCTTCAAAATCTGACCCTTTTGCAACTTTTTGCTTATATCTTTTTCGTCTGACATCCGATTGACTTGGTTTTTGAAGTGTTGGATTCCTAAGACAATTAATTACTTCTTCAGGAGATATTTGTATTTTTATGAGATTAAATTAAGGATGATTAATTAAATCAAAGTGAGTTGAGAAATTTCTGAACAAGGTTCAGTATTTTGGTGAATTATCGATCTGTAGAGATCCTATTGAGTTGATTCTTAAGGTAAAATAAAATTGAGACATGGGGCTACAAGTTATATGAAGGAATCGACTTTCAATTTGGCCGCTAAGACTTCCAATTTTTGAATGTAAGTCGGGTTAGAAAAATCTGAAAGTATTTTGGCCATAATTGTTGTTCTAGTTATCCAAATGAGGTTATTCTTGTTTTGGATTAAACTAGAGCGATAAGGCTACAATTTGTCTGAAGAAACTAAATTTTATTTCAGCCTCTAAGATTGCCAATTTTCGGATGGAAGTAAAGTGCTGGAAAATTTTCAGCATAATGGCATTCTGCAAAGTTTGGACTATAACTCTTGGTGTAGTGCACCAAATTAAACGATTTTTGTGGCTTTATGAAATTAAGACATAGGGGAACATTTCTATAGAAGAAAGTTTTGGCTAATTCCTTCAAAATGATGATTATAAAATTGTCCAAATTAAGCATGACTTAAAGTAAAGTTCAGGGGCTTATTGGGAAGTCCACTTAAGGACTTAAATTAAAAGGCTTTGATGGAGGGGCAATTCAGTCTTTAGCCACTCATTTTAATGACATGGCAAGAAAGACAAAAAGCAAGGGGTTGTCGTGTGTTTGAAAGAGAGAAGCCGACTATGAGAAGAAAATAAGAGAAGAAAGAAAGAAAGGAGAGAGGAGAAAAGAGAAAGATGGTTTCGGTGATGGGAGAAAGAGAGAAAGGTTTAGGGTTTACGATTTTTTGTGCTTCAAGGGATTTTGAAGATGATGCAAAAGGAAAAGGGTGGAAAAGCTTGAAAGCTCTCTAATGGAGTCCAAAAATCCGAAAATGGTGGAAGAGAGAGGTAAGTATTGATTTTTTTTATGTTGAGATTTTGTTGAGTTTTTGGTTTAGAAACCTTGGAAATGATCTGGGTATGTGATATATGAAGTCAATTTTGATGTTTATGCCTTAAGTTGTGTTTAATTTTGGATGGGAATTAATTAGGGTTTATGCCTAATTTTGTGATTAGGGTTTTTGAAAATTATTGGCTTAGAATCATGGAAAATATGATGGATTGGTGAAATATGATACCAATTTTGAAGATTTTGTGATTTATGATATTGAATTTGGGTGAATTGGTTTAGGTCAATTTTGAAATTTGGGGATTTTAGAAATTCTTGCTTTAGATAGCTTAGAAAAGTGATCAATTTGGGTTTCCTATAGTTAATTTTGAGGATTATGATTTTTATGATGTTGAATTTGGATGTTTATGGCTTAGGAAATTTTAAATTGGAGGAAAGAAGAAAGGCTTTGGAGAATTGAAGTGTGGATCAAGTTTCTAGCATGAAATTGAGGTGGGTAGCATATTTATATTTTGATTTGTAAGCTATATATGAATTTTCGAAAATTAAAGAAAGCAAAAATTGGGTTTTTGATAAATTATCGTTTTTGTAAATGTTTGAAAATGATGATTAATGTTTGAAATTATGATTTCGAATGATTAAAATTATTTTTTCAAATGTTTTGATAAAGTGAAAAATATATATCTCTGAAATTCCTTATTTATGAATGAATTGATAACTGTGACATTTATTGATTTTTGAATGTTTTGATAAAATTGAATCTTTTTGTATGAATGTTTTAATAATTGCTATGGTTGTTGCATTATTGAATGATTGAGAATGTGTTATGTGAATTGGTTTTGATATTATGAATTTATGAATGAAAACGTGTTTGTTAGGATATGTGTATGAAAAATAAAGTTTTCGAAATGTGCCTTCGGGCGATTTGATTTGAATGTATGAAATATGCGTTATGTGAGTTTGGGTTAGGTCCCATAAGTAGAGTCAGTGAACTGGTCTCGATTTTAAAAGGCTTCTCCCGCCTGCCCGCTAGTGACACTGGTTCTCCAATTTCGGATTCCCTTAAATTCACGGCTGCACAAGACCGCTACGCAGGACTGTGCAGTACGTTCCGTTTGGACCGAAACCAAACCATTCTGAAATGTTATGTGCTTTTTGCTTTATTTATAATATGATGCATTAATATGTGCTTGCATTCATGTTTTCGATTATACTTATGAATCTTGAAAAGTTTTGGAATTTTCTTGGAATGAAAAATTTGAGGTTTGAAATTGTGAAAAGTTTGGAAATTTCAGTATAAATGTTTTAAAAAGTGTAAAGGAAATAAGTTTTTGAAGAAATGATTTTTGCTTATTTTTCAATTTATAAATATGTTATCCACTAGTTATTTCAGCTCACCCCCCCTCTTTCATCCCCATCTCCAGGTTTTCGAGCAGGAAATCGGATGAAAGAATGCCAAGACGTGTTATTCGATTTTGTATCGTTTGTATGCGTAAGTTGGGATTTTGTATCGTTTTGTATAAGACTGGATTTGCCCATTATTGTATTATAAGTGTTACTGCGGGATGTATATGAATTCTGGATTTGGGTATTGATTTGAGTTATGAATTGTATATGATTATAATTGGTTTAGGTTTTGGATTAATTGATGAAATTTTTTATGGAATTGAGATATTGAATGTGATTTGGGATTGCATGGTGACCTTGTATAAAGACTTGGATTATGACATTATGTATGATAAATTATGATTTGTATATTGGATTGAGGATTTTTGAAGTATTAGGTATATGATTGCGTTTGTATATGCTGCGATCCCGGACGGAGGGTCCGGTGGATCTTGATGTTTGTGTGATTGTTTGGTAATTTTAGAAGTGTGTTTTAAACACTTTACAGGTTGGGGTTAGTCAAAATGCAGTTGTTGTGCCACCGAAATTTCGTTAGATAATTAGTTGAAAAAGAATAAAAATAAGAATGAGATGTTTAAAAGAGGGATTATGGGATTTATATGATTGTAAGGTGATTACTATGATTTGGGATGTTTTGAATGAAATTGAGAAAAGATGAAAGAAATGAAAAAGAAAGGAATAAGAAAAAGAAAAGAAAAAAATAACGGATTTTCGGATGTTTTAGTCTTAGGGTCTCCATCGCTATTTTAGTTTTTCCTAAGTTATACGCTTCGGATGTCGGAATTTGATTCAGTTCGTTTCGAACCATTTGTTTGAATTGCGTTCGATTCTTTCGCCTTTTGATTCGCATGTTTTTCGTACTTTATTTTTGTTAGCTTTTCGCATTTGATTCGATTCTTTTCGCTTCGCGATCCGTTCATTTGTTTCTGATCGTATTCCGTTCCGCACACGTTTACTTTGATTTCGCTTCCGCAATTTGTGCTCCGATTTGCCGATCCATTCGTTTGATTTATTTTTCACCTTTCGATTCACCGTTCTTTTAGTTTTCCGCTTTTCATTTTTTTTCCGGTTGGGATCCGGTTCCGAGATCGGGTCCCAACATAGATGGTATCAGAGCCCAGTATTAGGATCTTACTTGGGCTATACGTTTGATAAGATTGAATTTGTGATAATGTGATGAACATGCAGATGGATTTTTCATACATGATGTGAAGAACCTAATGGATCGTTTGATTAAGGTGATGAGTGATGATTGATTATAAGAAAGTGTTAATGGAAATTGAGAGGAAAAATTCATGATGAAACTGGATGAAATGATTTTAACTATACAGGTGTGAGATGAAATAGGAAATACTTGAAGGATATGATTAAATGATATGAAGGTATGTCATGAAATAATTGAAGAATTAAATTGATTGTTGATCAAAGTGACGAGAATCATGATTGATTTTAGGAATGTGTTAATGAAATTGAGATTAGAATTTTTAATGAATTTGGATGAATTAATTTCGAATATGCATATATGAGATGCAATTAAAGGATACTTGAAAGATTGAATAAGTGACAACGATATATGTATAGAAGTCAAAGGGATTGAATTGAATGGTTTTGGTCCATGCTAAGGTTCTTTTACAATTGGACTATTGACTTGTAAGAAATAGTGTTTTGATTTGATATTGTAGATATAAGCACAAGAAGTGAAAATTTGTGAAGAAATTGAGAGATATGTATGGTGAGAAATTAGATAAGAAAGTGATTGATGAAAAAGATTATTTGAGAAAATGCGTTATTTGGTGTTTTCTTACGTTAGAATTTCGAGGAAGAAATTTTTTTAATAGGGGAAGAATTGTTGGACCCCGAACTTTCCTTGAAATTTTGAAGTGTCAAGTGACATGAAAATAAGGAAATTAAAATGAATAAATAAATAAAAAATTTTGATTGTGAATAGTAAGATGAGATTAAGATAGGCGAAAAATGCTTTTGTTATTGAGGTTTATGATATGTTATGGCTTAATATGGCATTTGAAGTTTAAATGAAATTGTTAGTGAATAAATTTCTTTAATGGAGTTAAAAATTTAAGAAATAAAGAAAAAAGAGTGAGAATATGAAGAATTAAGAAAATTTTGACTTTTTGGTCATAGAGAGTTGATTTTTTGATTTAGGCCAAATTTGAGAAAATAATCTTCATAAAACTTTTAGTTTATGTTAAGAGCTTTCCATCGCCATAAAGTTTGACATTTTTTGAAATCGGGAGTAAAAGTTACGATCAGTCAAAGTTTGTTTTGCAAAAATATCTTTGAGTGTACATTTGCGTGTACTCGGCTTTGAGGCCACTAGTCGTACGGATTTAGTATGAATTGGAGTAAGTGGTCTTCATGAAAGTTGTAGCTTGTCTGTCAATCTTTCCGACGCTATAAAATATGCAATTTTTGGATGTGGGAATTGGAAAATATGAAATTTGAAAGTTTGGAGTTTGTTTAGGTGATGTTTAACAGGGTAGTAACTTTGACTAGGTTTTTGACCCCTTTAGAGATGGAATTGATTTTTGAGTTCTTCGTGGAATTTGTAGAGATTCATTTTATCTTTCCATTGACACTAAATTTGTCAAATATGGAGTTCATAATCAATAGTTATGATTTTTGAAAAAATTCTGTTCTATGATGTCGTTTCTGCTTGCTTCACATTTTGTTTCTTCCTTCAAAATCCGACCCTTTTGCAACTTTTTGCTTATATCTTTTCCGTCTGACATCCGATTGACTTGGTTTTTGAAGCGTTGGATTCCTAAGACAATTAATTACTTCTTCAGGAGATATTTGTATTTTTATGAGATTAAATTAAGGATGATTAATTTAATCAAAGTGAGTTGAGAAATTTTTGAACAAGGTTCAGTATTTTGGTGAATTATCGATCTGTAGAGATCCTATTGAGTTGATTCTTAAGGTAAAATAAAATTGAGACATGGGGCTACAAGTTATATGAAGGAATCGACTTTCAATTTGGCCGCTAAGACTTCCAATTTTTGAATGTAAGTCGGGTTAGAAAAATCTGAAAGTATTTTGGCCATAATTGTTATTCTAGTTATCCAAATGAGGTTATTCTTGTTTTGGATTAAACTAGAGCGATAAGGCTACAATTTGTCTGAAGAAACTAAATTTTATTTCAGCTTCTAAGATTGCCAATTTTCGGATGGAAGTAAAGTGCTGGAAAATTTTCAGCATAATGGCATTCTGCAAAGTTTGGACTATAACTCTTGGTGTAGTGCACCAAATTAAACGATTTTTATGGCTTTATGAAATTAAGACATAGGGGAACATTTCTATAGAAGAAAGTTTTGGCTAATTCCTTCAAAATGATGATTATAAAATTGTCCAAATTAAGCATGACTTAAAGTAAAGTTCAGGGGCATATTGGGAAGTCCACTTAAGGACTTAAATTAAAAGGCTTTGATGGAGGGGCAATTCATTCTTTAGCCACTCATTTTAATGAAATGGCAAGAAAGACAAAAAGCAAGGGGTTGTCGTGTGTTTGAAAGAGAGAAGCCGACTATGAGAAGAAAATAAGAGAAGAAAGAAAGAAAGGAGAGAGGAGAAAAGAGAAAGATGGTTTCGGTGATGGGAGAAAGAGAGAAAGGTTTAGGGTTTACGATTTTTTTGTGCTTCCAAGGGGATTTTGAAGATGATGCAAAAGGAAAAGGGTGGAAAAGCTTGAAAGCTCTCTAATGGAGTCCAAAAATCCGAAAATGGGGGAAGAGAGAGGTAAGTTTCGAATTTTTTTTAAGTTGAGATTTTGTTGAGTTTTTGGTTTAGAAACCTTGGAAATGATATGGGTATGTGATATATGAAGTCAATTTTGATGTTTATACCTTAAGTTGTGTTTAATTTTGGATGGGAATTAATTAGGGTTTATGCCTAATTTTGTGATTGGGGTTTTTGGAAATTATTGGCTTAGAATCATGGAAAATATGATGGATTGGTGAAATATGATACCAATTTTGAAGATTTTGTGATTTATGATATTGAATTTGGGTGAATTGGTTTAGGTCAATTTTGAAATTTGGAGATTTTAGAAATTCTTGCTTTAGATAGCTTGGAAAAGTGATCAATTTGGGTTTCCTATAGTTAATTTTTAGGATTATGATTTTTATGATGTTAAATTTAGATGTTTATGGATTAGGAAATTTTAAATTGGAGGAAAGAATAAAGACTTTGGAGAATTGAAGTGTGGATCAAGTTTCTAGCATGAAATTGAGGTGGGTAGCATATTTATGTTTTGATTTGTAAGCTTTGAAAAATAAAGTTTTCGAAATGTGCCTTCGGGCGATTTGATTTGTATGTATGAAATGTGTGTTATGTGAGTTTGGGTTAGGTCCCATAAGTAGAGTCAGTGCACTGGTCTCGATTTTAAAAGAATTCTCCCGCCTGCCAGCTAGTGGCACTAGAGCTCCGATTTCGGACTCCCTTAAGTTCACGATGCAGGATCGCTATCTTGGGGCTGCAATGCGTTCGTTGGACCCAAACCAAACCATTCTGAAATGTTATGTGCTTTTTGGTTTATTTATAATATGATGCATTAATATGTGCTTGCATTCATGTTTTTGATTATACTTATGAATCTTGAAAAGTTTTGGAATTTTCTTGGAATTAAAAATTTGAGGTTTGAAATTGTGAAAAGTTTGGAATTTTAGTATAAATGTTTTAAAAAGTTTAAAGGAAATAAGTTTTTGGAGAAATGATTTTTGCTTATTTTTCAATTTATAAATATGTTATTCATGAGCTATTTCAGCTCATCCCCCCTTTCATCCCCATCTCCAGGTTTTCGAGCAGGAGATCGGATAAAAGAATGCCAAGACGTGTTATTCGATTTTGTATCATTTGTATGCGTAAATTGGGATTTTTGTATCGGTTTGTATAAGACTGGATTTTCCCATTGATGGGTGTCGAATCCACCAAAAATAAATCCCAAATACCAGACGAAAATAAATTGCGCACAGTGGTAAATGGGGTCAATCCACAGAGAATGGAATAATTGATTCTATTTAAATGCCAAAGAAAGAATGAAAATAATTAAAATGGGGGGTTTGAAGTTTTCGACTAAAACTACTAATTAAACTAACCACTAATAAATGATTAACGCAATTAATAAAAATAATAACCAACAAAGAACGCAAACAAAACTGATAAACTCAAATAACGACAACTTAGCCAGGAAATTCCTAATTATTATGCATAGACCTCGATCATCGACTCAAATATTTTCTTTGGTTTAATAATAGGTTAGCTATGGTTACCAACTTCCTCTGGCTCCCTCGTTTCTTCTTAATCTTAGAACAATCAAAGAGACTCGTTTAAACTGTTCCCTAATTAATTAATAACCCCTTCGAGACTCTCTCCGAGATTCAATTAATTAACAGCATTAAACTCTAAAGAAACACTAACCCTAACTGACTACGCACTGACTCATGCTTCATGTAGTTAGATTGCAAGTTCCTCCACACGAAATCAGACAAGTACTATATCCTAGTGCCAATTGCCACAAACACCGATCACCCAATTAGACTCCACCAAGCAAATCAGTTGGCGATATGTAACTTAACTAACTCTACAATCAGGCCTCAATCGCAGAATCAATTAATAAACAATGATAGTAAATCAGAAACAGTACGAATATTATAAATCAAATAATCAGAACAATAGGTCTCACGAGTCAAAGCATAACAATTGGAATTCCCCGACTAAAAATAACTTAGCTACTCATAACGGAATTAAACCTAACAAAGTTCTTAATTAACATATCTAAAACAAAGAAAAGAAGAAAAACTAAAAAAAATAAAGTTCTGGAAATTGATCTTCGATGATGATGCCTTGCGTCCTCCACTGCTTCATTAAATCTCAAAACCAAAAGAAGAGCACTTGCTTGGCTGCCGTCACCCTCTTTTCTCCTAGGTTTTTGTCTTCTTTTTCTAATTCTGTGGGCCCCCTATTGATGGTCTCTTTTCCTAAACAACGTGGGCCCCTTCTTGATGGCCTCTTTCCTCAACAACGTAGGCCCCTTTCCCGTTAACCAAAAGCTTTAAAATCTTCCTCTTTTGGGCTGCCACGTTGCTTTATTTTTAATCTTGCTGCTTTCCTTGTTAATTCTCCATGTTATGCGAAGATTGCAATTCCCAGGGTAACAGGGATCCTGTGTGTGATCACGGATAGGCTTCCTGTGCGACAAAGAGTTGTTCGTCTGGGGATTCATCCTTGATTTTAATTGTTTTTTTCCTCTTAATTCCCCACGTTATGCGAAGATTATAATTCCCTACAAGGAAATATTAAATCAAATTATGTCCCAATAATTTCATCAACAAGAGGAATAAAAAGGAATAATTAAAACATAAATATTAGACAAATATGCACTTATCACCCATTATTGTATTATAAGTATTACTGCGGTATGTATATGAATTCTGGATTTGGGTATTGATTTGAGTTATGAATTGTATATGATTATAATTGGTTTAGGTTTTGGATTAATTGATGAAATTTTTTATGGAATTGAGATATTGAATGTGATTTGGGATTGCATGGTGACCTTGTATAAAGACTTGGATTATGACATTATGTATGATAAATTATGATTTGTATATTGGATTGAGGATTTTTGAAGTATTAGGTATATGATTGCGTTTGTATATGCTGTGATCCCGGACGGAGGGTCCGGTGGATCTTAATGTTTGTGTGATTGTTTGGTAATTTTAGAATTGTGTTTTAAACACTTTGCAGGTTTGGGTTAGTCAAAATGCAACTATTATGCTGCCGAAATTTCGTTAGATAATAAGTTAAAAAAGAATAAAAATAAGAATTAGATGTTTAAAAGAGGGATTATGGGATTTATATGATTGTAAGGAGATTACTATGATTTGGGATGTTTTAAATGAAATTGACTAAAGATGAAAGAAATGAAAAAGAAAGGAATAAGAAAAAGAAAAGAAAAAAATATATACCGGATTTTCGGATGATTTAGTCTTAGGGTCTCCATCGCTATTTTAGTTTTTCCTAAGTTATACGCTTCGGATGTCGGAATTTGATTCAATTCGTTTCGAACCGTTTGTTTGAATTGCGTTCGATTCTTCTGCCTTTTGATTCGCATGTGTTTCGTACTTTGTTTTTGTCGGCTTTTTGCATTTGATTAGATTCGTTTCTCTTCGCGATCCGTTCATTTGTTTCCAATCGTATTCCGTTCCGCACGTGTTTACTTTGATTTCGCTTCCACAATTTGTGCTCTGATTTGCCGATCCGTTCATTTGATTTGTTTTTCACCTTTCGATTCACCGTTCTTTTCGTTTTCCGCTTTCCATTTTTTTTCTGGTTAGGATCCGGTTCCGAGATCGGGTCCCAACATAGAACATTTTTTTGCCATTATTGGGGTCATTGTTGGAATGTAGGTGGAACTTGAGCAATGTAATCTACATTACCTTTGATAACTATAGCCTAAATAACCTTTTAATCCTTCCCTTATCCTTAAACCCATTACAACCAAAGAAAAGACTTGTTTTATTTTTGTACGAAATTCACAAGTGGTTGCGATGTGATATATTTACAAGCATATGGCAATGTCATTCTATCATGGCGAATATGATTGAAATGTCCTATAAATACTTCTTGAGTACATTAATTGAAACTTCATATGAGGTCAAATATGGCGCATTTTGAGTTTGGAAAGGTCATTGGGAATTGTGATGGTTGTTCTAGAGTTGAATCGTATGAAATGCTTGTAGCTCGATGGTGATTTTGGTTCGGTAAGATAATGCATGTTGACTAAATTTTTCAAAAGAGTTGTAAACAGATTTGTTTAGGTTTGTTTTGTTTTGTTTTCAAGTTTTGAATACTTAGGGACAAGCATTGTTTAGATGTAGGGGAGTTTGATAGGTTAATAATTTACATATTAAATTGGGATATTTTTAAAGCATATTGAATGGATATTGTGATTATTATGTTTTTTCTACGTTGTTCTTGGAGGTTGGGAGATGTAGAGCTATGTTGGAGAAAATTAGCAAAACATGTAGCTGGAGGACGTTTGATAAAGAAGAAACACCCAACAAAAGACAACAGTAGCAGTGCAGCAAGTGAATAACTAACTAAGCAAAACAATGCAGCGTAATGAAGCAAAGCGACGATGCACAACCAAGGAAGGAGCGGAAAACGTAGGGCACACTATCAAAGAAAAGAAGAACAAAACACGGCAGAGGCAATAGTGAAATGCAACAAGAGGAGCGTAGGTTTTAATAAAAATGAATAATACCAATGGACCAAAAATTAAAATTGTCACATAAGGGAATAGTAAAAAACACAGAATAAAAGAGAGGAAGTCAACAAAAAGATGGTGACTGTTTTCTTTCTAAAGGAGAAAGCGTCTTTTTGGAACACAACATACATAGGCGGCTTTACCAGGGAAATAAGCAGCAGCTACTTTGGAGAATTTTTCAACAGGACCAAGTTTGAGGACATCTTCTAGAGTTTGGCAACAATTAATAGTTGGAGCTGAATTTGGACTCAACTTTACGTTGGGTTTTCTTTCCACCTTTTGCTTTCAAGGGAGAAACAATGTGGAACTTAAAACTCCACCCTCACATGTTCTTCCTTAAGTCTCTTCCTTAAGAATAATTTTCCTTTTTAATTATATTCATGTGTTTTTTTTATTTATGGCTTTTAACTAATTTTTTATTCTAGTTAGAGGATTATATTAAAACCTTGATTCTAAATCGATTATGAGATTGAATAGTTTTATTGAATTCAATTGTGCATGGATATTTAATTAATTCCTGAATTTTACTAATTTTATGATAGATTTGGGTTTTATTGAATAGATGCATATATTTAATAATCTTGAAATAATCAACTACTAATCAAAATGGCAAATCTGTAATTGTTTTTTGATTTTAATAAGTGGCAATCGACATAATTTTATTTTTGCATTAAGTAGTTTAATATACGTCGTGGAATTAAATAATCTAATTGCAACAAATCATCTGTTGAGTTTGTTGGTTAGAATTGGGTCTTTCTAGATTTTAACGTTGTCAAAACATTAAATGCTATGAACTGCCTCTTGGGTTATTTTTTGATTAGGGAGTAATTATTCGAATTGTTCATGATTATCGTATAAGGTAAGCAAAGATTGTTTATTATGGATTTGTTCTTGAGAACTAGAACCCATTTATTCATGAATATGTTGAATTACTTTTCCATCAATGATCAATTGCATGAATCAAGGTGGAAATAAATTCCTTTAACTAAAAGTTTGTTTTATTGAATTTAAAATCAATTCATTTTGTTATTTTTAGTATTGTATTTTAGCATAATTTCCAAACCTCTTTTTTCCACTTAATTGTTTAAAAGAGATAAACCACTATTCCCTGAGGAGACGACCTTACTCCATCGTGCTATGTTAATATTCTAAGTAGGCTAATTATTTTTGGTTGATTTGACACTCACCAGATTTTGGCGCCGTTGTTGCGGAACTACTATCAATGATTTATTTCTTTATTTTTATTCTAGTTAATGCCCTCGTCTTCCTGTAGAGGTGAATTGATTTTTTGTGCAGAAGTCAAGAAGACAGCCAATGTAACATCCCATCACCGATGGGAAGGGTAATTTAGTAAATTGAGACGGGTTAGGCGAGAGCAAATAGATCTCGGCATGAACATGCATCGCATAGCCTCTATAATTATAGGAATGGTAATTTTTGTACACCCATATGTTTGTACATGCATTTATGACATTTCCCGACATGTGGGTCTAAATAAAATTCTGTGTGATTCATGGGATAATTGTATTTGGAAAATTGATTTGCAATGGTTTATGTGTGTTTTATATTTTTAGGGAATTTCTGGAATTTTCCTGAAATTTTCGGGAAAATTTTCGGATCGGAAAAGTCGCCAAATGGCAGACTAATCGGTTTTTGGTACCGAAGATTTCTGTACAATGGCACTGGAATAATGGGTACATTAACTTGGGATTGTTATTAGAGCCATTGGATTTGGATGAGTTAAAGATTAATTGGCTTTGGGTTCTTTGATTTAATGGTTAATTGGTGTTTTGTCTCTTTCTCCATAAGGACAAGTGTCCTCATGCATTTAATTTATTTGTCTTTTTCCCTTCATGGATTCTCGATTCTTCTCCTTAGTGCATTAGAAAATTACCTTGAAGGTTGAATAAGATTACTTGGAAAGTGAAAAACATCCTCCATCCTTAGGTGTTTTATTCTCATCCTTCGATTGTTTCTTTTCCATCCCATACAAGAAGCTCTCCTTGCTACTTACTTGCCTTTCTTTATTCTCAACCAAGACTAAACTTAAGCTTTGTGAAGATGATGAATTGTGTGTGTTGGGGTGATAGCCGTAGGTGTTGGTGAGAGGTAGAGAAGTTTGGAGTGTTGGTGAATTGAAGAGCTTGAAGCTTGTTTAGGTAAGAACTTGTTTTGTGTTCTTTCCTTAGTAGGTAGAAGCATTTATTGTGCTTATTGGTGCATTAATTTCATGAAACTTGTCTATAAATTGTATGGGTATAGGTGTATGCTTGTGTGAGGGAAAATGGTATGGAAGTGAAAGAATGTGGCTTTAGTGTTCTCAATGAAATATATGATGTTAGATGAGTTGAAATAAAGTCAGAAAATTGTATATAATGTGTACTGCCCAAATTGTGCTTTATTATCCAAGTATTTGTCTTAATGAAATTGTGGCTGATCTCTTGGCTAAATGGGATGTTTAGTGATGTGGTATTCATGGTTTCATGCAAGGAGTAGGATTTAGTATGAAATCTGGAAAATGGAACTTATATATGTTTCAAGGATTTGTTTATAACTTTTGATGTGGTTATGCTATTGAGTTGAGGTTTGCTTTAAATTAAACTTTATAGATAAGGCTAGAATTCTTATGAAGGAAGTTCTGCCCAATTGTGACTAGAAGAGCTTTGAATTTAGCTCGGAAGTTTGAAATGTATGTGCTAGATGAACAATACCCGAACTTTGGTTCCATCTTGATGACCTGAATCTTTGAGAATTTTTATAGCATAAAGGAGGGCGATTTTGAGAAATTGGTATTACTGAAAGTTGTAGAGGATTGTTATAGCTTTCTAATGATATATTTTATGCGAATTTTTGGATGTGAGGATTGTAAGATAAAAATTAGGAAAGTTTTGTTGTAGTTGAGATTACATGCTGATTTCATAAGCTTTGACAGGACCATAACATTAATGAGAGAATTCGACCTAGTTTGAATTGGAATTTGTTGTGAAGTTCTTCCTGAGAATTGTAGTTTATTGTCTGAGCTTTTTATCCCTATATGGTATGGAAATTTTCGCCAAGGGAATTTGAAGTTATGAATTTTGAAAGGTTGGGTTTCTGTTGAGACTAGTTTGAGTAGGTTGAATCTTTATTTGCGAATTTGATTTGGTTAGAGATGGAATTGGTTTTTAAGTTATTACTAAAAGATGTAGCATAGGTTTTGCTCTTTTTTTTTTATATATAAAATTTGGAATTTTTGGTTAAGGGGATGAAGAGTTATGAATTTTTGTGATAATGTTGCATTGTGGTAGTAAATATGTAACTAGGCTGAGTCTTTGAGTGAATTTTTGACACCCTTAGAGGTGTTATTAAATTTCAAGATCTTCATGAAACTTGTAGGATTTTCCGAGATTTTTCCAACGAGACTGATTTTGTATCATTTGGACATTTGTGTGAAAAGATCGACCTTGTGAAAGAAGAGTTGGTTTTTGGAAAAGAGTAGAAAAAAAGGGTCTGCATCGCCCGCCCATGCATAACTTTTCCATCCGACCGCCCATGCATCGCCCGCCCATGCATAACTTTTCCATCCGACCGCCCATGCATCGCCCGCCCAATCTTTTGTGCATAACTTTTCTATCTGACCTCCGATTGACTTGATTTTTGAAGCGATGGATTCCTAAGAGATTTTTCTATCTTTCCATACCAGACTTAGGATTTTTGAGATCAAATAAAAAGGAGATGGTCGGACTTAAGTGAGTGGATCTGTTAGACCCCGTTCCCTTTTTCTTTATTAAATAGGTTTGTTTAAATTATTGGTAAGTTCATTATCTCTTGGCTAGTATTAATTGAAGTAATTAGGGTTTCAATTAGGGTTTTATTGGATTTCCGATTGGTTAGAATAATTTGGGATTTTAGAGCAATAATTAGTAATTGAAGAAATTGAGAGTTAGAATTTATAGCAATAATATTAAATTTCAGAATTTAGTTAAATTAAATTTTAATTTTAGTGTTATATTATCAAAGAATAAGAATTATTAAATTAGGTCATGTTAGGAATAAATTAGAATTTGTTTAAGTGATTATAAGGCTTTAGGTTTATTAATTAAGTGGGCTAGGGTTTGTATGGGAAAGTAAATGGAAAAAGAAGGAATTAAGTGGGCTTTTAAGTGGGAGCCCATGAAGGTTTAAGTTAGAAGGAGGGAAATGAAAATTTGGTGAAAGTTAGAAGGAGGGAAAGCTTGGGCTTGAAGAATTGGGCTTAAGGTTTTAGTTAAAGAATTAGGGTTAGGTTAAATTAAGAAGGTGTAGGAAGTGTTTTAAGGAAAGGAAGAGTGGTTCACGAAAATTGCAAGGGGAGAGACCAAGTGATGTCGTTTTTGGCATGGGAAATAAGTGAGAAAGAAGCTAACTTTAGGTCATTTGGGTTGGCCATCCGAAACTTACAAAGAGAGGGAGAGTTGGAGTAGCTTTCGAAAACTTCAAAGAAGAGAAATGGAAGGGTGAGTTCGGCCATCCAAAGGAGAAGGAGAAGAAGGTGTTTTAAGCTTGAGCAAGGGAGATTCACGTGGGTTATGTAAGAAAAAGAGGAAGGGAAGGAGTTCTTTCCATCTTAAGAAGCAAAAGAGGTTTTCGTGGGATCCTACAAGGTAAGAGGAAATTCGAATTTTTTGGTAGATTGTTAGGGATTTTACCTTCCTTGTTTCATTTTGGTGATTGGAAGAGTGATTAGAAGGAGATGTTGTTGGAGGATAAAAAAATCAGATTAGGTTAGTTTAAGGTTTCGAAATTTTAGAGTGGTTTGTTTGATGTTTTATCTTCTTTCATGTTTAAATGGATGATTGGATGAGGGTTTAGTGAAAGAATGAGAAAGGGAAGTGTTTTGTGTAGGTTTCTATAGAAAATAGAAGGGGATGTCGTGATGGTTAAATGGATTTGAAATTTGATTGGTTTTAATGTTAGTTTGGTTAATAATGGTGGTTTGAAAGGTATTGGTGAAAGAAAATGAAAGAAGCAAACATTAGAAAGTTTTGTTAAAATTCCAGCATGTGTTCATGGCTTAGGGTGAGAAATTTTGAACTTTTAGAGTAGTTTTGATGGAGGTTTTATGTTGGTATAGCTTAGGAAATGTTTAGGGATGGTTAGGTTAGATTAAAGTTAAGTTACTATGATTTTAAAAATTCCAGCATAGGCACAATTGAGAAATTGGCCTAATTATGTGTTAATGAAGGGTTGTATGCCTTGGTTAAGGTAAATTAACATAATTGGAGATATAAGGAAGATTAGATTAGCTTGAATGTAAGTTTTCATTTGTTATTTAAAATTCCAGCACTTTACTCTTTTAATTAATTAGCCTTATTATGATTGAATTAAGGTCAATTCGGCGTTTGGAAATTGAGGAGGTCAAAACAATCCATTGGGGCAAGTTAACCCAATTCCTAGCCATCGAAGTCAAGGTGGGTAACTTTTAATAGTTAAGTAATAAGCTACTTAATTGCTTCTTGAATGGTTTTCTATGACTTTCAAACTTTGAATGTATTCTTGTTTGTGGAATTGTAAACATGTATTATGTGCCTTTGTATGAACTATATTGTGTAAAGATTCATGAAAATGTTTGACAAGTACTAAAGTGCCGAATATGATACTTTGATGATCATGTGAAAGTAACTAGTTGTGATGGCCATTTGTGGCAAATACTTATGAATGTTGTAATGTTTGGAAACTTGAGTTTAAATGAGAAAGATGTGAATATGTGGTTTGGATGAATGCCTAAGATGAAATTGCATGATTTTCTTGGGTTTGTAGTGATCCCCTCTGTTAGCAAGTACGCACTTGTCTTTTAGGCTTCTCCCGTCTGCCCGCTAGTGGCATAGGAGTTCCGAAATCGGACTCCCCTCATTCCACTGACTACACATGGTCGCTTGTCGGACATGTGGAGTACGTCTGTTAGGATCACTCAAACCATCGATATGTGAAATTGTGTTATTATATGACATTCTTTGATCTTCTTTGTAAATGTTGTATGATATTAAAACTGAAGTTGTTGAATGTTAACTTGAAATGAAATTGTTGATGCATGATTAGCTTATGTTTAATTATTAACTTTTGTTACCCACGGAGCCGTCGTGCTCACCCCTCCTTTCCTCCACAGGTTTAGAGCGAGAAACTGGGTCGTCGCATCGGGAATGAAGAATTACTCCGATGCTTTTGTTTTTAAAGTCTTACTTTTGAAACCAATGCTTTAACTAGCATTTTGGGCTTTTATAACCGTTCTTTGGTTTTTGGATGTATTCGGGCTAAAACGCTCGTTAAAGCATTGTAATTGTCCATTTCATGTACAGTTTGAAGGTTTTAAAGTTTCATTGTATATGTTTAAGAATGTATGGTTATGTATGATTATAAGATTTCATGTTTGAGTTTGTAAAAGTAAAGATGGAATGGTATGTCTTAAAGAACTTAAATTGATGAATTGCTAGATACTTAGGCTTGCGTTGTTGCCAATTGGAGTTGGGATGGTTTGATTCTTGATTAAGTTTGTGAATTGGAAGATAGAAGTGTTTTCATGCGGTAGGAGTTAGGTTGTAAATTTTGGGCTAGGCGTTTTTAGGGAGGTGCTGTCCATTTTTTTAAAATGGGCAGCCACCTTATAGCGTGTATTAGACCATCTTAGAGTTAAAATTTGGATAAAAGGTATTTCTTAAAAGTTGATAGAGTTTGGCAAGATCTTTAAAGCGGGATAAAAGAGTTAAATTTGAATTAGGATGAAAAAGTTATAGGCGTTTGAAATTTCCAGATTACTATTCATTTGGTAAATGTTACTATTCATTTGGTAAATGTTACTATGCATTTGGTAATTTACTAAATACCAACCTTAAACGAGTTTCCATTTCTTTTAATGATAGATATGACTTTTACTTCCTTACTAATTGTTTTAAATAACCTTATATCTTTCGATATAGTTATATAGGTCATACTTGATTTCCTTTTGGTTAAAATGTTATACATTTTCAACTTTTGCAAAGGTATGAAAAAGTAAGCTTGGTGAACCTCTTAAACAATTCATGGATATTTTTTTTCTATGTTTATAAGTAAGTTTTGATACGTTTAATTTTATTTGGAAAAATTAGTATTTGGGTAAAAGATTATAAATAGATCAAGTTGGATTTTAAGTAAACCTATAATAATCGTTTTCTTATTTTCTTTGTATCTTTGTCTTTTGACCTTGATTCACATGAAATTTGAATTATTAATTAACTAGCTCAATCTTCCATCCTTTTTGGAAAAATGAGAGTGTCGGGTTTAGTTGGATTTTAGGGTTCGATAAGTGTCGGTTTTGCGAAAGGTCATCTTGTGACCTCAAAGATCCGATGGAGGCGTTTTCGATTTCATTTGACCTAGAGGTCTAGGTTTTTGTAGTAGTTTAAGTATAGGAGCAATGATGGGCCTAAGCGGATCAAAGCTATTGGAAGAGACTTAGGGTCGAGCTTTCCAACTTTATTCGGATGAAGTGAAACTAAGTCCAGTTTGAGATGCAATTAATGGTGTGGAATCCCTTCCTCGTGACGCGCGCGTCTAGATGTCAATCAGGACATCGGACTCGTGTCGCACCAGGGAGGGGTTCCAACAGGATCAGTTGGAATAGTTTGAACATGCTTTAGTAATTTGGGGATATCTTGAGCTAGAGAGCTTGGATCGAGCTGATTCCTTTTCCTAAGTAAGTTAAAGACAAAGCTCTACAAATGTCATGAAGAGGTCGGTTTTCAATTTAGCCCTTAAGATGTTCATTGTTCTGAGTGAAGTTTCATTGTGTGTTGATCTGAATATGTTTTGGGAATAATTTTTCCATCCGACGTTCGATTGACCCGATTCTCGAGGCATCGGATTCGTGAAATATTTAATTTCATTTATTTGTAAAATTGGAAATTTTTAGAGCGGAAATTAACGAGATTTGGTCAGGTCGAAGTGAGGGGACCGGGAAATGATTTTTCCGATCCATGTTTTCTTAATAATTGGATCTATGGAGGTCCGAATTGAGTGATTTTAGCGTCAATAAGTTTCTAATGTTTAAAAGAATTGGTTGTGTCAGGAATTTGTGCATTAGTATCGGGAATGTCACGAACATGCATTGTACATATCTAAATTGCTACATGTGCATTATTTAATATTTCTGATTGTGCAATTGGTAATGTGTGACTATTGTGATTGTTATAGAGCCACGTTGGAGCGTCATTGCATCGGCGTTCTTGAGACTTCCCAAAGACATTAGCTTGGAAGTTATTTGGTGAGTAACCTAGATGGTTTCTCGATTTTTAGTTGTTTATATTTTTGCACTTATGACATTGTGGAGAATAATGGTGGGCTTTGCGTTGTTTGTGCCTGGTTCCGGACCGAAGGTGTCTGATGTATTGGGAGTTTTTGACATAGAAGTGTTATAAGTGATTTGTAACGTGATTAATTGTGACTATATGTGTGAATGTGATAAATTTGGAACCGAATGTGATGTGAGCTTTGTTTGACATTGCCATATGCATTCCATACATAATGTATGATCAGTAATTGGCAGTTGTGACCGGGGCAGCCACCGAGAGCTTAAAGCTCAACGTAATTGGGCCTCGAGCCCACAGTGATCCAGAGCCTCAGGCTCAACGAATGATGTGCCCTTATTGGGACAGTTTAGGCGCTCGATCATAACAACGAAATAAATTAGAAAAAAGGTCACATACGCATTACATGTGCACTTGATTGAATACTTTGATTGAGTGAAAGGCAACTCGCCTTGGTTCTATGTGAATGATTCTGTGATATTTTTGAATGAACTATTGTGCTATAATTGTGTTATACTTGATAATGCATGAATTGGGTGAACCATCGATGATGGTTCCTCACTGAGTTCGCAAACTCACCCAAAATTGCAAATTATTTTTCAGGACCGAAAGAGTAGACTCCTAGCTCCAGAGAGACTTTTCTTGCCGTGTAGATCGTGTTGGCAAGAGAAGTCATGGCACACAGGTCGGTCAGCTAGGATCTTTTGGGGATGACCTAGTTAGGCGTTTTGTACTAGATTTCTTTGGGGTTTTATACAGATAATGAAAAACAGACAAATGTGTAATGACTGTTTTGGTGAGATGATATAAAAATGAGAAAGTTTATGGTTTCAAAAATTTAGTGATTTTCAATATTGATGTTTTATGGTTTGATGCCATGTGAGGTATAGTAGTGATTGTTCGTAGTTCACTCTTGTCGTAGGATATGTATCGAAATGACCTAAGGGCATCCCGATGTGTACCCTATGGTAAGGGGGTGCTACAACCAAGGCTAACTAAAAAGCAAAAAAACAGGAAGATCATTTGCATACTTCAATGTCTTACTCTAAAGAATTAGATAGTGAGTTTAAAGAGCAAGAGACTGAAGAGACGATTGTTAAAGAGCTAATCACTGAAGGAAGGGCAATGGGTGAACGACCATACTAGCAAATATTAAGAGAGTTAGCAACTCTTGGTGTCAACCAGCAACCTTTATACATTGAATTCCCTAATATTAATACACCTTTTGGGCTTAAATTTGGTTTGATACAGTTATTGCATACTTTCCGTGGACTTGCGGGTGAGAATCCCCATAAGCACTTGAAGGAATTCTATATTGTTTGCTCATCCATGAAGCCACGAGTTACTGAAGAGCAGATCAAACTTATAGCTTTTCCATTTTCATTGGCTGTCAAGACTAAGGATTAGCTCTATTATTTACCGTCTGGGTCCATAACCACATGGGATGAACTGAAAAGGCAATTCTTAGAGAAATTCTTCCCTACTTCCTGTGCTGTAAACATAAAAAAAGATATTCATAGAATCTGACAATTTAACGGAGAGACATTGTACGAGTATTGGGAGAGATTCAAACAACTATGCACAACCTGTCTTTAATATCAGATTTCGGACCAGATGTTTATGCAGTACTTTTATGAAGGTTTGATAGCAATGGATCAGAATATGATTGATGCCATAGGTGGAGGAGCATTAGTGAATAAAACCATAAAACCATAAATGAGGCAAGGAGTTTGATCTCTAACATGGCCGCTAATGCATAATAGTTTGGGACAAGATAAGATATCGCACCATAAAGGGTTAACGAGGTTAGTGTTTCTTCTATTGATCAAAGATTAGATGCTGTTACTTCTTTGGTGGAAAAATTGGTTATAGGATGAATTCTGTAACATCCTGTCTCCATATTAAGGGTTAGAACCCAAGATTTCTGAAATAGAGAGAAAATCAATGAGAGAGTTAGAGAAAAATTTGCATTTCATGCTCATGCATAATGTTAGCATACATGTTTGTGAATTTGAATTGTTGCACACATGAAAATAATTGTACATGCAGTCAGTGACATTCCGGGTATAATTGAATTGTAATGGGATATGTGGAAAATTGTCGTTACTGTGATGAAATAAATTTAAATGGTGGAATTGAGAATTTGGAATTTGTTTCCAACTGTATTAAATGGATTTTTGGATGGTGATTTATTAAAATTTACGTAAGTTGAATGAAGAAGAGAAGCTAGAAAAGTTAATATTGGTCTAAAACTTGCATGAATAAACTATATTGATCTAGATAGATTTTGACGAAATTGTCTGCATGAGAGTTGTAGATCTTTCTTTTAGCTTTCCATTGATATAAAGCTGCAATTTTTGGAGTTTTGGATCAAAAGATATGAAAGTTGGAAGTTGGGTATGTGACATTGGATTTTTAAGAGTCAATGTCACGATAGCGACTTTGGTTGTTTAAAGAGCGGAAGTCACGATAGCGACAATGGACATTTATAATGTGCACGATAGTGACTTTGGAGGTTCAAGGACAAAAATCACGATTGTTCACATGCACGATCGCAACTTTGAAGGTTGATAACCGATGAATATTCGATGAGTTTTCTTAACTTGAATTTTGGTTTTTATACCCAAGAGAAGTTGGCGGTAGAGTTCAGTGAATATAACTTGAGGAATAGGTTAGATGAAAGATTAGTGCAGTAGCTAATTGTAGAAAAATATGGACCACTTACGTTTCCTTGTGTTTTATTGTGTACTGTACATGCATGAAAAAAATGAATTGTTAACAGATGTGGATGGGAATAAATGATGTTAAATGAGTATAGAGCTAAGGAAAAGTTTCCAGTGATTAAAATGGAAAGTGTAGAATATAATGTGAGTGTTGTTGAAAATGATGGAGTTGAAAACAAGAGTTATGAAAATAGAGTAGTGAGAGAAAGATGAAAACATAATAGTGAGAGAAAGCTTATGAGAAGTTTTCGGTTTTGATCAATTATTATATAAGTTTGTTTTTGATATGTTTAGAGGTTGTCATGGGTATACAAAGACTGAATAAATGAATTAGGATTGGAAAGATTAATGGCAAGATACAGAAAATGAAGAGCTAGGATTAACATTCGTATATGAATGTTCTATTTTTGATGGTTATGAGTAATAATGGATTTTGATTTGTTTGTGAATGATAATGAGTTGAGAATGATGAGGAAATAAACTAGAAATGATAGAGTAAGAAAAAGAGATGTTTTAAGATGTAGAGATGAACCTTGTTGAAGTGTGTTGGACCTTTACACATGTAGTGTTTGCACTGAACATGCATCTATATTTTTTTTCCATATATTAGTCTATAGACCTCCAAATGAGATGATTTTAAGTTCATATTAAACTAAATATCTATGGCTAAATATTTCATGAAGGAATCGAAATTTAATTCTGTCTCCAAGAGTTTCAAACTGTAGCTCAAAGTTGAGTTTGTGAATTCTGTCTTGGTTTGGAACAGTCTGTAGTGTTTTGGCATAATTTGCAGAATATAGAATGAAATTGCATGAAATTAGTTTCATTTGAAGCTTAAAACATAAAGAAACAATTTTTTATAAGAGTGTTTTGCCTAAATCCTTCATATTCCTTATCAAAATGACCATAAAAGATGGACCCAAAGGTTTGTTTGGAGAAGAAGAGAGAGACTGTAGTGCATGAAGTTGGAGAAGAAAAGAGGGATTGCACGATCGTGCTTATGCATGATCATGACATTTTGGAGGAGTATGGAAAAGCACGATCGTGCTTGTCTAAACTAACTTGAATATCATGATCATGACATTGAATGCTTACAGAAGTGGACTGATGTGAACATCCTTCACTCTTTTGGCTATAACTTCTTCTTCCAAACTCCAAATGAATTGATTCCTAAACCATTAGACACGTAAGACATTGCTCTACCTCTCCACAAAAATGAATAACAATATGAAAACAATTGAGATGGTTTGAGTGGAAAGCATGGGATGGGTCTAACAGCGTAAATTCTTCAACATTTTTGTCTTTATCTCTCAACCCCATGAATTATTCTCACACCTAGGACTTTTCTCACACCTATGATTAATAATCATGGGCATGACTCCTGCATAGGCGTGACTTTCTTCATTAACAACTGTGAGTTAATTGCAAGAGTGTATGTTTAATTGTCTTATCATGCTACAGTGCTTTCTAATGGTTGCTGAACATTGTGCAACCGAACCATTTTATTTCCTTCGATAATAAATTCTTCTTTAGACCTCCAAATGATTTAATTCTTGAGCCATGGGATTCCTACGACATTATTTTACCTCTCCACAAAAATTTGTAGAATTCTAAATTGAGTGGAAAAATATTGATTGATTGAAAATGAGGGAATCTGTTGGAATAGTGAACTGGTGTTGTTTTACTGAACACACCTCAGTGTTTTGATTATATCTAGATATATAGGATTTCAAATGAGATGATTCTTAATTTGAAATAAACTAGAGAAATAGGTTTATAAATCATCTGAAGAAGTCGAATTTTTAACTAGTCTCTAAGATGTTTAAATTCTAGATGGAATTTGTGCATAGTGAATTGTTTTGGACAAGAGCAGTCCAAAAATGTTTAAGGTATATCTTTCAAATCACTGAACCAAATCGAATGATTTTGGTGTCAATGGAGACATAAGACATAGGGGAATATGTTTTGAGAAGAAATTGTTACAAAATAAATTTAGTATCGAGGTCAGAAAGAACATGCAAAGTTGACCCGAAATGCTGTGTTTATGGAAAAATCTGAAAATGATTTAATGAGTTATAACTTGTGATTGCAGTGGTATTATTGAGTTTAAAACTTAAGAATAAATTATACTTAGGTAATTATTAATGAAGGGAAGTGGATAAGTGAATAAGAAATGGAAAGTTGTTCAAGTTATAACGTTAAGATTTTTATTACCCTTGAAAGACAAGCTACTATACTTGTCTTTATCTTTCTTGAGACTTCTTTCTCTAGAGTTCCTCCAACACAGTGTTTTTCATCAAATATTCACCAAAGTTAAATCTTGCTTTTCTCTGTTTGCCATTACTTCCACTTTGATATTTTTTTCTTGTATCCCAAGAAAAGCCAAACCTCCCTGTCAACTTTCAAGTTGATGTATGTGGGTGCATGGGGGATTAGGGTTACGTAATTTTGTAGATATTGGAGCTTTAAACAAGTAAGCTTGTTATGATTATGTATTTTTGTATGAAATGAAGCATGCATCATTAGTTCACTACTAAATGGTTAAGAACAGTAATATTCTTATTTTCTGGAAAATGAGTGACGAGATTTTGTGTGCCCTATATGGTGATTTTCTTTGGATTTGATGACTGAAATGTTATGGGATAATGTTAAACAAGTTTTGGTAGTTGAAAGATCAATAATGTGTATGTGATGAGAGTAAAAAAATTTGGAAACATGAATATGTAATGCTCTGTTATGTTGAGGTTTTTACTATTCATATATATATATATATATTTATATAAGTTTTGGAGTGTTTTTTGAGATGATTAAAAATGAATTTAGAGTTAAGAGATAAGTGTATGGTGATGTATGGAAATGTGAAAGAACGATTAAAGTTATAGTTAAAGGAATAAATGAAGAAAATACAAAAGTTAGAAATGCAGAAAAATTGAAAGTGAAGAACTGCAGAAAATGTGATGAAATGTGTGAGTGTTTCGATTTTTGGATGATTATGAAAAATGATAGATTTTTGATTTGGTTATGATTTGTGAGCTAAAATGAAATATATATATACTTCATTTTTCCTCTTCACTAGTCACATACGGGTATGTATTGAAAAATTAGTGGATGGGTTATTGAGATCAAATTACCAAAGGATTAAGTGTCTGATTCAGAGAAATGATGAGTGATTAAGTTATGAAGTTGGTTAGGTACCCGGGATTGTCATTGAACATACATTGTACATAGTTCATATACACAATTGTGCATGAATAAATGTTTATAATTGTGCCATTATTAATGAGTGTGCAATGTGTGTCTTGCATAAATGGGTTGTGCAGGTTAAGTGTTCGCATTCTGGCATTTCCAGAATTTGGAAGCAAATGCTAATCTAGAGTGTACTGTGCGTAGACCTAGATGGTCTCATTTCATTGTTTGTTTTGTCTGAAGCTTTGTATTGATTGACTACTGAATGATTATATGAATGTGATTGATTGTGTTGGTTTCTGGATAGAAGGTCCGATGATGTGATGAATTGATTGGGATATTGAAGTGTTACTTGTATGTGAATGAGATGAACTAAGTGTACATAATTTGATAATAAATGTGTTTTCAATGAGCATTTGCATGTAAGTGAAAAGTGATTCTCAACTTAATGTTGAATGCCGGACTAAGGTACGATGATATTGGAATGTGATTGAATGGGATATGCAAATGTGATTGAGGCATTCCATTTCATGAATGCATGAAACATAAAGGCATGAGCCTTGAGCTCAAAAGTGATTAAGAACCTAAGGCTTATTATGTAAAATGAGCCATTTATCCCCTAAGTAGATAAGGGAAAGTTAGTAATGAGCCCGATATCCAATAGATACGGGACAGTTTAGGCCCTCGGTTACAACAAAATAACAAATAGAAAGTGGGTCTCATATGCACTGCATATGCATAATATGAATGATTAAATTATATTGAATGTGAAATGATGTGAATGTGAATGTGATTTATGTGTTATGTGACTGGGTGAGCCATCGATGATGGTCACTCATTGAATTCTCAAAATTCACCCAAAATTTGCAAATATTTTTCAGGACTCAGAAGAATACCCCGTGATAACTTGCATTTTGTGCATGTTAATTGTGTGTGTTTTATGCACTTTTGATATGCTTATGTGATGTTTTTCTTGTGTTTCTATGGTAATTCGGGTCTTTGTATGTTCTAGGTGATAAAATACCAAAGTGATGCGATTTGGAGTGAATTTGGCTGATCTGGAACTGGAAAATTTCAACATGACCATGTTGAAGGTGACGCGACGCTGGCAAATTGCTACCTACGAATTTCGGATTAATTACTTTGGGATTTGGGCTTGAATGATACAACCCTTTTGCTGGACGAAGTCAAGTTATTTTGTAGCCCATTGGAGCTTTATTTTGATATTTAATTGGGTCCCATTTTATTTATTGAAAAAGAAACAAAGCCTAGCCCTTTTAACAGTCCCACTTTAGGAAATTAAAAGGGGAATTCTTTTTCACATTCAGCTAGAGAATAGATAGGGACGGCAGTAGCTTTATAGAGGAGACAACAGTAGCTTTTGGTGGTGAGTAGAGAAAGACAATGACTCTCCTCTAAAAACATTGTCCTTGAATATTGCTATTCGTGGCTAACCTTTTGATATATCCAAGGCATCCAACGTTTGATATATGTAATTCGTGAGACTCCTTTGATTTAATTGCTTTCTTTTTTATCTCTTATGTTTGTTTGATCTCTATGCTTTAATAGATTTTTTATCGTTGTGTTTGTTGATTAATGAGGCCTATTAATTGATCGATTTGGTGATGATTGAGCCCAACTTTATCTTATTAATTGGCTAGACTTTTACTGTTTTTAATGTACTTTTTGACTCTTTATTTGTGACTTTGTGCTTTAATTTGTCCCTTACAGTGAGCTTACAATTATGCAGTTTGATAGTGAAAATTGTTGTTTGATGTTGTAGGGGACTAAGGGAGTCAAAAAGGCTGAGAAGAAGTCTGTACGTCGCAACTAACACAGCAGCACGCCGCGGTGAGGAACCAAGAAGCGCACGCCGCGGTGCCTACGAAACATCTCGTCGTGGCGAGGATCAATGAATCACACGTCGCGACGCAACCCTCTCATCGCCGCAGCGAGCGATCCAGAAGGAGCACGCCACGACGCCTATTAAACATCTCGCTGCGACGAGTAGACTAATACCCGGACTTCATTTGGAAAGATCTCTCACTATTACGACCCGACCCGCATCCATCATTTAAAAGCCTTGCTATTTTTAGGTCAAGGCGGATGAAGATCTTTTGGGGGAGACGCTTTTAGAGGCAGCAGAGACGACTATCCCTACCACCATCATTTCCCATTTTTTTATCATCTTCGATCATCTCCATCATTCCACTGTCAGCATCTTCTACTACTATGGGAGACGTCCAACCTTCACAAGTTGCGAGAGAGTCCGGAGACATGCATAGCTAAACACCCTTTGCTCTTGAAGATGTAGCATCAGCTTGAGTTCACTGGTTCTAAAAGGGGAGTTAATCTTACATCGTCAAGTTTAATTACATTGTTGTAAATTCCTGAGTTAGGATTTACTGCTTGTAGTTAGATTAGCTTGGTTATAGTTTAATGAAGTGATGAATGATGTATTGTGTTATGGATTGCTTAATGTAGAACTTCAATGCTCAATATATGAAGTCTCATATATGTCTTTTGGTGATTGTGTTAACCCTCTTTATCTGCCTAGTTATGTTTGATAATGAGATTGTGCTTGAACCAATTGACCAATTGCATTAGCTTATCCATTTCACACATTAAGATGCATTTAACAAGGTTTTAGTTAACGGAGTTCGTTGATTAAAACCTTGGACTTAAAGAATCCCTTAAGGTTCAAAGGCTTAAGAGCACTTAATGGGATCTTGAGAAATGGAGTTCATTGATCAAGATCCTGGACATGAGGAGAAGTCTTTAAGGTTCATATTTGAAAACTTAGTGAATTTCACTTCCCGAAAATTGTTTTGAACCATGATAGCTTAAGCTCATTTTCAACAGGATTTATTATCATTTTCTTGTTACTAAAGTTTTTGATTTCTTTTAATTCCATAAAATCCAAAAATATACTTTTTACACTCTTGCCTTCAATTTAGTTAAATTTCCTTAGTTCTTTCAATGACCAAAACCCCCATTTTATTAACTTTGATTGCAATTTTTCACAATTAGGCTAGCTTAGACCTTTTTCACTTGGTTCCAATTAAGTGAGACGACCCGAGGTTGCATCCTGTACTGCAATCTTTGGAATTATTATTTTTGAACGGTTTCCAAGGATCGATCGTAAGGTCAAATCGACAAAGCCGCGATGAAAATGGTGTCATTACCGGGGAACCAAGCAATTGGTTTACCATAGGATAGCCATTGCCATCTCATTTCAAATTGTTGTTGATAATCTGAATCATTGTTTTTGCAGTGCATTTAGGATAGTTTAATTTTCATACTTGTTCATAGTATAGGTTTTGATTTTCCTTTGCACAAGCATACTTCACACTTTAATCTTTCTCTTACTTAGCAAATTTTTTCACACATACACACTCATATATACATCCATACACTCATACACTTGCATTCATCACATTTCATTTTTATTTGACTTTGTGTGATTGTGAGGAAATTTTGTTACTGCATCCTTTATTTGTGGATTGATTTTGTGCATGCCTAGGAGAAGTAGACTTGTTCAATTCAAACCTGAAATTGAGAGAAACTTGCGGAGACTTAGAAAAGAGAGGAAAGAACAAGAGAGGAGTAGATTAGTTGAGCGGGAAAGAGAAAATATGGCTGAAAATCCCAACATTTTCCCAAATACTAACTTTCCTGTGCACCAACCTAGAAATGGAACTAATGGTGGAAATGGTGAGCATGAGAGAGTAGGAGAAAACAACGAGAATCAGAGACGTAGGACTATTAGGGAAGCAACAACTTCTGATGTGCATTATGATCTATTTACTGCTGCTTGCCCTAATTTTGAAGTTAATTTTGAGGTTAAAGGTTTGTTGATTAATTCCCTTCCTAAATTTCATGGCTTGGCAGGAGAGGATCCGTACATGCACCTACAAGCTTTGACGATGTTCTTCCAGAGTATGAAGCCAGTAGGAGCTACTTTAGACCAAGTCCTATGGAAGGTGTTTCATTTGTCCTTGGAAGGAAAGGCACGGGAGTGGTACATGAGTCTTTCGAGGCATGTGGCCAATGCCTTATCATAGCTGGACCAATCTGAGGAAGGCCTCTTTGGAGAAGTATTTTCCAGCTTCCAGGACCTCATCAATGAGGAAGGAAATTTATTCAGCTTGCCAAAAGTATGATGAATCACTATATGACTATTGGAACCGCTTCCAAGACCTCTTATCTAGATGCCCCCATCACCAAATTCCCGATAAGCAATTGGTGCAATATTTCTATGATGGGTTGAAGAGTCAGGAGAAAGGAATGTTGGATGCTGCATCTGGAGGTTCTTTGATTGATCTTACAACTTTGGAAGCATGGTACTTGATCAAGAAGATGGCCTTGAACCATTAACAATACAGTGTGAGAGATTCCAGAGGAGTGCATGAATTGGGAGCTTTAACAGCTCAAGCCAAAAGAATGGAGAGTCTGGAGACAAAGGTAGATTCACTGGAGAACAGGATAATATCACAATTATCTTGTATTACTGTCGAATTGAAGAACTTGAATGTGCATCGCCCATCATCTTCAATGGACCTCACTGCACCCAGTTGTGACACTTATGGGTCGGTGATGCACATATCAAGTGTATGCCCTGGAAGATATGAAGAGGTGTCAGCAGTGTATCCAGGGAGAGCAAATCAGAAGTGGGATCCATACTCCAACACATATAATGAGGGATGGAAGTCTAATCCAAGATTCGGTTGGAGGAATGAAGAAAGCAGGGCTCAAACCAGATTTCCACAAGGGGGAGGAGTTGGTACTTCCACTAACTAGTTCCCCAATCAACAACAAGCCCTAATGGTCCCACCAAAGGAAGACACCAACTAGTTGCTTCATAGCATGATGACTCTAATGAAGGAAGAGAGGGATTCTAATGCTAACCAGTTTAATGCCATTGCTTCTCTTATTCAACAGGATTCCTCAAAAACTGCTGATAGGTTCAATGCCTTGGAGAAAAGAATGGAACAATGGGAGATGAAGGCAGAGAACATTAATTCATATGTCACTTAGTTGTCCAACAACATGAGTGAGAATCAAGCAAAAAGCAGTGAGACTATTCCTTCAAATACTGTGATGAATCCCAAGAGTCTCAATGCAATTGCCCTCCGGAGTGGGAAACAAGTGAGGTTTAATCCTCAAGAAGATGAAGAGGCATGTGATGAGGAAATTGAGAGTGAAGAAGTGCCCCCACCTAAGGAAAAGATCAAGAAATCTGAGAGTGTGAGGGAAGAAGCACTATTGAAAGAAAAGAAGATTGCTTCAAGAAACAAAGGAACTACTTCAGAGAGTTTGAAGGATCAAGCTGAACATGGAGAATCAAGCAAGCAAGCCGACAAAGGTAAGGAGGTAAGTATTCAAGACCTTCCTTTTCCAAACTCATATTTGATGAGAAAGCGTATGAATGAAATCAAGCATGAAAAAGAAATCATTGATTTGTTTGGAAAAGTGGAAGTGAATGTTCCCTTGCTTGATTTAGTGAAGAGAGTTCCAGCCTATGCTAAATATTTGAAGGACTTGTGCACTAATAGGAGAAAGTTTAGGCCAAATGAGAGAGTCCAAGTGAGCTCTAATGTGTCAGCCTTGTTCAAGTCGTAAATACCTGTAAAATGTCAAGACCCTGGATCTTTCACTATTCCTTGCATCTTAGGGAAAGTAACTATAGGAAGAGCTTTGTTAGATTTGGGGGCTGCGATTAATGTGATGCCTAAATCTGTCTATCAGTCTTTAAGAGTGAAGAGTTTGAAACCTACATCTGTTGTCCTACAGTTAGCTGATAGATCATTTAGGCATCCAGTGGGCATAATTGAGGAAATCTTGGTCCAGGTAAAGGGTTTATTATTTTCTGTTGATTTTTATGTACTTGATATGTCTTCTGAAGTTGTGCATGATACTTCTTTGATTCTCGGGCGACCCTTTTTGCGGACAGAAAGCACCATGATCAGCATGAAGGAAGGTAAGATCACCATGGAGGTAGGTGACCAAAAGGTAAGCTTCAACATGTACGAGGCAATGAAACATCCACATGAGGATTATTCGCTTTTGGGTGTGAATATGATTGATTTCGCTGTGGATAATGCTTGCCAAAAATATGAATTACAAAAAGATTCTTTGGATGCGAGATTACATTCACTTGATCTTGGAAAAAGGTTTTCTGTCCATATTTCAGGGAAACAGGAAGGATTGGCCACTACCGCTTACCAGGAAACAGACTTCACGCCAGAAGAATGAGGGAGTGATCTCTTTTCTCTTGAACTTCATAAATTGATCCCTTCTGTTGTTCAACCTCCTGTGCTCGAGCTCAAACCCCTACCTCCTACTTTAAAGTATGCCTTTCTTGAGTCTAATGGGCGATTGCCTGTTATAATTGCTAGTACCTTGTCCCACACTGAGGAACAGAGAGTCATGAATGTTTTGAGGGAACACAAGAGAGCTATAGGGTGGACTTTAGCAAATATACCCAACATTTGCCCAGCTATTTGCACACACAGGATCTTATTGAGTGAAGGGTCAAAATCGGTGAGGCAACCTCAAAGAAGACTAAACCCACTTATCTTAGATGTTGTGAAGAAGGAAATAACAAAATTGTTGAGTGTAGGGATAATATATCCTATATCTGATAGTGAGTGGGTCAGTCCAATACACGTAGTGCCAAAAAAGAGTGGGATAATAGTGGTAAAAAATGATAGGGATGAGCTTATTCCTACAAGAGTGCAGAATTCGTGGCGTGTGTGTATAGATTATAGACAATTAAATGATGCCACAAGAAAAGACCATTTCCCTCTCTCTTTTATTGATCAAATGCTTGAAAGGCTTGCGGGCAAATCACATTATTATTTTTTGGATGGTTTCTCTAGGTACTTTCAAGTAACCATTGCACCGGAGGACCAAGACAAAACCACTTTTACATGCCCTTTTGGCACCTTTGCATATCGAAGGATGCCTTTTGGTTTATGTAATGCCCCAGGAACTTTTTAGCGTTGTGTGATTGTAACATCCCACCCCCTACGGGAAGGGTAGAATAGTAATTTGGCATAGGATGAGAGTGACTGGGATTAATTAGGATTGTTCATGCATACTGGTATTTGTGAACAGTAAAATTTGTGCACATGAAAATAACTGTACATGCATTCATGACATTTTTGGTATTTGTGCCTAATGAAATTTTGTTATGGATAACGTGGTAATTGAGTTTGAAAAATTCATTTGAGTGATTCTTTGTGTGTAACTGTACATGCATTCATGACATTCCCAGTATTTGTGCCTAATGAAATTTTGTTGTGGATAATGTGGTAATTGAGTTTGAAAAATTCATTTGAGTGATTCTTTGTGTGTATTATATTTTAAGGGATTTTTAGGAATTTTTCTGGACTTTTTTAGAGAAACTTCCCGGACTAGAAAAAATTGCCAAGTGGCGAACCGGTTGACTTTCGGTATCGAAAATTGCCATCCAATGGCACTACAATATTGGGTATATTATTTTGGATTTGAAATTAGGGCCATTGGAATTGAATTGGGTCAACTTTCATTAGGGTTTCTTAATTAATCATATAACATGTTTTTGTCTTATTCCTTTTTGTCTTTTTCTGAAACATGACACTTGTCCTACACCATTTAATGCATTGTTTGTTCCTATCCTTCATTTTTGGCAACTTCACATTGACTAAAGGAAAAAGATGAGTTTTATCTTAAGGCCTTCATCCATCCGAAAACTCTCCCATCTCCTTCTTCTTTATCAATTTCTTCATTGGCTTTTGTTCACTCATTCTTCTCCTACTTTAGTGCTTCCCTCATACTTGTAAGCTTAAGCTATCTATCTTCTTTCCATGAGAACCATGCATGAGGATTAAGTAGAGAAAGTAAAGTAGTTGGAGAATTGAAGAGTTGGAAGCTTTAATTAGGTAAAGGTATGGTTTAAGCCTTGATTATGAATTTAATGCATGACTTGGTTGTTAGATGCATTGATTGGAAGTGTTTGTTCATTAAATATGATGTATGATCCATTAATTTCATGAAACCTATGGTGTGATTTGTTGGGTATGTTTGTGGAAGAATTAATGAGGTTAGTATGATTAGTGTGTGAATTGTGTGTTTTAATGTGATTTTGGTAATGTTAAATGGTTAAGACTTAAAGGCAATTAATTTTTGATGGATGCTGAAAATTATGGATCTATGTTGAAGTGAAGGTCTTGATGACCTATTGTCTCAATTCTTGTGTGATTAGGATGCTTATGCATGTGGAATTGGTATTAGAAGTGATAGGATTTAAGTTGAAGATGAAAGCTCGAAAATTGGTTTTGAACCTATTACAATGTTTTGAGTATAACTAATTGTGTGGTTATGAAAATGAGGTGCGGTTTATTCCAAATGAAACTTTAGATGATTGGCTACAATTTTGTGTGAAATAGGTGTTGTCTAATTGTAGCTCTAAGAGGTTGAATTTTGGCTTGGAAAATCAGAGACATGGGTTGTGTGAACAGTACCCGGATTGATGACCTAATTGTTTTGATGATTGTTCTTGTTTAATTTAGAAGGAATTGGTGAAAATGGTCTTCATGAAAGTTGAAGCCTATCATGTTAGCTTTCCATTTCCACTGATTTTGTAATTTTTCTATATGTATATTGTGAGTTATGACCTGTGAATGTTGGCTGTTTATGTGCATTATGTTGGAACCTAGCCATAAGTGTAGGTTTTGTGAGCATTCTGATTGGAAGCAAATTTAGAGATTTCTATGAATTGAATTGGCTTATGTGATCTTATGAAAGGTTGTAGAGGAAACATTTATCTTGAAAATGGTATATAACATGCTATTTTTGGATATCAGATTTGGGAGTAACGAATTTGTAAAAACTGAACCTAAGTTAGGTTATTGACTGCTGATCAGGGCAGTCACTTGCATGACAGTTTTGAGTTTGTTAATGATGGAATTGGATTATGAGTCCTTATGAAGATTGAAGTATGAGATCTTATCTTTCTAGTGATGTAAGGTAGTGATTTTTTTTAATGTAGAGCCCGGCCTCTACCGCCATCACTCCAGGTATTGTCCTCTTTGGTCAAGGGTGAGCCACGACTCGAACCCAAGACCTCAAGGTTTTGCTGTTCTTTAATAATGGCTCAATGGTAAGAGGCGTGTTCTTAAAGAACAGCAAAACCTTGAGGTCTTGGGTTCGAGTCATGGCTCACCCTTGACCAAAGAGGACAATACCTGGAGTGATGGCGGTAGAGGCCGGGCTCTACAGTGATGGTTGTTTTCTGTGAGTTTTTAGAGGAATGTATGGAAGTGTTTATGGATGATTTCACAGTCTATGGTGATTCTTTTGATGCTTGTTTATTCAGTCTTGCAAAAGTTTTACAAAGATGCATTGAAAAGAATTTGATTTTGAACTTTGAGAAATGTCATTTCATGGTCGATGAAGGTATCATGTTTGGTCATTTAATTTCTAGCAAGGGGATTGAAGTAGATAAAGCTAAGATTGAGGTTATATCTTCTTTGCCTTACCCTGCTTGTATTCATGACATTAGATCTTTTTTGGGTCATGCAGGATTTTACAGGCGCTTCATCAAGGATTTCAGCAAAATTGCGTTACCTCTCTCAAAACTTTTACAAAAAGATGAAAAATTTGAATTTGATGATTCCTGCAAGAATGCTTTCAACATGCTGAAATCAAAACTCATTTCCCCACCTATTTTAGGTTCTTCTGATTGGAACTTACCTTTTAAGCTTTCATGTGATGCATCTAATTATGCTGTAAGGGCTATGCTGGGTCAACGGGAGGATAGACTACCAAGAGTTATCGCATATGCCTCGAAAATACTGGATCCAGCTCATATCAACTATACAACAACTGAAAAAGAGCTATTTGCAGTAGTTTTTGCTTTGGAAAAATTTAGGCAATATCTGTTGAACTCACATGTTACCATTTTTACTGATCATGCAGCTGTTAGGTATCTCCTCAAGAAACCACAATTAAAGCCTAGGTTGATACGGTGGGCATTGTTACTCTAAGAATTTGATATCGAGATAAAGGATCGGGCGGGAGCGGCAAACCCTGTAGCCGACCATTTAAGCAGGCTACCAAACGACACACAGGGAGTGGATTCTTCCGAACTTACCTGTGATTCATTTCCTGATTCGGTTTTATGTGCTTCAATTATTAAAGAACCTTGGTATGCACATATTGTTAATTACCTAATGTCTGGACTCACTCCTCCTTTTATGTCTCAGGCACAAGCTCAGAAGCTAAAGAGTGAAGCTCGACATTACATTTGGGATGCCCCTCATCCGTGGAGAATGTGTAGTGACCAGGTGATCCAAAAATGTGTGCCTCATGAAGAGTGTGATGATATAATTTCAGCTTGTCATTCAATGGTTTGTGGTGGGCATTTTAGTGAAAGGAAAACATCTAGGAAATTCTTGATTCTGGTTTTTATTGCCCGAAACTTTTTAAGGACTCATTTAACTTTTGTCGGTCATGTGATATTTGTCAACGGTTTGGAGGATTAGGGAAGCGACATGAAATGCCGCAACAACCTCTTTTATTTTTTGAAATCTTTGATGTTTGGGGAATTGATTTCACGAGTCCATTTCCTCCGTCTTTTGGCTTTGTGTATATCCTTTTAGCTATTGATTATGTGTCCAAATGGATAGAAGCCATTCCCACTAGAAAAGATGATGCCCAAGCAGTGTCTAAGTTTCTTAAGTCCAACATTTTTTGTCGATTTGGCATACCAAAAGCTGTGGTGAGTGATAGGGGAACACATTTTTGTAATAGAGTCATTGAAAACTTATTTTTCAAATTTGGGATCACTCACAAGGTCTCCACTGCGTACCACCCACAAACCAATGGACAAGCTGATGTTTCAAACAGAGAGGTGAAGCACATTTTGGCAAAAATTGTGAAACCATCAAAGAAGGATTGGAGCCTTCGCCTCGAGGAAGCACTATGGGCATATCGGACTGCTTATAAGTCCCCAATAGGCATGTCCCCTTATCTTTCGATTTATGGAAAGGCTTTCCATTTACCTGTAGAACTGGAGCATAAAGCATATTGGGCAGTTAAACAATGCAATATGGACTTAGAATCTTTCGGCATGGAGAGGAAGTTGCAACTTTAAGAGCTCGATGAATTGAGGTTAGAGGTATATGAACACTCACGACTCTACAAGGAAAAGGCAAAACTGATGCATGATAAGATCATTCAGAGGAAAAGCTTCAAGGAAGGGGACAAAGTCCTATTATTCAAGGCTTGTTTCACTTTCAAACATGGAACTTTCAACACTCGTTGGGATGGACCGTATCTGGTCACGAAAGTGCACAACTTTGGTATGGCAAAGCTTTTACATGAAGAGACTGGAACACGACTCAAGGGTGTTGGACCAATGTTGGTTGACAAATTAAATCCCTTTATGTTTTGATAATAATAAAATATCTAGAATTAGTTAAGAAATTATTTCAGGTATTTTTGGGATTATTATTAAGCAAATCAAGATGGCAAGTGATTAATCAGTGAAGAATCAAGATGGAAGTTTCCTTATAAGTGAAAGAGACTTTAATAATGAGGATTATAGAAGATTTAATTGGATATTACCGTTGAAGTCAACATAAGTCGACTTGCACATCATAAGTCGACTTATACATCAAGATCCGAACAACATAAGTCGACTAGAACAACATAAGTCGACTAACATATGAAGATATGTCAACACAAGTCGACTAATAGTACAAAGTCAACTTATCGAGGACCACAAGTCGACTTACACAGAACAAGTCGACTTATAAAAGAGCGGAGATGAAATTTTACGAAAAGTATTGTCATAAGTCGACTTATACATGACGACAAGTCGACTTATGGGAATAAAAAATTAATTCCAACGGTTCAATTAGCCACAAATGGAAAGGAGGATGTTAAGGAACGGTCATAAAAATCATACAATGGCTAGAAAGACTTCCAACAGCTATTTTTCTCCAAGTATAAAGAGTGGATGATTGATGAAGAGACTACCGAAGTTCTACAAGTGAAAATACTCTTCTATTGCTCCAAAATTGCTCATTACTGTTCTTATCTTGTTACACCAGCGTATTGAGCCTTGTTCTTCAAACTTTATTTTATTTCTCTTACAATTTGAGTGACTAAGTGAAAGGTCACGTGTGAGGTAGGATTTGTGCCGGAAAACAAATCGGTTGTAAAGGTTACTTGAGCCAGAAATCAAGTGGAATTGTAAGAAGTTCACACTCAACTAAAAAGTGTGCAATAAAGTGGTTTGCAAAATCCTAAGTGGGAGCTTAGGTAGAAGACGTAGGTCTTAGCACCGAACCTCTATAAAAACAGTGTTTGCTCTTCTTCCCTACTCTTTACATTTAATTTTGATTAAATTGTTTTTGTGTGAATTAACTTCTGATTTTGTTGTAGAAAATTACAAAAAGATTAAAGATCTATTCAACCCCCCCTTCTAGATCATTTACAATTGGTATCAGAGCAGAAGTATTGATAACTCACATATTTGTGTAGTTTTTATTGTCGTTTTAGTCTTGTTTCGAGTCGAGTACAAGTTATCTTTCCTCGCTTTTTGTGTGTTTTTATTACTTTTTGTATTTTTAGTATTTTTCCACGTTAGTGGTATTTTTCACCTGTGTGTTAGTGTTTTAGGCCTCATTCAAGTTTTAGGAGTTAATTGGCAGTGCAAGGACTTAATTGAATGATCTGGAGTTGGCAAGGACTAATTCAGAAATTTTTTCACGTAGCCAACCTTACTTCTGCTCTCGCACCCGCGATAGTGATGTTTTGTGCCCGCGAGGGCATGTTACTCAGAAACTTGGAAGTTCGTCAGATTGCACTGTCGCGCCCACGATCGTGTCACCTCGCGCCCGCGAGAGTTGGGCTGAAAGTCAAGTTGGGTCAATTTTAACCTAAGCAGATGAGCTATAAAAAAAGAAAAGGAAGGTTTTGAGGGGGAGAGTTTTTATCAAGAAGGGACGGGAGACAAATGGATGGCGGGGGATCGTCATAAAAGGTGGAGAAAAAAGGTCAAGATGGCAACAACAGAGGATGGGATTAGACGATTGTGACAGAATCGATTCCTTCTCTTCTATTCGTTTATTGTTTTGCTGAACAAGGATTTCTTTTGTTATTTGTTGTTTTATTAATATTATGAGTAGCTAAGTCTTTATTCTAGGTTTTTAGCAAGAACCCAATGGATGGGAGAATCGAATACTCTTGATCATTTATTTAATTTCATTCCGGTTTTTATCCTTAAATACTTGTTTAGTTTATTCAATTCTTAATGCTTGATTGAGGAGTAGCTAACCTTAAACTTGATTTGTGAATCCGATTGAGACTCGAGAGGGTAATTTTGGGTTGGACATTGAATAAATAAGCCTAGGTTCATACTTGTATGATTGGTGGTTAGGGAGGCCAAGAGGTAACCGATGCATGCTAGGTAGTCGATAGAAATTGTAGCTTAAGGCGTTTGACGATTAACAACCAAGAGTAGAGATACGATCATGGTTGGTTGTCGAATAGATTTACTATACAACCGAGAGGACTGATTGAACCAAATTTATACTATAAATTGGCTCTAATTTCTTAAGTGATTATGCACTTGTTGACTCCTAATTCATGATTTTTGTGCTTAAATTGGTTCCTCATATCGAGCTTTTATAATTTGCACATTGTCAATATTTTGTTGTCATTTGATATTAATTTCTGCATAACTTTTATTGGGACAATTGATACTGCAAATGTGTTGTATTTTTGTAGGAACAATGGAGTCAACAAGAGAAAGTCAATATCTTGTGAGAAGCCATCCATTAAATCGGAGCGAACCAACGCAGCCATTAAATCGAGGCGAATTTATTAGTGTAAATTAATTAAATGCAACGAGTGACCATTTTATCGTCATGACGAACTTTATTCATTAGTCGCGACGAATGTCGGTACCCATATTAAATGGAAAATTTTTGCCTTTGTTCCAACCCGCCCGCTTCGACTCCTATAAAACCTTCCATTTTAGGTTAAATGAGAACGACCGCATTCCCGAGGTAGCTCTCCATCTTTCGCCTTCTCTATTTTCGATAGGTTTTGTTTCCTCTGTTTTGCAGATTCGACGCCACCTCAGCATTTACGTCCACCATTACCATCTTCATCTCTTCCATCGTTAAATCGCACTCACTCTCAACTTAAATCGTTGTTGAGTCATGGACCGAGGTGATATTCCAGCGATGATGGACTCACCCGCATCATGCGTGGCTAAGGCGTCGGATCTCCGAAGATGTAGCAACGGTCCGAGTTCCATGAGCTTCAAGGGTAATCAATCATTGTTTTGAATTTACATCATGGTTTTGCAACAACTCCGAGTTGGAGATTGCATTGTATGACCGAATGAATCTTGCTATAGTTTAGTAGGATGTTAAACTTTGATCTATTTTAAGGATTGGTTTGTGTTGAATATTGTGCCTGAATACATGAAGTCTCATGTATATCAGTCAAATTTTGCATTAATTAACCTAATCTGCCTAGTTGTGTTTGGTTAAGTTGATTATGTTATTATCTGATTGATTTATTGCATAAATCATTTCATACCATACACTAAGGGTTTTAACAAGTTTTAATTTATCGAGTTGATCAATTAAATCTTGGACTTAACGAGTTGTTAAGGTTGTGTTTTCGAAACTTAGTGGATTTCAAACCCCAACATTTATTTTGAATGATGATGACCCGAGCCGCATTTTTAGGAGAACTTTAGTTAATTGTTTTCAATCTTAATTATTTCAAATTGTCTTGCCTTTCAAAAATCCCAAAAACATTTATTTCATACTTAGTTTTCTTTAATTTTAAAGACTAAATCAAAACCCCCGTTTTAACTGCTTTCTTGCATAATTCAAACATTAGGTTAGTCTTAGGATCAATTCTGCACTGGTTCCTTGAGAGTCGACCTGAGGTTGCACCCTGTGTTGCAATTCTTGGTATAAATTGATTTTGACCGGTTTCCAAGGATCAGTCTTAGGATTGAACGATAAGCCGCGATCAAATTGGCGCCGTTGTCGGGGAACCAAATTAATTGGTTTTCTAGGTTGGCCAAGTCATTTTGTTTCTGCATCTTATTTGTTTTAGTTTACATGTTAATTTTCATTGTTTGCATCTCTTAAGTGTTGGTTTATTTGCTTGTGTTTTTTGATTTCGATTCTGTTTTGCTTTAAGTGTTTAGTTCGATTGTTTCGGTTTATTGTTCTTAATTTTGAGTGATTGTGTTTTGCTCGATTCTTGGCTGCGGAGAGTTCATCATTAAATCATGCGAGTTCATCTTTCGTCGCGAACGAGTTCATATATTCGTCATGACGACTTTTCGAATTTTGCTCTATTCATTGCAATGAGTTCCTACAAGCATGACGAACCGTGTGAATTTCAGCCTCGTTTTATCTCTTTGTCGTTTTAGTGAGCTAATTTAGGAGAACTTCTTTTGTGCATGCCCGTAGACTTAGGTTAGTTCATTTCAACTTTGAAATCGAGAGATACTTAAGGAAGCGTGGGAAGGACGAGAAGAGAGCAAGCAACCCTTAGCACACTAGAACATCAAGTAGGAGAAATGGTGGCGTCAAAATTTCGGTCACCAACCTAGGAGCGGAGATCATGGATTAAATGGTGATCGGGAAAGAGTCGATGAGAACATAGGGAACAACAGGCGTAGAATGGTCAGAGAAGCTACGACCTTGGACGTCAATTATGACCCTTCATCATGACTGCCCGAACTTCGATGTGAATTTCGAAGTTAAGGGGCTATTGATCAATTCTCTGCCCAAATTTCACGGTTTGGCGGGAGAAGATCCCTACATGCATTTACAAGTTACCGACAATGATTTGTCAAAGCATGAAACCCGTAAAGCTCCCTAGATCATGTCTGTGGAAGGTGTTTCACTTATCCTTAGAAGGAAAGGCTCGGGAGTGGTCCATGAGCCTCCCAAGGCATGTCGCGAATGCCTACCATAGTTGGGCCAACTTGAGAAAAGCTTTCCTGGAAAAGTATTTTCCAGCCTCGAGGACGTCGTCAATGAGGAAAGAAATCTATTCTGCCAAGCAAGACTATGACGAGTCCTTGTATGATTTTTGGAACAGATTTCAGGATCTGTTGTCTCGGTGCCCCCATCATCAAATCCCTGATGAACAACTTTTTTAGTATTTCTATGATGGGGTGAAGAATCAGGAAAAGGAATCTTTGGATCTTTGCTTGGAGGATCATTGATCGACCTCACTGCGACGGAAGCTTGGGCCTTGATTAAGAGGATGGCCCTAAGTCATCAGTAGTATAGTGTCAGAGATTCCAGGAGTGTTCATGAAGTAGGAGCCATGTCGGCTCAGACAAAAAGGATGGAAAGCCTGGAATCAAAGGTGGATTCCCTAGAGCATAGGATAACTTCACAGTTGTCCTCGATTACGGCGGAGTTAAAGAATTTGAATGTACATCGCTCATCGCCTTCCACTGAACTGGCCGCACCTAGTTGCGAATCTTGTGGATCGGTGATGCACATAACCAGTGTCTGTCCCGGGAGGTATGAAGAAGTCTCTGCAGTGTACCCGGGGAGACAAAATCCTAAGTGGGACTTGTACTCCAACACGTATAATGAAGGATGGCGATCTCATCCTAACTTTAGTTGGAGGAGTAATGAGGGAAGAGCACCCAACAGCTTTCAACAAGGGAGTGGAGCTGGACCTTCTACAAACCAGTTCCATGATCAGCAAGCATTGACGGTGCAACCACAACCGCCAAAAGAGGGCACCAACCAACTGCTACATGGTATGATGACGTTGATGAAGGAAGAAAGAACCTCCACGGCTAATCAATTCAACGCCATCGCAAACTTAATCCAACAGGATTCCGCCAAGAATGATGCCCGCTTTAGTGCCTTGGAGAAACGGATGGACCAATGGGAGACCAAGGCCGAGAACATGAATGCCTACGTCACCCAGTTGTCCAACAACTTGAGTGAAAATCAAGCGAGGAATAGCGGATCAATTCCCTCCAACACGGTCATAAATCCGAAAAGCATGAACGCAATTGAATTAAGGAGTGGAAAGAAAGTGCAATTTAGCATCCCTGAAGAAAAAGAATGCGCCGAAGAAATTGAGGTTGAAGAGACACCTCAAGTAAGAGAAAAGAAGGTTGTGCGATCAGAGAGTGATCGCGAAGAAGAATTGCTGAAGAGAAAGAAGAAATCAACCATTGAGGAAACAGAGCAACCATCAAGCGGTCCGGTGAAAGTCTTGCAAAGGAAAAATCTAGTAGAAGTGAAGTAACCAGTGGGAAGTGAACTTAAAGGATCTCCTTTTCCAAATTCTTACTTGATGAGTAAGAAGGTCAACGAGCTCAAACATGAAAAGAAATTATTGACTGTTTGGAAAAGTGGAAGTGAATGTGCCCTCTTGGACTGGTGAAGAGGATTCCGCCTCGCTAAATATTTGAAGGACTTATGCATAAACAAGCGTAAGTTTAGGCCGAATGAGAGAGTCGGTGAGCTCAAGCGTGTCGACTTTGTTTAAGCCCCAAATTAGGTAAAGTGTCAAGACCTGGATCGTTCACCATACCATGTGTCATAGGAAAGGTGACAATTGGAAGAGCGTTGCTGGATTTGGGAGAGGCAATCAATGTGATGTCGAAATCAGTTTATGAAGCCCTGGGAGTTAAAAGCGTAAAACCTACTTCGGTAGTGTTATAGTTGGTGACAGATCCTTGAGCATCCCGTGGGCATCATCGAGGACATTACGGTCCAAGTGAAAGGATTAGTGTTCCTGCCGATTTTTACGTCTTTGGATATGTCTCTTGAAGTGGTGCAGACACTTCTCTAATCTGGGCGACCCTTCCTTGGACGGCAAGTACAATGATCGGTATGAAGGAAGGAAGATCACCATGGAGGTTAGTGATCAACACGTTAGCTTCAACATGTATGAAGCTATGAAGCACCCTAACGAGGATTACTCCTTGCTTGGGGTGAATATGCTTGATGTTGTGATTGATGATGCTTGTTCTGAATTTGCAGAAACTCTAACCCGACCACTAATGATCTCTTTGGAGGCGGTTTCTATTTTGATGATAGTGCGGTGCTTATTCAGATCGAGAATGGACATGGAGTTGCCGGGACCCAAGCTGTTGACATGGAGCTTGGATATCAACCGCACGTCCATCCCGAGCTACAAGATCCACCGTGAGCACCAGGTGTTTCTTTTCCTACATTTTCAATATATTTGTGCACATTATTTGATTTGACTTGAAATGTTGTGTTGCATGAATGTGTTGATTAAGTGTAGGGGGAGCAACCCATCCAGTAGGAATAGCTGTAGTTAAGTAGGATTTTCATTTCTGTTTCAATAAATTGATTCCCTCTTGTTAGCTCCGCATGTTCCTTGTTCGATGAAGCATGAAATAGATTAATGAGATTGAGTGATATGTGGATTGATAAATTGAATGTATGTGCAATTCGAATAGGATCCTTCGAATTTGCATTTTGTTTGGGCGGTTCGTCGCAACGAACGTACCTGCTCGTCGCGACGCTTCTAGGGCTTGTCTATCTCGCTCGTCGCGACTAACGAGTTGCTTAGTCGTGACGAATAAATCGAGTTTTGTCCCTCCGGACCGCTGGATTTCTCTTTTGTCTGCGACCTTTTCCGTCTTTTTGTCTTCGTCCTGCCCTATTTCTTCTCTTTTGTTTCCTCATTCTCTTTCTCCATCACTCTCTCATTCCTTCGTCGCCTCCGTCGACGGTGTTTCATTTCCTCCGCAGTCGTCTCCTTCGATTCCCCTTTCACTATCGACTCTAGTAAGCCTCTTTCCATTTGTTTTTTTCTCCTTTGTTGCTTTCATTTTTGTTGATTAGTGTTTAGTTAGGGTTGTGGCGAGCACTACTCGTCGCGTGTGTCTGCAGAATTGCCGCTCGAGCGAAGAAGCCCATTCGCCGCAACGAACGTATCTGTTCGTCACGACAAATGGCTGCGGACCTCGATTCATCGCGACTACCGAGCGTTAGTCGCAACGAGGCGGCTGATTCTGTGTGATGTTCCTCGTTAAGTTCTTGTTTCTAATGCTTGTATGTGCAGGACTATGCCTTGAACTCAAAATGCTAGCAGCAGCGAGCAATCCCTACCCCCTTCCTCTTCCGACTCGCTTGATGAGTTTTCGTCCAACCATTCTCCCTCCCCTCCTCTTCCTATTGCTCCCTCCGAGGTTTCGCCTCGTGAGTCTACTCCAGCTCCCTCCGAGGTGGCCCTGTTCCGAGCGGACATCTTTCATCTTGAGGTTCAGATGGCTGCGGACCGTGAGTTCTTCTGCTCCATGCTGAACATGATTGCAGCTCGTCTTCAGTTGCCTGTTCTGCCTCCGGCCTCGGCTGTTTCTGCTGGCCCTAGCTCTTCTGCCGCAATTCCGTTCTCCTAGCTCTTCTGCCGCTGCCCCTCAGGATCCGCCATTCGACGACCCTCCTGCTTAGTCGGCTGTCCCTGCTTTCGTTTGTATTTTGTGTTTGCTGAATTTCTATTTTCTTTTCCTTGCTGTAATTGTTAGCTAGTTCTTCGGATCCTTCCTTTTGTCCACTTACGTTTTGAACTTAATGCTATATCCTCATTTCTCTTTTGTCTATTTGTGTTTTCTGCCTCTTCTGTGTGCCCTGCTACTTTTGTCATTGTGGACAATGTCATGTTTAAGTGTGGGGGAGCTAGTTCCCTATTATATTTTGCATTGCATACCTATTAGAATTTGTGCATACTTTTGTGGGCCCACTGCTTTTACTGATAAATTTGAAACTCAATCGGACATTTTCTTTTTTTTTTTTGTGCCTTGCATGCAAATCATTTACAAGTTTCAAAAGCGATACTTGAGTTTTTGAAAATACTCTCATTCTTGAGCGATAATTGGATCTGGCAAAATTTTAACTTTTGAAGTTTTCAAAACAAAGTGAATGGAAACATGCTAACAAGATAGTATTGTCAGTTTTTAAGTCTTGAGATTGATCATTGAGACAAACCCTTGTTGGAAGGATATTTGAGCCCAAATTTTTCTTCTATACCTTTGTGTGTGCATCTGCTTAGTTCATACTTCTCTAGAACTTGTGTCAATTTTTACTCAAAGCTTGATGGACTAGAATTTTGTTGATATGATAGGCGTTCCTTCTTTCAAATTTCTTTCCCCAAACACCAACCCTTAAACACTTTTCCCTTTGCTAGCCCCTTGAGCCTTTATTCTATGAGCATTTGCATACATATTAAGATGATGTCGGTAGTCTGTGTTTTGTTATTAATGTAAAAAAAAAAATGTTGGAAAATGGAAAAGTGTTAGTCTTGTGTATCCCAAAAAGGGATAATAATGTGTTGTATCCCAAAAAGGGATTAGCATCTCAAAATGAGATAGTCAAAATGTGAAAAAAAAGGTGTGTATTCAATTTATTTCAGTGTTTAGTTTTAGTTTGGCTGTTGACATCAATTCCTCATTTAGTGCGCATGCTCATATTTTTCTTCTTTCACTTCATCCATTCATCTAGCCCTCTGCTCATTACAACCCTGAAAGACCTCTTGATCTTCAAAATAATAGTCCTTGTAGTGAAGAAATAGAATTGATACAAGCCTATGGTAGGAGATGCATTAAGTAGATTGAGAGCAAATATCCTTAAACACAAGTGAGTTGAGCGTAAACACCATATCCCGAGTGATTCTCTGTTGTTCAATCTCACGTGCTTAAATTCTTTCAGTGTTTGTTTTATTAGCACTCTTTCAATTTGCTGCGTTTAAATTCTGATGAAGTAGATTGCGTCATTTCTGTTATCATTTGAGCATGGGCAGAATTTTCTTTTACTCTTGTACCTTTTTGACTCTTGTAAGCTTTGTCCAGGAGTACAAAGGTCTAAGTGTGGGGGAATTTGATTGAGCCAAATTTATACTATAAATTGGCCCTAATTTCTTAAGTGATTATGCACTTGTTGACTCCTAATTCATGATTTTTGTGCTTAAATTGGTTCCTCATATCGAGCTTTTATAATTTGCACATTGTCAATATTTTGTTGTCATTTGATATTAATTTCTGCATAACTTTTATTGGGGCAATTGATCTGCAAATGTGTTGTATTTTGTAGGAACAATGGAGTCAACAAGAGAAAGTCAATATCTTGTGAAGCCATCCATTAAATTGAGCGAACCAACGCAGCCATTCGCCGCGATTTAATTTATTAGTGTAAATTAATTAAATCGCGATGAGTGACCATTTTATCGTCATGACGAACTTTATTCATTAGTTCGACGAATGTCGGTACCGACCCTTAAATGGAAAATTTTCGCCTTTCATTCGGCCGCACCTTCGACTCTATAAAACCTTCCATTTTAGGTTAAATGAGAACGGCCGCATTCCCGAGGTAGCTCTCCATCTTTCGTCTTCTCTATTTTTCTGATAGGTTTTGTTTCCTCTGTTTTGCAGATTCGGCGCCACCTCCAGACGACGTCCACCATTACCATCTTCATCTCTTCCATCGTTAAATCGCACTCACTCTCAACTGTTAAATCGTTGGAGTCATGGACCAGGTGATATTCAGCGATGACGGACTCACCCGGCATCATGTGTGGCTTAGGCGTCGGATCTCCTGAAGATGTAGCAACGGTCTGAGTTCCATGAGCTTCAAGGGGTAATCGATCGCTGTTTTGAATTTCTTTCATGGTTTTGCAACAACTTCGAGTTAGAGATTGCATTGTATGACCGAATGAATCTTGCTATAGTTTAGTAGGATGTTAAACTTTGATCTATGTTAAGGATTGGTTTGTGTTGAATATTGTGCCTGAATACATGAAGTCTCATGTATATCAGTCAGATTTCGCATTAATTAACCTAATCTGCCTAGTTGTGTTTGGTTAAGTTGATTATGTTATTATCTGATTGATTTATTGCATAAATCATTTCATACCATACACTAAGGGTTTTAACAAGTTTTAATTTATCGAGTTGATCAATTAAATCTTGGACTTAACGAGTTGTTAAGGTTGTGTTTTCGAAACTTAGTGGATTTCAAACCCCGACATTTATTTTGAATGATGATGACCCGAGCCGCATTTTCAAGAGAACTTTAGTTAATTGTTTTCAATCTTAATTATTTCAAATTGTCTTGCCTTTCAAAAATCCCAAAAACATTTATTTCATACTTAGCTTTCTTTAATTTTAAAGACTAAATCAAAACCCGTTTTTAATCGCTTTTGCATAATTCAAACATTAGGCTAGTCTTAGGATCAATTCTGCACTAGTTCCTTGAGAGTCGACCCGAGGTTGCACCCTGTGTTGCAATTCTTGGTATAAATTGATTTTGACCGGTTTCCAAGGATCAGTCTTAGGATTGAACGATAAGCCGCGATCAAGGACATAGTAACTACTTAGGAATCTTTGACTAGCAAGTTAGGTTTGAATGATAAACAGTCAATTGTGTGATGTTCGTTTGTCCATTGGGGAAAGCTAGAAGCCTAGATGCTTTTATATCTTATAATCTTTTCATTTAATTGTTGCTTTTTGCTTTCTTTATTTGAATTACCAATTCTGAAACAAATACCCTGTTACTTTTGCACTTGAATTAAGTTCTAAGAATTGAGTTAATAGTTGAGTTAATAGTCTCTGAGGGATCGATATTATTATTACAAACTGCAGAAACGTATACTTGCGTTTTTGGCTAACAAGTTTTTGGCGCCGTTGTCGGGGACTATTATTTATCAATTGTTAAATTATTTTTAGTTTTTATCTTAGGTGATTTAATTCTCTTTGTTGCTTTTTGCAGTTTTACTTAGTTTATGAACACAAGATCAGGAAGACAGCTTCTGCTATACATTCCTGAGATTGAGAAAACTGCCAAGAAAAACTGCAAAAGAATCAAAGAGACGAGAGCCAACCAATCTAAGCAAGAGGAAATCATTGAAGTTATTGAATTCGAGTTAGAAGAGATGGCCGACAATGATGTAGTTTTTGTTAAGTTAGAAAATGAGACTGATGCAGCGTTCAGTCAAAGAATTCTTCTTTGCAGCGGGGGCAAGAACAGGCGACTGTGAGAAGCCGCTCGTCAGAGAGAAGAAGAGGCTAGAATTAGGAGTTGTCTTGAACCGATCACTCCGCATTTCGATGAGAGGACCGGAGTAGCTATTGGGGGTCTCCCTGCTAATCAGAACTTCAAGGCTGATAGCTACATAATGGGTCTCTTGAAGGATATGCGATTCAGAGGGTGTATCAATGATAACCCACTCGAGCATTTGCAGAACTTCCGTGATATTGTTGACTGCAACCAATATGCTAATGTCTCAGCCGATAATGTTCGACTCCACTTGTTCCCTCTTACACTGTCTGAAGGTGCTAGGGATTGGTTTGATGACATTCCGAGAGGTTTGGTTACTACTTGGGCACAGTTGAAAGGACTATTTCTGAGGAAGTTCTTCACTCCTGTTATGACTCATGCGCTTATTTCTGAGATCACAAACTTTCGTCAAGATGTTGATGAGTCTCTTGCTGCAGCTTGGGAGAGATTCAAGGGGCTTTTGAGGAAGTGCCCCCACCATGGGATGAATCAGAGTTCTCTCGTCCGCATCTTCCATCAGGGGTTATGTTCCTTTGAGTCAGCTGGGTTAGATTCTACTGCTGGTGGAAGTTTGTTGTTAAAACCACCCCAAGAAGCCATATAAGTGATTGAGAGGATCACAACCCATAGTAGCTGTGCTCATGAGAGTAGCCGTTCTAACTCTTTGAGGAGGAATGCTGGGATGTATGAAGTGTCTCCTCATGTACATTCTGAGGCCAAGGCTGAAGGACAAGGTGTCCTAATGACTCAATTGGAGCAGATTAAGAAGGAAATCTCCAAGTTGAAACTTGAGAGAGGCACTGTGAAAGTCGTGCGATTTCAAGAGTGTGAAATTTGTGGAGAAGGGCATAGTGCCGAAGAATGTCCTTCTGTTGGGCACCCTGAAACGGAGAATTTCAACTTCGTGCAAAATCAGAGGTATCCATATAACAATCGGCAAGGTGAGCAATCAAACCTGTCCTATGCTAATAATCGCAACATGCTTAATCCTCAGAGGCCATTCGGTTATCAAGAGCAGCCTAGAGAGCCTACCATGAGGGAGATTATGGCTCAGTTGTCTCAGACTCAGGTTCAGAATTCTGCTCAACTCTCTCAATTGGGCAACTAGCTAAAGAGCAGGCCAAGAACAATGAGAATGTGGCCAATGAAATCAAGGAGATCAAGTCCACATTAGGACGAGTCTGTGATGCTTTGAATGAGAGGGAACCAGGCCGGTTTCCTAGCAACACTACAAATCCGCGGAATGAGCAAGTTAAAGCCATTCAACTCCGAAGCGGGAAGCAAATTGATAGTGGCTCTCAACCGATAGAGGAAGAGGTAAATTCTGATTTTAATGTTTCCATTCCTTTAACTGATGATGTTGCCATTGAGAATGTTAGGATTGAGAAAGCAGAGGAACAGGTGCCTTTAAAAGAAGTTAAACCGAAGCTAGAACGACATTATCCAAATCCTCCTTTTTCGTCTAGACTCTAGAAGTCGAAGCAAGATGGGAAGTTCGATAGGTTTCTTGATATGTTCAAGAAGCTTACCATAAATATTCCATTTGCTGAGGCATTGGAGCAAATTCCGAGTTATGCAAAATTCTTGAAAGACATCTTGTCAAAGAAGAAAAAGCTCGGTAATAAGGAGGTGATAAACTTGACAGAGGAGTACAGTGCAATTCTTTACAAGAAGCTGCCTCAGAAATTAAAAGACCCTGGGACTTTTGCTGTGCCTTTCGATATAGGCCACAAATTCTGTGGTAAGGGTTTATGCGATTTAGGTGCTTCAGTTAATTTAATGCCTGTCTCTGTCTTTAAGAAATTGCATTTGGAAGCCGATATCGAACCCACCAATGTAACTTTGCAACTTGCCGATAGATCCATCATTCATCCGATGGGTATTATTGAAGATGTATTAGTCAAGGTGGGGAGCTTATACATGCCGGTGGACTTGATTGTATGTGACATAGAGGAGGATGAGTATGTCCCAATCATCTTAGGCCGGCCGCTTTTAGCCACAGGAAGGGCTCTCATCGATGTTGAGAAAGGTGAGTTAACCCTTCGTGTGAATGGGGATGAGGTAAGCTTCAATGTTCTATCGGCCATGAAATATGCCGACAATAGATGTTTTGCCATAACTTATGTTGACGATGAGTTTAATTTGCAAATTTCTAAAAATGTTTCTAATGATTCTTTAGCTGATGCCTTAATGAGCTTAGATGAAACTAATGAGGATGAAGTCCTTGGTTATATTCAATATCTTGAGGCAGGTTTTAGACAATTACATGATAGACCAAAGGCGGAGGAGCTAAACCGAGAGGAGGCGGAGAAGGTTAAACCTTCTATTGAGGAGCCACCTACTTTGGAGTTAAAGCAACTCCCATCTCACTTGAAGTATGCTTACTTGGGTGATAATGAGTCTCTTCCTATTATTATGTCAAATGCACTAACCTCCTTGCAGGAAGAGAAACTCCTTCTAGTACTTCGTGAGCATAAGAAAGCAATGGGTTGGACCATGGCTGATATCAAGGGAATTAGCCCCACCTTTTGCCAACATAAGATCATCCTAGAAGAGGAAATCAAGCCGAGTGTTCAACCACAAAGACGCTTGAATCTGAGCATGAAAGAAGTAGTTTGAAAGGAGATCTTGAAGTGGTTAGATAATGGTATCATTTTCCCCATCTCTGACAGTTCTTGGGCAAGTCCGGTGCAGTGTGTACCAAAGAAAGGAGGTATGATTGTAGTTAGGAATGAACATAATGAGCTAATTTCCACTAGAACTATTACTGGATGGAGAATTTGCATTGATTACCGTAATCTGAATAAGGCCACTAAGAAGGACCATTTTCCTTTGCCATTTATTGACGAAATGTTAGACCGCTTGGCGGGAAGAACTTATTATTGCTTCTTAGATGGCTATGAAGGTTATAATCAGGTCTACATTGCTTTGGAGGACCAGGAAAAGACGACATTTACATGCCCTTATGGCACATTCAGTTTTCGTAAGATGTCGTTTGGGTTGTGTAATGCACCTGCTACATTTCAGAGATGCATGATGGCAATCTTCTCTGGAATGGTGGAGAATGGAGTAGAAGTGTTCATGGACGACTTCTCGGTCCATGGTGACAGTTTCGACATGTGCCTTGAAACACTCACAAAGGTTCTGGTAAGATGTGAGGAAATGAACCTTGTACTAAACTGGAAAAAGTGCCATTTTATGGTACAAGAGGGTATAGTGTTAGGGCATCGGATTTCTAGTAAGGGGATGGAAGTAGATAGAGCTAAAATTGAGGCTATTGAAAAAATTCCACCACCCACTTCTGTTAAGGGGATCTATAGTTTCCTTGGTCATGCAGGATTCTATCGGAGGTTTATAAAAGATTTCTCAAAGATTTCTAAACCCCTCTGTGATCTGCTTGAAAAAGATGTTCCTTTTAAATTCAATAACTTGTGTTTGCATGCATTTCAACAGCTCAAGCAAAGACTGGTAACTGCACCAGTAATCGTTGCACCAGACTGGAGCTGCCCTTTCGAGCTCATGTGCGACGCTAGTGATTATACGGTAGGTGCTATTTTGGGACAACGGCATGGTAAAATTTTTCACTCTATATATTATGCAAGCAAGACTTTGACTGATGCTCAAGTGAATTATAAAACAACTGAAAAAGAATTGCTTGCCTTAGTATTTGCTTTCGATAAATTTAGATCGTACTTTGTAGGCTCGAAAGTTACAGTTTTTATAGATCACTCAGCCCTCAAGTATCTATTTGAGAAGAAAGAAGCCAAACCGTGACTTATTCGATGGGTCTTACTCCTCCAAGAGTTCGACTTAGTAATCATGGATTGAAAGGGAGTCGAGAATCAAGTGGCTGATCACTTGTCTCGATTGGAAAGTGAAGAGAATACCGATGCACCACAGGTTCCTATAAACGAGTCTTTTCCTGATGAAAGGCTCTTGGTTGTAAGTGTTTCTCAATTACCTTGGTATGCAGACTTTGTGAATTATTTAGTATGTAAACAACTTCCTAGTGAATTTACATGTAATCAAAAGAAAAAGTTCATGCATGATATCAAGGATTATTTTTGGGATGAGCCGTTCTTGTTTAAGTTAGGCAGGGACAATGTGCTTCGACGATGTATTCCTTTCGAGGAACAACATGACATTTTATACCACTGCCATTCATCCCCTTATGGAGGACATCACAATGGAGAGAGAACTGTTGCTAAGGTTCTCCAATCAGGTTTTTTTTGGCCTACTCTATTTAAAGATGCTTTTGCATTTGTGCAAAGTTGTGATAGATGTCAGAGAGTAGGTAAGATATCTAGTAGAGATGAGCTGCCTTTGAATTGCATTCTAGAAGTTGAGCTATTTGATGTATGGGGAATAGACTTTATGGGTCCTTTTCCTGTTTCAAATAAGAATCTATATATTCTTGTGGCAGTTGATTATGTTTCCAAGTGGGTGGAAGCGATTGCTTCTCCTACTAATGATGCAGGTGTTGTAAACAAGTTCTCGAAAAAGAACATTTTTTCTAGGTTTGGGACACCACGAGCAATGACTAGTGACCAAGGCACTCACTTCAACAATAAGGTTCTACCGGCTTTGTTGGCGAAGTATGGCATTCAACATAGGATGGCTCTCACTTATCATCCTCAGACGAATGGACAAGCCGAGGTTTCTAATCGTCAGATTAAGCAGATCCTGGAGAAGACGGTTAATGCATCAAGGAAGAACTGGTCCTATAATCTTGATGAAAGTCTTTGGGCTTTTCGAACTGCATTCAAGACCCCAATTAGGTGCTCTCCGTATCAACTTGTGTGTGGCAAATCATGCCATTTTCCGGTTGAGCTCGAGCAGAAGGCCTTTTGGGCAATTAAAAAGCTAAATTTTGATGAGAAGTTGGCTGAAGAGCAACGGTTGTTACAACTCGACCAATTGGAGGAATTTCGTCTCAATGCTTATGAGAGTGCTAAAATCTACAAGGAGAAGAGTAAAAGATGGCACGATAAGCACTTGAAGGAAAAGAACTTTGAACCAGGACAACTAGTATTGCTATATAACCTGCACTCCATCTTTTCCGGAAATTAAAGTCCCGGTGGTCTGGACCGTTTGTAGTTGTGCAAGTTTTTCCTCATGGAGCTGTGGAGATTAAAAAGGTAAATTCTGATGAAAAGTTTAAAGTAAATGGTCAGAGGCTTAAACGATATCTCGATGGTGCTTTTGAAAGGAATGTGGCCTCCGATGAGTTGATCTAAAGTGGAGATTTGGTAAGGTCGAGCTAACCGACATTAAACAAAGCGCTTCTTTGGAGGCAACCCAAGTTATTGTTGTTTTGTTTTTGGTTCTACTTCATGTCTTTTGTTTCCCTTTTTCTTTTCTTATTAGTCTTCTTTAGAGTCAATTTTATGTCTTAGTTGAGTCTTATGTAGAGATAGGTACAAAAACGAGCCAAAAGTGGAACAGAAACAACGCACCTCTCGCACCCACGAGTCCTCCAACTCGCGCCCGTGAGGAAGAAGCGGACAGAAAGTTTGAGCATTTCTGAAATTAAGCTTTCGCGCCCACGAGTCTTCCAACTTGCGCCCGCGAGGAAGGATTACTCAGACTTGTCGAGAGTTTAAAATTTTTAGTCAATCGCGCCCGCAAGAGATACTGGACAATGTCTAAGCGACAGAGAACCGGCGAAAGCTCTTGAATTCTTACTCCCGATCAAATCCGAGCAAAGCAGAAGGAGCTAATTGCTAAGAAATCATTTGTTGAAGAGAGGTGGATGAACTGGGAGTCCGTTTACGCCTTTGACAAATACAGGCATACTATCAATTGTCACCAATGGGGTCGGTTTGTAGACAAGCCGATCCTTCCTCACCCTAAGCTTGTCAGGGAATTCTCCTTTGCATTGGCCACTTCGACAGAGGCAGATAAATGCATCGTAAGGAATAGGGAGGTTTCCTTCTCTGCTGCTGCCATTAATGAGCTCTACGACACGCCCAACACACCTTTCGAGGAGGATTCATATGAGCTCTTGAGCCAGGACCCCGATTGGGAGCCTATGGTCGATCATGTGCTTACTCAGGGCCAAGGCACCTATCACCCGGATGGCAAGAAAATTCTGCGAGACAGTTGCCTCTCTCGCCAGAACAAGGTGTGGAACAAGTTCATCTAGAACCGGGTCTTTCCGTCTCATAATGACTCGGACTTGATTGAGCAGCATCAGCAGTTCCTATTCTGTATGTTGACTCATCAGCCGGTGAATGTTGGCAGAGTTATTAATGCCAAGATTCAGGAAGCGGCAGAGGATCTCTGCGAGTTGATCATGTAGCAGAGGACCTGTCTGGGGTATCCGAGTCTTATCACTGCCCTGTGTTAGCGAGCAGGTGTCTCTTTATCTGGACAGAGGGGGAGTATTGGGCAAGTGATGGATTGAGCCTTCTGGGGTCGCTGCGGTCATGCACCTGGGACCAATGACTCCATTGAGACAGTGGATTTCTTCCACCAGCATTGGCATGACCGTGGCAATCCACGATTCAGGCCTCCCCCACCGATGCGACCATTTGGGGCAGCTCCTACTTCACCAGAGCAGGCACCTCCACCAGAGCCCACTGATCCACAAGAGTATCCACAGTACGATCTATTCTTCCGAGACTCCCGTTGGCTTGCACATCAGCAGGGATTGCTCGACATGGAGCATCGTCAGAACCAGTATACTTATCAGTTAATGCAGCACGTGTTTCATCGCATGCATGTTACCGATTCTGATCCGCTTCCAACGCCTTATGCCTGGCCTACTGTTGCGCCTGTGCCCTTTCCTCAGCCTCCCGAGCATGAGCCCGACCTTGAGGATGATCAGTGATGTGGCCTTTTGGCCAAGTTGTTAAGTTTCTCTTTCCTTCGTTTTTTCCTATTTTCATGAGACTTAAACTTGTTATTTGCTTTTATTCTTTTCTCGTTTGGTCTGTAATAACTGATTCTGCTATTTGTCTGCTTTGGAATGTGACTGTGGTTTAGTATTTTCCTGCTGTTGTTGTCTTTTTGCCCATATGCTTATTCTCTGCGGGATTGGTTTCATTCCCAACTTTGGGGACAAAGTTGCCCTTAAGTTTGGGGGGGAGTCTTGATATTTTATTTTATTTTTGTTTTAATCGTGTCGTTTGAGTGTCAGTGAGGATCAGAAAATGGTATACGTGATTTTGAAATGGACAGACAGCTTGATACCCAATTCTGCAACTAAGGTAAATTTACTTTTATATGGAACTTGAGATGAATTTGAATGCGTAAGGTCAGGTTAAATGGTAAAACATTTTTCCCAAGGCTTAATGTTCACTCACTTTGTCCCATGTTACAGCTTTTCCTTTTGGATATTTAGTTGCATATGCGTTGCTTGAACATATTGATGAGTGAAGATCCTACCATAAGTCCTGCATGCACATTTATGACTTTTTAGGAGAACCATGACCTGAAAAAAATAGATCATTAGATGAAGCTACTTGGCCAGATAGCCAACCCGACACAATCTTTAGAGAGCCAAGTTTGAGCCAGAATGACCCTTCTTGATGTAAGCTCATTATAAGCCGAGACCGAGCGGGTTGAGACATGTCTTCGGATGTGTCCGAACTCAACACCCACTGTCCCCCTTTGTGATAAGGCCGTATTGGATCATTGGGAAAGGGTAGTTTTACTTTGGGTTTACTTCATTATGGGATATGACATTTTTAGGTAAGAGCACTTTAGATTTGTGTTTATTTTTGCATTCCTTTAACTTGTATTTAGTTTTTTTGTAATTTTCTGTTTGTGCTTTTATGATCAAGTATTAAAAAAAAAACGATCGAAAAATATTTATATATATAAAAAAAACAAACAAACAAAAAGATTGTGTTGATATGAAGAAGTTGTGCTTGAAACCGAATCTCAATTGGAGATAGAAAAGTGCTAGTCTAATGCACTTTCTTTATGGAAAGCTTTTTAGTTCTATGTTTTATTTTTTTTATTATTTCTTTATTTATTTATTTATCAGCTTAGTTTATTTTGTTAATTGTTTTTAGTTCGAGTGCTCGAACCTTTTGGGAATTTTAGGCTCATTGGGACTGAGAGGTGAGGATATATTGTGAGTGGGGAATGGTTCAATTACGTGACCTTGTCACAAGTTAAGCCCTTGTCCGCGAAAGCATACCAAATGATACTACTTTCCACCCTGTCCTAAGCCTCGTATTTTTACCCTGATTTGATCCAGGTCTGTAGTTTGATTAATTTGTGACTAAATGTGCATTGTAGTGGCATAGTAGGATGCTAATTCTCATTGTGTTGAATCATCGGCATTGCGCTTGTTCATCCATTAGTGATTAGTGTGTTCATGGCATCGCATCATCTTCATGTTAGAGTTCCTCGCTCTAATTGGACTTAAAATGTTTTGGGTTGAAAAGTTGTTTGGAAATTTTAATTTGATGTGTGACATTGTTTGAATCCTCTGTTTATGTCGTTTTGCGTGTCTTTTGAGTCAAGTCTTTTGCTAGGGACTAGCAAAGATTCAAGTTTGGGGGTGTGATAACTCGCATATTTGTGTAGTTTTTATTGTCGTTTTAGTCTTGTTTCGAGTCGAGTACAAGTTATCTTTCCTCGTTTTTTGTGTGCTTTTATTACTTTTCGTATTTTTAGTATTTTTCCACGTTAGTGTTATTTTTCACCTGTGTGTTAGTGTTTCAGGCCTCATTCAAGTTTTAGGAGTTAATTGGCACGTGCAAGGACTTAATTGAATGATCTGGAGTTGGCAAGGACTAATTCAGAAATTTTTCCACGTAGCCAACCTTACTTCTGATCTCGCGCCCGCGTTGGTTATGTTTCATACCATGAAGGGCATGTTACTCGAAACTTGAAGTTCATCGATTACCTTTATCGCTACCATGAGTTGGGCTGAAAGTCAAGTTGGGTCAATTTTAACCTAAGCGGATGAGCTGTAAAAGAAGAAAAGGAAGGTTTTGAGGGGGAGAGTTTTTATCAAGAAGGGACGGGAGACAAATGGATGGCGGGGGATCGTCATAAAAGGTGGAGAAAAAAGGTCAAGGTGGCAACAACGGAGGATGGGATTAGACGATTGTGACAGAATCGATTCCTTCTCTTCTATTCGTTTATTGTTTTGCTGAACAAGGATTTCTTTTGTTATTTGTTGTTTTCTTGATATTATGAGTAGCTAAGTATTTATTATAGGTTTTTAGCAAGAACCCAATGGATGGGAGAATCGAATACTCTTGATCATTTATTCAATTTCATTCCGGTTTTTATCCTTAAATACTTGTTTAGTTTATTCAATTCTTAATGCTTGATTGAGGAGTAGCTAACCTTAAACTTGATTTGTGAATCCGATTGAGACTCGAGAGGGTAATTTTGGGTTGGACATTGAATAAATTAGCCTAGGTTCATACTTGTATGATTGGTGGTTAGGGAGGCCGAGAGGTAAGCGATGCATGCTAGGTAGTCGATAGAAATTGTAGCTTAAGGCGTTTGACGATTAACAACCAAGAGTAGAGATACGGTCATGGTTGGTTGTCGAATAGATTTACTATACAACCGAGAGGACATAGTAAATACCTAGGAATCTTTGACTAGCAAGTTAGGTTTGAATGATAAACAGTCAATTGTGTGATGTTCGTTTGTCCATTGGGGGAAGCTAGAAGCCTAGATGCTTTTATATCTTATAATCTTTTCATTTAATTGTTGCTTTTTGCTTTCTTTATTTGAATTACCAATTCTGAAACAAATACCCTGTTACTTTTGCACTTGAATTAAGTTCTAAGAATCGAGTTGATAGTTGAGTTAATAGTCTCTGAGGGATCGATATTATTATTACAAACGGCATAAATGTATACTTGCTAGTGGAAGAAGGTAACACAAACAATCGCCCTCCTTTATTTAATGGTACTAATTATTCTTCTTCAAAAAATCCTATGAAGTATCACATTATAAGCGAGGGAGTGGAATACTGGAAGATTATCATTTTTGGTCCACAAGCTCCTTTAAAAGAAAATGGTGAGTTAAAAATGGAGATCGAGTACGACGACAATGATTGGAGGCAAGCTTACATCAATGAGAAAGCCATGAAGCTAATTTATTGTGCTCTCACGGTTGAGGAAAGAAACCGAGTTAATTCTTGTACCAGTGCTAAATAATTATGGGAAAGACTTCGCATCACCCATGAAGGAACCAACCAAGTCCGGGAAACAAAGATCAACATGTTTCTCCATGACTATGAAATGTTTGTCATGAAGGAAGGTGAGTCTATTTCCACTATGCTTGATCATTTTGCAGAAATCATTAATGGATTAGGCAACCTTGGAAAGCATATGACGGATAGCGAGAAGGTGAAGAAAATTCTTCGCTCACTACCGAAGGAATGGGACTCACAAGTCACCTCCATTATGGAATCCAAGGATCTAAATCATTTGGAATTCAACGCCTTGGTGCGATCACTTATCAACTATGAGATCATTCTCAAATCCAGAGGAGGTAGAGGTAAGTCACAAAAGTCAATTGCCTTAAAGGCTAATATTTCTTCTCTTGATGAAAGTGATGAAGAAATAGATGAAGAAGAGGATGATGAAGAAATAGCAATGTACGCCAGAAATTTGAGAAAATTCAAAGGACTTCTCAAAAATCGGAGGAAAGAATTAAATGGTGGTAGAAATGGAGAAAGAAAGAGGTTTGCCGTGGAAAGAAAAACAAAGGGGTACGATGACAAGAAGAGCAATGAAGAATGTTGGAAATGTGGAAAAGGGGGACATCATGCAAGAGAATGCAAGAGCACATCTTCCACATCAAATTTTCAGAAAAGTGACAAATATGACAAAGGGAAAAAGAAAACTAACTAATAGCTACTTGGAGTGATGAAGAGGAAGCATACCAAAGCAATGATGAAAATAACTTGGCGCTTATGGCAAATAGCTCATCAAGTGATGATGAAAATGAGGTAACTTTCAATGACCATGATCTAAGAGATTCTTTTGATGCTTTATAAGCTGATTTTGAAGAAGCTATTGAGATTAAAAAAAATTGAGAAAGAAAATACAAGAATTGGTTGCTAAAAATAGTGCCTTACATGAGACTATTGATGATTTAGATAGTCCAAAGGAAGATCATTCTGCATGCCTTGTTGAAAAGGAAAATCTTATTTGTGAGCTTGATAGACTTAGAAAAGAATTTTCTTATGTGGTTGGAAAATTTGCGAATGGAAACGAAAAGTTTGAAAAATTGTTATCGTTGCAAAGATATTCAATTTCTAAACATGGATCAGGATATGATCCTTTTTATAGAGATTGTTCTTTAATTTCACAATTTACTAAGGATGGTAAAATTGCTCAATGTGCTAGATGCTTGAAAGATGGTCATATAGTACTTGTATGCAAAAGTACTAGGAGATGTATTAAGGTTAAGAAAATTTGGGTGTTAAAAGGCAGAACACCTCCTAATGTGGTTTATATGGCTAACCAAAATGGACCCAAAATGGCTTGGGTACCTATAAGAAGAAAGAATTGATATTGTAGGTACAAGCATGGGATGAAAAACCATCAAGCACTTGGTACATAGAGAGTGGATGTTCAAGGCACATGAGTAGAGACAAGAATCTGTTTGCAGAAATCAAACCAAAGAATCAAGGTTATGTCACTTTTGGAGACAACAACAAAGGTAAGGTCATTGGTATTGGTAAAGTAGGTAAGGAACCTTTGCCAACCATTGAAAATGTCTTGCTTGTTGATGGTTTGAAACATAACTTGCTAAGTGTTTCTCAACTATGTGATATGAATTTTAATGTAGTCTTTGAATCATGACATTGCATCGTTAAGAAGGATGGTCATGTTGCTTTCATTGGTTTGAGACATGGTAATACATACATTGTCGATTTACTTGATGATAGTTCTTTTAATGAAAAGTGTTTGGTGACATTAGAAGAAAATGCATTTTTATGGCACAGAAAATTAGGACATGCACCTTTGCCTTTAATTTCTAAACTTTCAAAAAATGACATTGTGAGAGGTTTGCCTAAGATAAAATTTGTTAAAGATCACTTGTGTGAATCTTGTTTAAAAGGCAAACATGTTAGAGAATCTTTCAAACCAAAGAAAGAAATTTGCACTTCTAGAATTCTTGAACTTGTTCATATGGATTTGATTGGACCATCTAGACATGCTAGTCTTAGTGGTAAATTGTATGTGCTTGTGATTGTGGATGATTTTTCTAAATTTACTTGGGTGAGATTTCTTGTGAATAAAAGTGATGCTTTTAACGAATTTACTAAGTGGTGTAGGTTGGTTCAAAATGAGAAAAATTTTCCAATTGTTGCTATTAGAACCGATCATGGAGGTGAATTTGAATGTGAACCATTCGAAAGTCTTTGCGACAAATATGGAATGGAGCACAATTTCTCAACATCAAGGACTCCGCAACAAAATGGTGTAGTAGAAAGAAAGAATCGCTCTCTTGAAGAAATGAGCAGAACTATATTAAATGAGTACGATCTTCCTAAATCATTTTGGGCGGAAGCAGTCAATACCGCGTGCTATGTCATCAATAGGGTGCATTTATGAAGAGACAAAAATAAGACACCATACGAGCTTTGGAAAGGTAAGAAACCCAATATTTATTATTTTCATCCTTTTGGTTTTAAAGTTTTTATTCATAATAATCGAAAGAACAATTTAGGAAAATTTGACTCGAAATCTAATGTTGGTGTGTTTATTGGTTATTCTCAAACTAGTAAGGATTTTAGAGTTTATAATAATAGGACTAAGTGTGTTGAAGAAAGTATTCATGTTAAATTCGATGATATGATTTCACCCCCGAGAAAGGTTTGTTTTGATGATGATGCAGGAAGTTCAGGTAATAAAGTTGAAGAAATTGAATCCAAGATTGAGGAATTGAAGTTAGTTGAAGAAAATCATGTACCCAATATTAAAACGTGGGCAAAAGCAAAGAACCATCCTATGGAGCAAGTAATTGGTGATTTGAATGATGGTTTGAGAACCAGGAGAAATGTCTATGAGAATATGAGCAATTCAGCCTTCATCTCATTAGTAGAACCCAAGAATATAGAAGAAGCTCTTGAAGATGAAAACTAGCTATTAGCTATGCAAGAAGAGCTTAATCAATTCAAGCGGAATGATGTATAGGATTTGGTAGCTCCACCAAAGGACAAGACTATTATCGGAGTCAAGTGGGTAAATCGAATAAAATATGATGAGAATGGTGAAGCAATTAAAAATAAATCAAGGTTAGTGGCCCAAGAATTTTATCAAGAAGAAGGCCTTGATTACAATGAGATATATGCTCCTGTGGCTCGGTTAGAGGCAATTAGATTATTATGTGTTTTTGCGTCACATAAAAGGATCAAATTAAATCAAATGGACGTCAAGAGTGCATTCCTAAATGGATATATTTAAGAGGAAGTTTATGTCAAACAACCACCTAGATTTGAAGATCATGAACATCCAGATTACGTCTACAAAATTAAGAAGGCACTCTAAGCAAGCACCTAGAGCATGGTATGAAAGGTTAAGTACTTTTCTAACTCAATATGGGTATGTTCGTGGTAAGATTGATAATGCTTTGTTCATTAAACATGTTGATCAAGATATGCTTATATGTCAAATATATGTTGATGATATTATGTTTGGTTCCACTAATGAATTTTTGTGCAAAGAATTTAGTGATTTAATGCAAAGTGAATTTAAAATGAGCATGATGGGGGAACTCAAGTTCTTTCTTGGATTACAAATCAAGCAACAAAAAATGGCATTTTCATCCACCAATCTAAGTATACCAAGGAACTTCTAAAGAAGTTTAAAATGGAAGGATGCAAAGTGGTAGCAACACCAATGGCAACAAATGTGGTCTTGGAGAAACATGAACATGAAGAAGATGTTGATCAAAAACTCTATAGAGGTATGATAGGCTCTCTCTTGTATTTAACTGCTTCTAGACCTGATATTATGTTTTCCACGTGTCTTTGTGCTAGATTTCAATCTTGCCCTAAGATTTGTCATTTGAGTGTTTGCAAAAGAATATTTAGATATTTGAGTAGAACTGTTAATCATAGTTTATGGTATCCTAGTTATGAATCATTTGATTTGTATGCTTATAGGGATGCTGATCATGGAGGCTGTAGGATAGATAGAAAAAACACTAGTGGCTTGTGTCATTTCCTAGGCTCATCTTTGATTTCTTGGGCTAGTAAAAAGCAAGTTAGTGTAGCTATTTTCACTGCTGGATCTGAATATGTAGTAGCTGGGAGTGCATGTGCCCAAGTTCTTTGGATTAAACATCAATTGCTTGATTATGGTATTGTGATTAAAAATATTCCTATTTATTGTGATAATACCAGTGCAATTTGTTTGAGCAAAAGTCCTATTCTGCATAGTAGAACAAAGCACATAGAAATTAGACATCATTTCATCCGTGATCATTGTTTAAAAGGTGACATTTGCCTGAAGCATGTATCATCTAGTGACCAATTAGCTGATATTTTTACTAAACCTCTTAAGGAAGATGTGTTTATGAATATTAGATTGAGACTAGGCCTGTGTGATTTAAATTCCTTTGGTTGAATTTGTTTTTGGCTACATTCATATATCAAATGGTCAATTTATGAGGCAATTGTGCAATCACATCTGAAGATCTCTTCATCATGATTAACACTAAGGCTGAAATGTGATTGATTTGGATTTCTGATCTGTACTAGTCGACTAATGGGTGTCTTGTAAGTGGTAAGTCGACTTGTACCATGTGTAAGTCGACTTATGCTTGCTTGGTACCGATAAGTCGACTTGTACATTGGATAAGTCGACTTATTCAAGGACGGTACTGTTTATTTGTGCCCTAAAGGCAATCCCCTTTAGCGCGTTTTATTCACAGTCGTATGCAGACTGAATGAATAAATAAAGAAAAGGCATAATTCATTAATTTGATGTTCATGAACATTGTTTATGAATTGATTGGATCTTTAATCAAATTAATGAAGTCCATGATATATGACATAGCATGAAGGAAATTATGATGTGATCATACTACCGAGATTCCTATCATGTGCAATTATGTCAAGATTCAAATTCTCCTAGTCATAGGATTAATGAGACCGACATCATTAATCCCACAGACTAACATATGTCATACTCCTTGATTGGATCAGCGGTGGATCTCGAAACTGTAAATATGAGATATTTAGAGTTGACATATGGATGCTTACTAGTAGTAGTAAGTTCATTGGATGACTGTCATGAGATCATCACATGGATATCTTATCTAAGTGTCAGTGATAATCTCATCATAGCAATGGTGCAAGTATCCTTAGACTTGAGGTACTCAAGGCTATCTTAGATACTGATCCTGTGATTTGACTCCATTCCTTGTTGCCTTCCAGAGGTAACTCATAGGGTGGTGCTTAGGTGCAGTTTGAGGTATTCAAGATAATTGAGTAGCCAATAAAGGATTCACCACTTCGGATTAGCGTAAGAGATACCCGTAGCCTCTTGTCGGGATCATTACTCGGAAATCTCTGGCCAGAGTGAATATGTCATGAAGAGTGTCTTCATGGACATATAGAGTAATGAGTCCTAGGACGAGAACTGTTATCACTTGGGCTGGACTTGGTCTAGTAAGAGTTGACACTTTGACCATACTCATAACCAAATGGGGTATAGGACGGTGAAAGGACGAATTGCACAAGAATTGTACATGGAAGGGTTCGTGATCCGTTCGTGATGAATACATCAAATCGATTACTTTCCGGTCAATTGGGGTCATGATGTGCTGCTAGATACCGCTCATGACTTGCTCAGATTAATTGTTAATCTAAGTAGCCAACATAACCGGAACCTAAAGGGTCACACGATAAGAGTGTTTGGAGAATCAGTAAAATAGTAATTGGACGAGTTCCAATTATGGAAACATTCGGATTAAATGGATCCCGATGGGATTGGGATATGTCCCGATGAGATCGCGACATCAATATTGCTAAGAAAGGTTTAGGAGTCAAGCTTTGAAAGATCGGGGCCTGGCCGTAGGACCGAGACCAATTTATTTGACCTTCAGCAATTATATATATTAATTAATTAAGTAAATAATTAATTAATATATATATATATATATATAAGCCATCTTCGTTGGAATGGGAGAAAGAAGAGATAAACCTTTGAAAAGTCAAAGGTTGATTACTTTATTCATTAAAGAATGAATGGTCATTATCCATCCACTTGTAAGCCTTATATGGTTGCTCTTTAAAGTGTTAAAAGCACACCATTTTAAGGGTTTTATGGTGATGGCCGAAGGATGATCGTGGGTTTAGGGTTAGAAGAAAAGAGAATAAAGGTTATTTTCATTCTTCTTCCTTAAGGCATCATCGTTCCATCTCTTCCTCTCCAAGGGTTCAACGTCGATCTCAAGCTCTTGAGACGAGGTAGGCTCTAGCAAGCTTTAATCTATTCTAGCTATTCCGGGTCAAAGGGTTTGACTCGGTTAGGTTTCGATCTCGTGTGGATACCTTTAGAGATAGTCTCTATTGGCTATTCAGTTTGAGGTCTTCATACCGACACATGGATCCTGGGTTTCGGGAAAGTCCCGGGAACAAAAATTTTTGTTTTCCGCTGCCGGTACATGTGATGTACCTCTCGGGATCTTGTTACTCCCTACTGGGCTTGTATTCAAATTGGATGATTGACATTTTGTACCTGTTTTAAACAAAGAACATATTGTATGTTTCATGTTTAATTAGAGCTGGTTTCCATTGGACTTTTAGTAGCAATGGTTGTTCTATTAGTTCGAATGGAATGCTCTATGGTACTGGTACATTATGCAATAGAAATGACATATTAAATATGTCATATCCAGTTATGAATGTCAATGACGCGAAAGACATAATCGAGATAATTTAAAATCAACTTACTTATGGCATTATGCATTGGCCATATAAATGAGACACGCATCGCTAAGCTCCATAAGAGTGGATGTTTAGGGTCATTTGATTATGAATCATATGACACATGCGAATCTTGTTTATTAGGCAAGATGACTAAGTTATCCTTTAAAGGAAAGGATGAACGACTGGATTATTAGACCTAATACATTCGGATGTATGTGGTCCGATGTCCATCCATGCGAAGTGGTTGTCGTTACTTCATTACTTTTATCGATGATTATTCACGATATGGGTACATGTATCGATGAGATACAAATCAAGCGTTTGAAAAGTTCAAACAATTGAAATGAAGTAGAAAAGCGGTTTGGTAAAAGTATCAAGGCATTACGATCGATCGTGGTGGAAAATACTTAGACCAACAGCTTTTGGATTATCTCGTAGATAATGGGATTTTATCTCGATTCACTCCACCTTGCATGTCGCAAAGACAATGGTGTGGCTGAAGGAGAAATCGAACCTTGTTAGACATGGTCCGATTGATGATAGGTTTTGCATGCTTTTAGGGTATCGCGCGAGACAATCTGTTTACTTGTTAAACAGAGTTCCATTAAAGACGATTGATGTTACTCCATATGGAGATATGGACTAACTGAAAGCCCTATATTTCTCAGCTGAAAGTTTGGGGTTGTCCTGCTTATGTGAAACGGACACAGTCAGATTAGCTTGATGCAAAGTCTGACAAGTGTTTGTTCGTGGAATATTAATTCTACCTTGCTTAGGAACAAAAGTTGTTTGTTTCAAAGCATGCTGTTTTCTTAGAGAAAGAGTTTCTTCTGTAAGAGGACAGTGGGAGCAAAGTTGAACTTGGAGAAGTTCAATATGCTCGAACAAACATAGATCAACTGCCTGAACCTGAAACTGTCACTCATATAGATGAGGTAACAGTTCAACCTTCTATTATACACGAATTTCGTAGGTCACGTAGGATACGCTCTGTTCCTGAGAAATATGGATTTCTCGTGGGAACAGAATGACGATTGCTCATATGAGATGATGAGCTGCTACTATGAAGAGGTTACGAAGAGTTCGAGTCGAAAAATGGCTTCGTGCGGAAATCAAATGGATTCCATGTATGAAAACCAAGTATGGACTTTGGTTGTTACACCTGAAGGGATAAAACCCACAGGGTGCAAAGAGGTTTTAGAAGAAAACCAACATGGATGGTAATCTGATTACCTATGAAGCGAGACTAATGGCCAAAGGATTTCGTCAAAGACAAAGAGTTGACTATGATGAGACCTTCAGCCCCATAGCAATGCTTAAAACCATTCGGATACTCCTAGCCATTGCCGCTCATTATGATTATGAGATACGACAAATGGATGTGAAGACGACTTTCCTTAACGGAAATCGGCGAGGATGTATATGACACAACCGAGGGCTTCACATCTTATGATGGCGAAATGGTATGCAAGCTTCGAAATCCATGTATGGATTGACGAAGCATCCAGAGTTGGAATGTCCGCTTTGACGAGTTAATCAAAGAGTTTGGTTTCTCATAAAATCCGGATGATCATTGTGTGTATAAGAAGGTTAATGGGACTGCAATCGTTTTCCTTGTGTTGTATGTAGATGACATATCGTTACTCAAAACGATGTCTCTATGCCGCAATCGCTTAAAATTTGGTTGTCGAAACAATTTGCCTTGAAAGACCTTGGTAAAGCAACTTATATCCTTGGGATATAGATTTATAGAGATAGATCAAAGGTTGCTTGGTCTTTCACAAGCATCGTACATAGATGAGATGCTAAAGAGGTTTAGCATGAAAAGATGCTATGTACGAAGCCCGATGTATCGTATGCTCTAAGTGTTACGAGAAAATACCAATCGGTTCCTAGTGAGGGTCACTGGGTGGCTGTCAAGAATATCCTCTAGTACTTTTGAAGCACTAAGGATGTTTTCTTGATGTTTGGAGATGGAAATCTCCTAGTGTGCGGGCATTCAGATGCCAGTATTTAATCTGATAAGGATGATTCTGAATCACGATCAGGTTATATACATTCACACTGAATAGCGTGGCGGTCAATTGAAAGAGTTTCAAAACAAGAAAGGACTACTGATTCAACAACCGAGGCAGAGTACCTGTCGCATGAGATGCGCAAAGGAAACAGTTTGGATCAAGAAGTTCATTACTGAACTTGATCTAATCCCTAGCTGTGATAGGCCCATAGGATTGTATTGTGATACAATGGGGCTAGTCTTGTGAGCAAAGGAATCAAGGTCTCATCGACGATCAGAACATCTACTCCGCCAATTCGGAGATCATTAGTCGAGATGATGTCACGATAGAGAGAAATCCTGAGAGCAAAGTGTTGTCGATCCGTTGACAAAGCCATTGTCACGGAGAATTGTGATTCTCATGGACGCGCTTATGGTATTAGATACCAAGGCGATTGGCTTTAGGTCGAGTGGGAGATTTGTAAGTGGTAAGTCGACTTGTACCATGTGTAAGTCGACTTATGCTTGTTTCTGCCGATAAGTCGACTTGTACATTGGATAAGTCGACTTATTCAAGGATCAGTATTGTTTATTTGTGCCTAAAGGCAATCCCTTTAGCGCTTTTATTCACGATCGATGCGCATCGAATGAATAAATAAAGAAAAGGCATAATTCATTAATTTGATGTTCATCAACATTGTTTATGAATTGATTGGATCTTTAATCAAATTAATGAAGTCCATGATATATGACATAGCATGAAGGAAATTATGATGTGATCATACTCTGAGATTTCTATCATGTGCAATTATGTCAAGATCTAAATTCTCCTAGTCATAGGATTAATGAGATGGACATCATTAATCCGGACGATTAACATATGTCATACTCCTTGATTGGATCAAGCGGTGGATCTCGAAACTGTAAATATGAGATATTTAGAGTTGACATATGGATGCTTACTAATAGTAGTAAGTTCATTGATGACTGTCATGAGATCATCACATGGATATCTTATCTAAGTGTCGGTGATAATCTCATCATAGCAATGGTGCAAGTATCCTTAGACTTGAGGTACTCAAGGCTATCTTGATACTTGATCCTGCTTTGACTCCATTCCTTGTTGCCTTCGGAGGTAACTCATAGGGTGGTGCTTGGAGTACAGTTTGAGGTATTCAAGATAATTGAGTAGCCAATAAAGGATTCACCACTTCGGATTAGCGTAAGAGATACCCATGGCCTCTTGTCGGGATCATTACTCGAAATCTCGGCGAGTGAATATGTCATGAAGAGTGTCTTCATGGACATATAGAGTAATGAGTCCTAGGGCGAAGCTATTATCACTGGGCTGGACTTGGTCTAGTAAGAGTTGACACTTTGACCATACTCATAACCAAGTGGGGTATAGGATGGTGAAAGGACGAATTGCACAATAATTTTCTATGGAAGGGTTCGTGATGAATACATCAAACCGATTACTTTCCTGTCAAATGGGGGTCATGATGTGTTGCTAGATACCGCTCATGACTTGCTCAGATTAATTGTTAATCTAAGTGGCCAACATAACCGGAACCTAAAGGGTCACACGATAAGAGTGTTTGAGAGAATCAGAAAATAGTAATTGGACGAGTTCCAATTATGGAGAGCATTCGATTAAATGGATCCCGATGGGATTGGGATATGTCCCATGAGATCGCGACATCAATATTGCTAAGAAAGGTTTAGGAGTCGTTTCAAAGATCGGGGCCCTGGCAGTCGGTAGGACCGACCCCAGTTTGACTGGACTGCTTAAGTAATTATATATATTAATTAATTAAGTAAATAATTAATTAATATATATATATATATATAAGCCCATCTTCGTTGGAATGGGAGAAAGAAGAGATAAACCTTTGAAAAGTCAAAGGTTGATTACTTTATTCATTAAAGAATGAATAGTCATTATCCATCCACTTGTAAGCCTTATATGGTTGCTCTTTAAAGTGTTAAAAGCACACCATTTTAAGGGTTTTATGGTGATGGCCGAAGGATGATCGTGGGTTTAGGGTTAGAAGAAAAGAGAATAAAGGTTATTTTCATTCTTCTTCCTTAAGGCATCATCGTTCCATCTCTTCCTCTCCAAGGGTTCAACGTCTGATCTCAAGCTCTTCAGGACAGAGGTAGGCTCTAGCAGGCTTTAATCTGTTCTAGCTATTCCCGAGTCAAAGGGGTTTGACTCGGTTAGGTTTTCTGATCTCTGCGTGGATACCTTTAGAGATAGTCTCTATTGGCTATTCAGGTTTGAGGTCTTCATACCGACACATGGATCCTAGGTTTCGGGAAAGTCCGGGGAACAAAAATTTTTGTTTTCCGCTGCTGGTACATGTGATGTACCTCCCGGGATTTTCCTACAGTGGTATCAGAGCGTCTGGTGTCGTGTATGAAGCTAAAACTGAAGCTAGATCAGAAACCCTAAGTGCTGTTGATGTTGATGCATGCATACTGCCTGATTTTCGAATTTATATTGTGATATATTTTTCGAAATTTCTCTGCCCAGGAATGTTCATAACATGTTAGAGAATATGTCTATGAATTTTCAGAATTTATTGATTTGATTTGATATAGTTTTGCTAATTAATTCCCTGAGCTTACAGATGCTGTTTTTGAAATGATTCTGTGAACAGGCAGTAGTATAAAATCAAGAATAAATTCTAGAAAAATGATTTTTCAGATTTTCCTTCATCTACATGTCTCTAAGATGTTGGTGAATGTCTGTGAGCATGGAAATTGGATTTCAAGGTGATTGGATATTTATTTTCGATTTTATTCTATGCTGTTGGGAATTGCTGTGTTGATGAACACAGAATTGGAATCGGTTTTGTTATTTTGGTTGAGTGAGTTTTTGATGGCATAAAATCCTGAAAAATTCAGGTCGCATTTTCAGAACATTTAGTAACCTATATAATTTTCTCAGAATTTATTGAAATTGTTTCATTGATCATTTCAAGAAATGTACAGAACTGGACAGTTTTGGTGAAAATTGTTGGGACTGTTTTGCTTGGCTTGATTGAGTTTGCTTTTTCAATTCCAATGCCTTGCAGCATTTTTAATGTGATTAAAAATGTGTTATCTTGATGTAGTATGATTTCCAAATTGAATTGCTTGAAGTTGTTTTTTCCAAGAATTTTTGAATGCCGAATTGGTCACATTTGTGTCTCGTTAGTATATTTCATTTTCTTGCTTGTTTTGGCCGTCACAAATTTTGTGACAAGTGCCGGAGTAGTTTTGAGAGTTTATACACTAGCTTGAGATGCTTAGGATGATAATTTGGGTGTTCCTAAATTGTTTGGAAATGAATGAGTTTTGACTCATTTCAAGCTTTTCATATAGTTTGACTATTTAAGGCTTTCATGGTTCAATGAATTGTTCATTGATACATCAAATTTATCAGATATTAGCTTAGGTATGTAGGTGTTGTGAATTGGAATTGCAATGATTGAGGTATTAGCCGATTAGAAAGTATAGCAATTCTTTTTGGATAAGTCGACTTGTTTTATACATAAGTCGACTTGTTCAAAGTTTCTGGATAAGTCGACTTGTATTGTACATAAGTCGACTTGTTCAAAGTTTCTGGATAAGTCGACTTGTTCAAAGTTTTTGCATAAGTCGACTTATATTAGACAAGTCGACTTGTGTGTGGGCAGGAGCATAAGTCGACTTATATCAGACAAGTCGACTTGTGTGTGGGCAGTGGCTTAAGGCGACTTGCATTTGATGTAAGGCGACTTATGACATGCTCTAGTTGGATGATGGATGATTATAAGGATTGATTCAATGTGATTGATGACACCTAAATCATTCCATATAATCCTAGTGACTATGATCCTTCAGCTTGGAGTCTAGAGTTTCTAAATCCCTCCTCGGTATATGAAAACTAAAGCCTTCCATTAATATGGTAAGAACCAGAGTTCTTATAGGGATGGGTTGTTGGGTAAACCCAAGCTCACTCTATACGGATATGTTCAAACCATGAAAGTATGATTTTCGATTAATGGGTTGGTTTTCACTTTGAAGCGTTGGTTTGTTGAGTAAACTCAAGGTCAACGTGGACAGAGGTGAAATTGGGTAGCATATATCGGATGTATGCGATCAAAGAGTTGATACCCAATGTAAGTGCACACATCAACAAGTTGATAGCGATCGATAGTTGTGTCTAAGATGTAATTGGTATATCCGATACCTCCGAGACTTAAGGTGGCTTGTTGGGTAAACCCAAGGTCATTCTCAAAGTCGGTTATCGATGATGCAATTGGTATGACCGATACCTACCGATTGACCTAAGTTGTGGCTTGTTGGGTAAACCCAAGGTCACTCTTAGCAATGTCGGATATCGACCCACTAGACATTATGTCACTTTGTTTCTCCGGATTCAGTAAAGAGGGTTATGGATTCTAGGAAACTAGTGGGAGCCATATGCATATCATGCAAGTCCTTATGATCATGCAGGCATATCTATTCTATCATTCCTTCTCTTTATCGCGTTTAGGTTGATTGAAGAAGTCTTTCAGTGTGAATTAATGCTCTCCTTTCTGGACCGATTTTCTTGATTGGCTAAGGACTCTGAGAATTGTTCTCAGATCTGAGGAACTCGAATATGTCCTAGATGTTCCACTTCCAGATGCACCTGCTGTCGATGCTTCTGATAAGGATCAGAAAGCATATCGTAAGCATCTAAAGGACAGTGATATGGATACTTGCATTATGCTTGTCTTGATGTCACCAGAGCTGCAGAAGCAGCACGAGTCCATGGATGCTCACTCTATAGTATTTCATCTTAGGGAGCTGTTTGTTGAGCAAGCTCGGTCTGAAAGGTTCGAGACCTCAAGGCTTCTCTTCATCACAAAGATGGCTCCAGGGATATCTGCTGTGCAGTATGCCCTGAAGATGAATAGCTATATTGAGAGATTGGCCGCCTTAGGATTTGTAATGGATTATGAGTTAAGTAGATACTTAATTCTGGTTGGATTGTCTGATGGTTATTCATAGTTTGTGATAAACTATCGGATAAACCAAATATCCACAACAATTCCTGAGCTAATCAATCTGCTCATGACAACTGAGCAGGCTATCAAGAGAGATAGCAAGTGCTAATGGTGGATGCTTCTTCTTCTAGTTCAAAGAAGAAAAGGGCCAAGAAACCGAAGGGAAGTGCCATCAAGAAAAAACCAAAGATTCTGCCCCAAAAGGATTTTGCTTTCATTGTGGCAAGTCTAGCCACTAGAGGCGAAACTGTAAAATCTATCTGGAGTTCCTGAAGCAGTAAAAGGCATCAGATGCCTCTACTCCTTCAATTATGTTTATCATTGAGGTTAATACTATTCCTGATCCAAACATATCGGTATTTGATACCGGATGTCGGTCATACATATGAAATGATATGCAGGGCATCAGGGACAGTAGAAAGCTCATAAAAGAGAACTAGACCTTTGTGTAGGTAATGCAACAAGAGTTTCTACATGTCTAAGTCGACTAATTGGTCACTTGTTTGGTAACAAGTCGACTTATATGGGAATAAGTCGACCTATGATATTCACAGTCTTTAGGGAATGCAGAGATTTCAGGATAAGTCGACTTATAAATATCGACAAGTCGACTTATGAAGGTCAACAAGTCGACTTATGAAGGTAACAAGTCGACTTACGTCTACACGGAGTCTTTAAAATCTTTTCTTCTTCTCATTCTCTGAAAACCTATTTCTCTCTAAACCTCTGAAATCCTCTCCTCAAGTCGACTTATAGCCCTCAATCTCCTAAAATCACCCTACCCATAAACCTTCGACCTCCATTATCACAAAACCCTCTCATTATCTCTTCAAATCAACCTCATTTTTGAAAACCCCTCTCTCAAACCCTAACCTGCATCTTTCTCTACTTCTCTTTAAAAATCCATGACTCCACGAAAATCTACAAGGAAAGGCAAAGAACCCGCTCCTCCACAAGGTCCTCGTGTTCAATATGGACCACGAGTTCGTGGGTCTTCTTCGAGAGGAGATGCTTCCATAGAGGATGATGTGGTTGAACCCAGGTTTGTGTCAAGGGACGCACAAACTCTGTATTACAAGGTGCTCCAAAATGAGGTATTGATTCCATCAATGAGATTTGATTGGAGTGAACTAGACCATAGTGAGTTTACAGATGTATTTTCCGATATTACAAATCTTGGACTGCGAGATTTCTTAGGATTTCAGGATGATATTTATGAAGATGTGGTTAGGGAGTTCTATGCGAATCTCATTGTGACTGGTAGTAATGTTGATGATGGAGTCAATCTGAAATCCAAAATTAACGGGAAAGAAATTTATCTGCGTGAATCAAATTTGTGTACTCTTTTTCATTTGCCTAGAGGAGGGTAAGGCCTAGAGCATCTTTTACTGACTTTGATATTTTGAGGAATGAGGAAGATGATACCGATGAGGAAGCCGAAGAGAATTTTAGCTATACTGAAGAAAAAGGGGCTGATCTGCTCAGTCGGTTATGTTCTGATCATTCCCCTCCCTTTGAAGCTATGGATCTGCCTTTAAATTATCGGATATTACATTATGCAATTAACAGGGTTGTTTACCCGAAGAAGGCTAGTAATAATAAGATTACTTCATTGGATAAGGAGATTCTTTGGCATATGGAAGAAGGGAGGAAAATCAATTTTTCGAGCTTGATTATTCAAATGATGAGGAAAAAAGGCTAGTTTATTACGAGGACAGCTAAAAGGGAAACCAGTTCGGCATAAAGGAATGCCTTATGCTGCTTTGATAACCTCTCTCTCTCAGTTCCAACGGTGTGATCTGAATTCCTATGCTCATCTTCCTTATCATCAGAGTTGGAGATTCACTCCTTATAACTTGAGAAGCATGAAGCTGGTGAAAACTGTTGAAAAAGGCTGGGTCTACTCTTATCATGTCGAGAAGCTAGGTCTGACTTTAGAAGGTGAGCAGGTACCTCCGAGGCAACGATCTAAGAGGGCAGCGGATCGTCCGAGTAGCTCTCGACCCATTAATGTGAGAAGGAGCGAGGTATCTCATGAGGAGCTAAATGAAATCAACGATCAATTGGATGATCTAAATGATCGTGTTGATAACATCCAGAGTGTGCTTCTTGGGTTTGTAAAGAAAATTGATTCACAACACCGCATGCTCAAGAAGATTTTTAAGAAGTTAGGGTGTAGGCATGATGATTCTTCATCATGATGTGTATTGCCTTTGCCTTGACCAACATTTAATCTCATGTTTTCTTTTAGTTTCTGTGGTGCTTTTTGCGTTTGTTGGATTGATATATTTTGTAATGACTATTGCCTCTATTTGTGTTCGATGTTGTGAACTATCTTTAAGACCATTGTTCATCTTATTTTTTGAATATGACAAAAAGGGGGAGTAATATTGGAATTTTATATTTGATTAAGGGGGAGTGTGTGTGTTTGATTTAAGATTATTCTATCTTGATTTCTATTGTTTTATTAATTAAGGGGGAGACAAACTAACCATCGAGACAAGGGATTAAAAACCTTAATCAAGTTTCTTGTTTTTCAAATTTCTTTTCAATTTCTAAATATTTTGTCATTATCAAAAAGGGGGAGATTGTTGGACCAATGGTGGTTGACAAATTAAATCCCTTTATGTTTTGATAATAATAAAATATCTAGAATTAGTTAAGAAATTATTTCAGGTATTTTTGGGATTATTATTAAGCAAATCAAGATGGCAAGTGATTAATCAGTGAAGAATCAAGATGGAAGTTTCCTTATAAGTGAAAGAGACTTTAATAATGAGGATTATAGAAGATTTAATTGGATATTACCGTTGAAGTCAACATAAGTTGACTTGCACATCATAAGTCGACTTATACATCAAGATCCGAACAGCATAAGTCGACTAGAACAACATAAGTCGACTAACATATGAAGATATGTCAACACAAGTCGACTAATAGTAAATAAGTCGACTTATCAAGGACCACAAGTCGACTTACACAGAATAAGTGGACTTATAGAAGAGCGGAGATGAAATTTTACGAAAAGTATTGTCACAATTCGATTTATACATGACGACAAGTCGACTTATGGGAACAGCAAATTAATTCCAACGGTTCAATTAGCCACAAATGGAAAGGAGGATGTTAAGGAACGGTCATAACAATCATACAACGGCTAGAAAGACTTCCAACAACTATTTTTCTCCAAGTATAAAGAGTGGATGATTGATGAAGAGACTATCGAAGTTCTACAAGTGAAAATACTCTTTTATTGCTCCAAAATTGCTCATTACTATTCTTATCTTGTTACACCAGTGTATTGAGCCTTGTTCTTCAAACTTTATTTTATTTCTCTTACAATTTGAGTGACTAAGTGAAAGGTCACGTGTGAGGTAGGATTTGTGCCGGAAAACAAATCGGTTGTAAAGGTCACTTGAGCCGGAAATCAAGTGGAATTGTAAGAAGTTCACACTTAACCAAAAAGTGTGCAATAAAGTGGTTTGCAAAATCCTAAGTGGGAGCTTAGGTAGAGGATGTAGCTCTTAGCACCAAACCTCTATAAAAACAGTGTTTGCTCTTCTTCCCTACTCTTTACATTTAATTTTAATTAAATTGTTTTTGTGTGAATTAACTTCTGATTTTGTTGTAGAAAATAAAAAAAAAAACTTAAAGATCTATTCAACCCCCCCTTCTAGATCGCTTACAAAGGGGAATGGCCATCTTTTGAAGCTCTACCATAAGAACCAGAACCCACCATAAACATCAGGTTCTTGCTCTCCTTCATTTATTTCTTCTTTTTGAGTTTTGGATGCATTGTTTTTCTTAATCAGTTTGAAGGAGAGCCATGAGCATAGATAGCTTATTTTATTTTCCTTTCATTTTCTTATTACATTACCTTTTGGCTCTTCCTGCCTTATCTGTGGTTAAGTTTTTGTTTCATTTTCAATAAGGACAATGTGTTGTTTAAGTGTGGGGGAGCTGTTCTTATGTTGTTATTTTTGTTCTTCTCCATAGTGCATTTTTAATGTCTGTGTTAGCCAACTTTGCATGATGTTACACATTTTAGACTTGGTACAACTACATTTTTTCGGCCTTTCTGTTCTTTCTCACCGCGGCGACAGTTCGCATGCCACAGCGAGTCACGAGCCACACCAACACATCGCGGTGTGCATGCTGCACGTCGCCGTGGCGAGACCCGATTAACCATACACATCGCGGCGTGCATGCTACACGTCGCAACGTCAACTCTATTTACAAAAGGTTTATGCAACAATTTTTTTTCTCAATTTTAATTTTTTCCACATTTACTCTTTTCACTTTTTTGTTTCAAAGAACTTATAAGTTTCAAAGTGATACTTGGGTTTATGAAAATACCTTCCATTCTTTTAATGATAGTTAGTCTTGGCTAATTTTACTTTTGATGTTTTCAATACGAAGTAAATTAAGGCATGCTAACAAAGTAACATTTTAAGTTTTTGAGACTTGAGATTGTTCATTAAGATATTACCCATGTTGGAAGGATATTTGAGCCTAAATTTTTGTTTGACATTGTGTGCATCTGCTTATTTCATATCTCTTTAGAACTTGTCTCAATTCTTAATCAAAGCTTTATGGACTAGAATTTTGTTGATATGATAGAGGCATTCCTTCTTCAACCCTTTTTCCCAAACACTTATCCCGCAAACACTTTTCACTTGCAACCCCTTGAGCCATTTTTATTTATGAGCACTTGCATGTATGCATCCTTACATGATGACAATATTTTAATAAAAAAAAGTTCCAAAAAGGGACAGAGTGTGTTTATGAAAAAAAAGAGCAATATCTATTCCAACAGTATGTATTGCATTTAAATAATAAAAAAAAATCAATACTAGTTTATCTTTCGACATCCAGTTCATGATTGTAGTGCATGTGTTCAAATTTTTTTTCTTTCTTCCATTCCATCCATTAATATAGCCTTCCGTACATTACAACCCTGAAAAGTCCTCTTGATCTTCAAATTATAGTTTTTTAGTGGAGAAATAGAATTGCTACAAGCTTATGGTAGAGAATGAGTTAAGTAGATTGAGAGTGAAATATCCCCAATATGCGAGGAGAGAGCAAACACCTTATCTTAAGTGGCATCTTTTTTGTGCAATCTCTTGAATTGAATTCTTTTAGTGTTTATTTTATTAGCACTCTTTCTATTTGCTTTGATTGAATTTTGAGAAAGTAATTTACGCTAAGTTCCTGTTATTGTTTTGAGCGTGGACGAATTTTTCTTTTACACTTGTATCTTTTTGACTCTTATAAACTTTGTCCAGGAGTACAAAGGTCTAAGTGTGGGGGAATTTGATTGAGCCCAAGTTTATCTTATTAATTGGCTACACTTTTACTATTTTTAATGTACTTTTTGACTCTTAATTTGTGACTTTGTGCTTTAATTTGTCCCTTATAGTGAGCTTACAATTATGCAATTTGATAGTGAAAATTGTCACAAATTAATATTAATTCCATCATAATTTTTCTAAGGACAATTGATACTGCCAAATTGTTGTTTGATGTTGTAGGGGACTAAGGGAGTCAAAAAGGTTAAGAAGAAGTCTGTATGCCGCGACTAAAACAACAGCACGTCGTGGCGAGGAACCAAGAAGCACATGCCGTGGCGCTTACGAAGCATCTCTTCGCGACGAGGATCAAGGAATCACACGCCGCGACGCAACCATCTCGTCGCCGCGACGAGCGATCCAGAAGGAGCATGCCGCGGTGCCTATTAAACATCTCGCTGCAGCGAGCATACTAATACCCGGACTTCATTTGGAAAGATCTCTCACTGTTCCGACCCAACTGGCATCCATCATTTAAAAGCCTTGCTATTTTTAGGTCAAGGGGGGCGAAGATATTTTGGGGGAGATGCTTTTAGAGGCAGCAGAGACGACTATCCCTACCACCATCATTTCCCATTTTTTTTTATCATCTTCAATCATCTCCATCATTCCACCGTCAGCATCTTCTGTTACTATGGGAGACGTCCAACCTTCACAAGTCGTGAGAGAGTCCGGAGACATGCGTAGCTAAACACCCTTTCCTCTTGAAGATGTAGCATTGGCTTGAGTTCACCAGTTCTAAAAAGGGAGTTAATCTTACATCGTCAAGTTTAATTACATTGTTGTAAATTCCTGAGTTAGGGTTTACTGCTTGTAGTTAGATTTGCTTGGTTATAGTTTAATCAAGTGATGAACGATGTATTGTGTTATGGATTGCTTAATGTAGAACTTCGATGCTCAACAAATGAAGTCTCATATATGTCTTTTAGTGATTGTGTTAACCCTCTTTATCTGCCTAGTTGTGTTTGATAATGAGATTGTGCTTGAACCAATTGACCAATTGCATTAGCTTATCCATTTCACACACTAAGATGCATTTAACAAGGTTTTAGTTAATGGAGTTCATTGATTAAAACCTTGGACTTAAAGAATCCCTTAAGGTTCTAAGGCTTAAGAGCACTTAATGGGGTCTTGAGAAATGGAGTTCATTGATCAAGATCTTGGACTTGAGGAGAAGTCTTTAAGGTTTATATTTGAAAACTTAGTGAATTTCACTTCCCGAAAATTGTTTTGAACCATAATAGCTTAAGCTCATTTTCAAGAGGATTTATTATAATTTGCTTGTTACTAAAGTTTTTTTATTTCTTTTAATTCCATAAAATCGAAAAATATACTTTTTACACTTTTGCCTTCAATTTAGTTAAATTTCCTTAGTTCTTTCAGTGACCAAAACCCCCATTTTATCAACTTTGATTGCAATTTTTGAAAATTAGGCTAGCTTAGACCTTTTTCACTTGGTTCCAATTAAGTGAGACGACCCGAGGTTGCATCCTGTACTGTAATCTTTGGAATTATTATTTTTGACTGGTTTCCAAGGATCGATCGTAAGGTCGAATCGACAAAGCCGCGATCAGGTGATAAATTGCCTAATAGATTAGTTAATCTGTGATTGTTGTCTATCGAAGCGGTGAATTAATTTCAATTAAGAAATTAATGAGATTAAATAATTTAGTTTAAATAGATTGCAGCTTTTCCAATTCTATTAGCTAAGACAAAGGTCTATTAGAGCCTACTGTTGCCATAGATTATATTATGTGGAGCTTTACTCAGGAATAGTCTAATTGGTTAGGGTAATAATCTGCAGAGCTTTACGTGGGGTTATCAAATAATTACGAATGGATTGGTCGATTTGCGCTATTCACTATCTGCTATAACTTTGTCCATAAGAATGAACAGAATTTATATTTTTTAGTCTTTGATCGAATTATAGTATCAAACGGAAGAGTACCTTGGCTAGGCTTTTCTTTATATTGTTTTCAATCTTTATTTTTAATTTCCTTTTGCGTGATTTCGTGTTTTAAAATTAATCATTCCTAAATCAATTCTTTTTATTTTTATTTTTATTTATTTTATTGTTTCCATATAAATAAACAATTGCTACATTGGTTTCTGTACTTTGCTTGTTTAAGTGTTCTAGAGTAGGAATTTATTTTTACTGGTTTGGCACGCCATCAAATTTGGCGTTGTTACCGAGGACCTAGTGTTTAAGTTTTTGTTTGTTTGTGTTGCTAATCATTTTTTTCAGTTGTTTGCATGCATCATTGTGTTTCTGCGGGTGATTTATTGTTTGATTCGGAGATAGCGAAGACCGCAAAACAACTCAGGAAAGCTACTAAAATGCGTAAGAGACAACTTCTACTTCTGCACAAGTCTTGCCTAACAAAAATTGAGAATTTGCTTGCCTTTGAGATTGAGTTATTAGAAGATTTTGAAGAAGCGGCGATGGCAAATTAACAACCTAGTCCACCTATGCAACCAGCCAGAAATTGAGCTTTTGCAACTCTGAGGGATATGCTTGCACCACCAGTAGAGGATCAACCTCTATGTATATAGTATCAGGCTGCAGATGATGGGTTTGAGTTAAAGGTTGGGTTGATTCACACCTTGTGGAAATTTCATGGGTTATCTTTTGACAACCCGAACAAACATCTCAAGGATTTTCATGTGGTATGTTTTAGATTCAAACTGAGAGGCATAACAGAGGATTAATTGAAATTGTGTGTTTTGCCTTTGTCTCTAGAGGGCGCAGCTAGAGATTGGTTGTATTATCTTCCGCTTGGGACAGTGGATATATGGTCTGATATGGCGCGGTTGTTTTTAGAAAAATACTTCCCACCTTCTAGGGCTGCTAGTTTGCACAAAGAGATTTGTGGCATCAGACAAAGAGATGAAAAAATTATGTATGAATATCATAAGAGATTCAAGAGGTTTTGCGCAAGCTGTCCTCAGTATGGAATTACAGAACAGCTCCTTATTCAGTACTTCTATGATGGGATGTTACTAAATGATAGGAAGATTCTTGATGCTGCTATTGGGGGAACCATAGTGAACAAAACACCTCACGAGGCCAGAAATTTAATTGCAGCAATGGTTGCAAATCTGCAGCAGTTCAAGTATCATTTGGAGATACACACTCGAGGTGTCCATGAGGTAAGTAGTTCTAAACTCAAAAATAGACTTGAAAAGATTGCTGAATTGTTGGAAAGACAAGTTATTAATTCTTCCAATGTCAATAGTGTCAATGCAAATGCCGTAATTAAGGGACCACAAGTCCCTATTTGTCATATTTGTGAATTTTAGGGTCAATTTACTGATGCTTGTCCGACTCTGTAAGATGATATTCTTAAAGTTGAAGTCAATGCGATCAATGATAATTATCAGTCTCAAAGAAAATATGATCCCTATTCGAATACTTACAACCCAGGATGGAGGGATCATCCCAATCTGAGATATAAGAATGGGTAGTAAGGTCAGAGTAGTCAACAGCGTCAGCCTTAACAATAGCAATAATAGCAGCATCTGAGGCCTAATTATAGTGACCAAATTTCCACCTTGGAGGATCTTATGTCACAGTTGACTACGACTCAATTGATGATCAATACACAACTACAGAGTTTGGTTCAGTTTCAGACTGATTCAGCATAATTTTAGGTTCAGAATAATAAAAATTTTCAAGAGCTGAGGGAGCAAATTAGTTAATTGGCTACTGCACAAAATCAAGGGAAATTGCCCTCCCAACCTACTATCAATCCTAGGCAGAATATCAGTGCCATTACCTTGCGTAGTGGAAAAGAAATTGAAAGTGCTAGAGGGTCGCAGAAAATTCAACATGACCATGTTGAAACTGTCGAGCCAGAAAAAGAAGCTGAAATCAAGGAAATCGTGATAGCTAATCCAGAAAGACCACCATTCCCACGTAGGTTGGCTACGAAGAAGAAATTGAAGAATGATGAGGAGACTTTAAAGATTTTTGAGAAAGTAGAAATCAACATCCCCCTTCTGATGTTGCTTAGACAAACACCAAGGTACTGCAAATTTCTGAAGGACTTGGTTACTAACATGACCAAGATGAGAGGCAATCAGCGTGTGGTGATGAGTGAGAACGTATCAGCAGTGTTGCAGGGAAAGTTACCAATAAAGGAAAACCCAGGTATGCTTACCATTCCTTGTAAAATTGGCAATGTTGGTATAGAACGGGCCATGCTAGATTTAGTGGTAACCTAAGCAAGCTTTCAATTTCCTAAGTCTTCCAAACAATCCCAACTTTCTACCTTTACTCCTCACCTACGGCCACCACTATCATCATAATTCCAAAGCTTAAGTTTGGTCTTGGGTGTGACTAAAAGTGAAGCAAGTAAGTAGCAAGGAAAGCTTGTTGTATGGGATGAAAAGAAAAAAAAAATCGAAGGAGGAAGAAAGAAAGGAAAGCTACGGATGGAGGAGGTTTTTAATTATCAAAGTGACTTTTAAACCTTCCCAAGGAGAAGTGTCGTAGAAGCTTGGAACACTTAGGCTAATTTAATAATCTTTAAGTCTAAGACTAAGTAGGCAAGTGACATGTGTCACTTGCCACTTGTCTTTTTCTAATTCCTCTTAAGGCTCTTTCCAATTTCAGTTAAATTTCTAGTCCAATTTGTCTCCAAATTCCAATGGCTCAAAGTTCATAATTCCTAAAATCATATGTCTAATAGTCCAGTGCCATTGGACAGTCATTTCCAGTACCGAAAATCCAATCAGCCTACCACTTGATAATTTTTTCGGTCCGGACATTTTTCCCCAAAAATTCTAGAAAATTTTTTAAAATCCCCCTAAATTGTAAAACACACATAAATCACTCCAATTCAATTTTTCAAACACAATTATCACATATTTCTCAAAAATTTACATTTAGACACATATGCCGGGAAATGTCATGAATGCATGGACAAATCATGTGCATGTGCAAAAATTACCATTCATATCTATATAGAGGCTATATGATGCATGAACATACCGAGGTATATTTACACTCGCCTAACCCATCCCAAATGACCAATTTATCCTTCCCATCGGTGATTGGATATTACAATTCTTCCCTCCTAATAAAAATTTCATCTTCGAAATTCTTACCTGCTTGGTCGAACAGGTGAGGATACTATCTCCTCACATGCTCCTCGGTCTCCCAAGTTGCTTCCTCAGTTGAGTGGTTCCTCCATAGGATTTTCACCAATGGGATAACCCTGTTTCTCAACTGTTTAACCCTTGATCCCACAATCTGGATCGGCTCCTCAACATAGCTCAAATTGTTAGCTACCTCAATCTCCTGAGCCGGTATCACATGTGTCGGGTCCGACCGATACCTCCGGAGCATACTCACATGGAAGACATTATGCAACTGGGACATCTCACTCGGTAAAGCCAGTTTATAGGCCAAAGGTCCTATACGCTTAATGATCTCATATGGACCAATGTACTTAGGGCTTAACTTGCCCTTTTTCCAGAATCTCAATACTCCTCTCTACGGTGACACTCGTAGGACGACCTTGTCTCCCACATTATACTCCATCTCCCTCCGATGTTGATCCACATAACTCTTCTGTCTATCCTGAGCAGCTTTTATTCGGCTCCGGATCAATTTTACCTTATCCACTGTATCCTGAATTAGTTCTAGGCCCTCAATTATTCTCTCACCTTCTTCATCCCAATATAGAGGCGATCGACACTGCCTTCCATATAAAGCCTCATATGGTGCCATCTCGATGCTACTATGATAATGATTGTTATAGACAAACTCAATCAAGGATAAATACTGATCCCATGCTCCTTTAAACTCCAACACACACGCCCGAAGCATATCCTCAACAGTCTTAATTGTCCTCTCACTCTACCCATCTGTCTGAGGATGAAATGCTGTGCTGAAATTCAACCGGGTACCCATAGCAGACTGCAAACTCTTCCAAAACCTCTAAGTAAATCTAGGATCTCTATCTGAAACTATAGACACTGGAACCCCATGCAGTCACACTATCTCAGTCACATACTTTTGGGCCAATTGATTAAGAGAATTGTTCTCCCTCACTGGCAAGAAATGGGCCGATTTAGTTAACCGGTCCACTATGACCCAGATAGCATCATGTTGTCTCGACATTCTAGGCAACCCCATAATGAAATCTATAGTAATTCATTTACATTTCCACTCAAGAATGGGCAACGAATGAAGCTTCCCCACTAGAGCCTGGTGCTCAGCCTTAACTTCCTGGCACGTCATACACCTGGAGACATATTCTGCCACCTGCTTCTTCATTCCAGGCCACCAGAAATGTTGCTTAAGAGTGTTATACATCTTGGTAGTACCAGGATGCATAGCATAGGCGGCCATATGCGCTTCCTCCAGAATCTCTCACCTCAAATCATCCACATCAGGCACACATAACCTCTGCCCCAACCATAATGTCCCATCTCTCAACTCAAATTTAGAATTCAAATCAGACTTCACTTTCTCTTTCAGTTTCACCATAGCAGGATCCTTGTCCTGAACTCTCCTGATCTTGTCGTGTAGCATCAGTCTGAGCTTCAGAGTGGCTACCAAAGCTCCATCATGTTCAAAATTCAACTGAACATTCAAAGCCCTTAACTGAATCAAATTAGGCAATCTCAATACCTGAATCTGAGTTGCACTGATGTGAGACTTCCTATTCAAAGCATCTGCCACCACATTAACATTCCCTGGGTGGTACTCAATCGTACAATCATAATCCTTCATCAGCTCAATCCATCTCCTCTGCCTCAAATTTAACTCTCTCTGACTCAACAGATACCTCAAACTCTTATGATCAGTGAAAATCTGAAATGTCTCCCCATATAAGTAATGTCTCCAAATTTTCAGGGCAAAAACAACTTCAGCTAACTCCAAATCATGCACGGGATAGTTTACCTCGTGAGACCTCAACTGTCTCGAGGCATAGGGAATCACTCTACGATGCTGCATCAAAACACGCCCTAATCCTTGATGGGAAGCATCACTATACACTTTATAACCTCCAGTCTCAGATGGAATAGCTAACACCGTTGCAGTGGTCAATCAATGTTTCAGCTCCTCAAAGCTCTTCTGGCACTCCTCAGTGCATCTAAATGGTGCATTCTTCCTCAAAAGTTTTGTTAGAGGGGCTGAGATCAGTGAAAATCCCTCGACAAATCTCTGGTAATAACCGGCCAATCCTAGGAAACTCCGAATCTCAGACACATTCCTAGGAGCTTCCCACTTCATCACTGCCTCAATCTTATTAGGATCGACCTGAATACCCTCTCCAGTCACTATGTGGACCAGAAACACCACCTCATCCAGCCAAAGTTCACACTTACTGAATTTGGCATATAACTGCTTCTCTCTCATCAGCTGCAAAACCATCCTCAAATGTTTCGCATGCTCCTGTCTACTCCTCGAATACACCAGAATGTCATTAATGAATACAATGACAAACTGATCTAGGTAGGGCTGGAAGACCTTATTCATCAAGGCCATAAAAGCTGTCGGGACATTAGTCAACCCAAACGGCATCACTAGAAACTCGAAATTCCCATACCTGCTTCTGAATGCACTCTTAGGTACATCAGCCTCTGCTATCTTCAACTGATAATACCCTGACCTCAAATCCAGCTTAGTGAACACCTGAGCTCCCTGTAACTGATCAAACAAGTCATCGATCCTAGGCAGTGGATAGTTATTATTCACTGCCACCCGATTTAACTGCCTGTAATTAATGCACAATCTCAAAGTCCCATCCTTCTTCTTCATAAACAATACCGGAGCTTCCCAAGGTGAGACACTGGGCCTGAGAAAACCCTTCTCCAGTAACTCCTGTAACTAAGCCTTCAGCTCCCTCAGTTCCATAGGTGCCATCCAACATGGAGGGATAGATATAGGAGCAGTACCTAGAACTAAGTCAATAGTAAACTCTATCTCCCGATCTGGCGGTAAACCCGGTAACTCATCAGGAAACACATCTGTAAATTCCCTAACCACAGATCCACCACCTCTACTCTGCTGCACCGTAGTATTACTGCCTGATCTTGCACTAATAGCGGTGAACTCTCACGATGTGGGCAATCCACGATCGATGATCCATAGAGCGCATTTAAAAGCGGGCTCCAAATAATCGCCAACACTCCCAATGTGCCTCTTGTCGCAATGCTCAGCTGGAGGAATCGCCTATACCTCTACCCCATCGCCGGCGCCAAATTGCAAACCTCCTCTTGCCCAAAACCAGACTGCCTGGATCCACTTGGTGACCTGAAAGTGCTACTATGGCGCTTGCTAAACCCTCTGCCAGAACTGCCCTGACTGTCACTCTATCTCGTCCCCCTGGACCCCTAACCAGTCTCAGCCTGTCTCTGTCTCATCAGTTGCTCAACTCGTACTACAACAACTCTCAGCTCAACAAAGGTGCCCATATCTGATCAGGCCAACCTAGTACGAATCTCCAAATTGAGGCCATTCTCAAACCTCCGGCACCTATCAGCCTCACTGGAAATCAAAGCAGTAGCATATCCCATAAGCTCATTAAACCTTACCTCATACTCTGCCACTGTCATCCTGCCCTGCTTCAGCTCTAGGAACTCTTGCATCTTCATCTCAAGATACACCTTGGGCATGTAATTGTCTTTAAATGCCCTCAAAAAATCCTCCCATGTCAATAGACAAGGCTCGGTGATATTGCCTGGGACAGTCTTCCACCACTGATAAGTCGGGCCCTGCAGAAGAGAGACTACATAATCAAAACGCTCATCTGGATCACAATCCATCTGGTCGAAGACTCTCTCAGTCCTCTCCAGCCATCCCTCAGCCTCAGCAGGTGCAGGCCGCCATAGAAATCCACGTTCTCGCCACGCAATCTGTCATACCTCCTCTCCTGTCTCACGAGAACTGTAGCATCCCACTCCCGCAAGACCCAAACTTAACATCGAGGGTGATATCCGAGCTCGTGCCTCACGAGGGTGGTATGCTAGAGCAGTCAAAATAGTTCAAAAACTCAGTATGACATTTTTGTTTTTGAAAACAATCACCCGTGCGGAAATCAATAAATGATTTGGGCCGGCTCATAAACAAAAACATTTCGATCAAAACACAATTTCAGTAATCACATTACAATATGACATTAATCAATTGGGGCCTTCTGAAATAACAGTACTATTCTACAGAAATGACAGAAATACAAATTCTATACAAGAACAAAACTTTACTAATGCAGACGTGAACTGATCCTGACCCCAAAATCTGACTTACTTGCAGCAGGCATACTCCCGTTTGTTCAATGGGGTACTCTTCAATTCCTGAAAAAATATTTGCAATGTTGGGTGAGTTTGCGAACTCAAAGAGAAACCATCAATGACGGTTCACTCAACTCATGCATATTCACACACTTCACAGAATATCACATTTTATCACATTCAGAAATATTACATAATTATGAACATTTAACCCTTTTTCTTAGTCAACAATTTAATCCATACACAAAATCTTTTCCCATTATTCTGAGTTATGACTGAGGGTTTAAACAGTGAACAGTATTCAGTAGACGCGTCTTAGGGGGAGGAGAGCCCTCAGGGAATGCACTTCCACCCTTCGATATTGTCCGCTTTGGCCTGGAGAGCCACCCTTATGATTTTGCTTCGCCCCTACTCAAGGCATGCAAACACGTCTGCCCCTTTTTCGGGCACAGTAAACAGTAATTGCGTTTTAGGAAGTAGGAGAGCCTTTTGGGTATGCACTACTTTTCACGCATCAGTATCGAGCTCGAGGCTCTTTTTCAGTGATCGAGCTTATAGCTCTCAGTGGCAGCTCAAGTCATAATTGTTATTAATCAATCAATTATGGAATTCATTTATCACATACAATTAGAATCAATTTATCAGAACAGTCATATCATTTCCAATTCCACAATACCATACATTCGCAATTTATCCCATGAAAGCATTCACAAACAATCATATTCAATCATTTGTATATGCGATGCACATGTGACACTTTCCATTTTATTTCGGTGTTGTGACGTGCTTTGAATCGTCCCAAAGGATTTGGCACATTAATTACGTCCGTCTTAAGAAGCGTCCCAACACTTTCCATTTTATTTCGGTGTTGGGCTTGAAATGCCCTAATACGGTGACCCTGTGGCTTTGAAATTACGTTGGGCTCGAGGCCCTGTTGCGTTGAGCTTTAAGCTCTAAAATACGGTGGTTGCACCGTTCACAACTATCATTATCTGAACATGCCTTTATGCATGAATGCACATGCCTCAATTCGCTTTAAAACCAAATAATTACAAAGTAACACAATTGACACTTCGATATCAAATTCCAGATATTTCGGACACCCATGGCCTGAAATCAATCAAAAGCAACCATACATAATTCTCCATTCATCTCCACATGGTATGAGTTCATAATATTAAACACATAAAGATCGAGGAACCAACTAGGTTACCTACTTGTACTTCCGAGCTACTGCCTGGAAGTTCCAACACTGTCCGTGGAATGACGATCCAACGGTACCTCTATAACAGTCAAATAATCACTCATTACGAAATGCACAATCAAAATAATTCAATGTTGCACATGTCGTAAATAAAAGATGTACAATGTCTATTCATGACCTTCCCGGCGAAATTCCCAAATTCCCACTTTCTTTATCAAATTCTAATTTTTCACTCAATTGATCAATAATAACTCATTTCATTTCAATGGCATATCACGGAACTCCACAAATTTCATTTCTAACATTCAGTCAATTTACCAAGTCATACCCACTAGGATATTCTCAAGAAAGACCTCAAAACCAGTGTCACTATTCTCTAGATCAAAATTCACCCATTAGGCCCAGTTTCTAAAACCCCAATAGCATTTCCTTAAATTTAGAAATCTCACAATTATACCCCAATGATCAAGAAACAACCCTTAGGTTGAAATAGAACCTATTCTCAAATTTTCATTCAATACTTTCTTTCTTTACATCAATTGTAGACCTCTTTTTCTAGTTCATAACGAACCAAGAATCACCTCAATTGGAGGTCTACACCATTAGTTATTCCCTAAAACAAAACCAAATCAATTCAAAAAATCATGCTCGTCACAGCGTCTAACTGCTCGTCGCGATGTCAACCCACGCTCATCGCGATGTACCCCTCGTCGCGACGTCTACTTAGCCATTGTAGCGACGTCCGCTCGTCATGGCCTTGACGCTCGTTCAGGCGTCTACATGCGTCGCGGCGTCGCTTCGTCATGACGTCAATAATTCCCTTGTCATGACAGCGGTCCTGGATCGTCTTCTCCGATTCCCTTTTTACATTTCTTTCTCTAAAATTCAACCATAACTCGACACAACTACCCCAATCTTTCATAATTAAACCCATGCATGCATTTAACTAACAATAAACAACATACGAACCATTTACTTACCAAATCAAGCTTACAACTCTACGAACTTCCAAAATTCCTCTACCCCTTACTTCTCTCTCTACATCTACAGCTCCCTCTTCTCCTTTCACAATCTTCAATCATCTCAGAGGTTTAAGGCTGGCTTTGCGCAAGGAAGAAGAAGCAAACAAGTATGGGAGGTGAAATCAACGAGAGCAAAGAGGAGAAGAACACTGATGGAGGAGAAAAAGTTTGCCCTAACCAAAAAATTTCCAAACCTTTCAACCGATGAACATAAAAAATTTCCACTACTTAGGTTATTTAAAACCTTTAAACACTTGCCACTTGTCTCATTCACAATACTATTTATGTTCTATCTCTTTTCAACTTTATTTCTAGTCGAATAAGTCCCCAAATTTCAATGGTTCCACATTTTCTCCCAAATTTCCAGAAAAATTTCTAAGGGTCACTATCAAGTGACAATCACTCTAAAACAGTTCCCAGACCAATTCTCAAGCGCAATATTTCAGAATTATAAAACAGATCATATTCACAAATAAATGCCGGAAAGTGCAATGAATGCATGTACATATAAGTGCATGTGCCAAAAGACCCATTCCTCTAAAATTAGAGGCCAAATGAATATTCACATCAGACTATGCAATGTAAACTACTAGCATGTCCCAATTGACTAATATAACCTTCCCATTGGTGATGGGATGTTACAATTCTCCCCTCCTAACAAAAATTTCGTCCTCGAAATTTCATATATGATTAATCAGGGAGGTAGGGGAAAAATTGTTTCGTTCATTTTTATTTTGTTTCCCACTTGTTTTACTATATGTCCAATCTCTGCCAATCTACTGAAATCGAGACAATCTATCTTCCCTTTGCCTTCCCCAAATTCTACACTGTCATAAATGACTACTCATGATTACTCGAAATTCTTCACTTTCGATATCAATAACACATATGTCGAATCATAACAATATTTCCTAATCCTGTTTATGAAACACTTTATGAATCCGAATCATCCTTTAGGCTTTAGACTAAATTACCAATCCTTAGCTCTATTCACACCACATTTACATAGAGACCATTATATAACGAATTTAGTTTCTCCGATTTATACCCTTATCTTAATCTAAGTGTATCTTGGCCGAGGCGATACACTTCGAAGCATTTCATTTATCGTTTACTAAATTACATCTCTTTCATGATAAAACACTAATCTCATAAGATTCTAATAACCTCGATAACAATCAACTCGACTCATTGTCATTAACTTGGATTTCTTAACCCCTATTACAGATTCATTTCACAAATTAACATTGTATCGAATCTGTAGCACCCCCTTACCATAGGAGATGTACCGGGACGCCCGTAGGTCATTCCGATACACACCCTACGAAAAGGGTGCGCTACGAACAAACTACCAACTCCACATGGCATCAATGTATTATAAAGCAGTAATATGGAATTCACTAATTTTTAAAAACATAGTTTTCTCATTTCATATCCTCAAAGCAGTAATTTATACAACTGATAGTGTCTGTACATGTCTCCAAAAGAAAATCAAACAGAAAGCTAACTAGGTCATCCCTCCAAAAAGTGCCAGCTGACCGACCTGTGTGCCATGACTTCTCTTGCCAACTCAATCTACACGGCAGGAAAAGTCTATCCGGAGCTATGAGTCAACTGTCTCGGTCCTGAAAAATAATTTGCAATTTTGGGTGAGTTTGCGAACTCAGTGAGGAACCATCATCGATGGTTCACCCAATTCATGCATATACACAGAGTCACATAATTATTTCACCAAATCACAGTCAATAATACCACAGAATTATCATATCAGTCAATGGAACCAATTTAAATGCATATGAAATGTATATGAGACGCTTTTCGATTTATTACATTGTTGTGATGGAGCGCTGGCTTCGTCCCATTAAGGGCGCATTACTCGGTGAGCCATAGGCTCTGTATCACTATGGGCTCGAGGCCCAATCACGTTGAGCTATAAGCTCTCGTTGCTTGCTCCGTCACAATCGCCAATTATCGATCATGCCATTATGCATGAAATGCATATGTCCAATTTATCGAATCAATAGCATATCAGATCCAAATTCATATAAGACCAATCCCATGAAATTCATACATAACACTTCTATATCACGATTCAGATATTTGACACACTATGGTCCAAATCAAGCAAATCAAACACATATAAATCCTCCATTATCCCCATGGCATAGTTGCAAAATAGTAAACACATAAAGGTTGAGGAACCAACTAGGTTACTCACCTAATAACTTCCGCTAATGCCGGAAGTCTCATAACGTCCGTGAAACGGCGGTCCAACTGAGCCTCTATAGCAATTGAAATAAATTCACATTACCAATCAGATAATTAAAACGATCAAATAATGCACATGGAATCCTTAAAATGTGTATAATGCATGTTCATGGCATTCCAGGCCCTAATCTAAATTTTCCCATCACAAAATCCGCCTAAAAATTAGAAAATTATAGGCGCCGACGCAAGCAATTCTGGACCTCTATGGGTTCCCAATTAAACAAAATAGTGATTACCGAACAATTATTCGGGGCCACGTCAATTTCCGTCCAAAATTCCCAAATTCTCACCAAATGAAATTAAATATTCTACTTAATCCGATGCCTCAAGAATCAGGTCAATCGGACGTCGGACGGAAAAGAAATTGACAAAAGAACGATCGAATCACTAATGCCAAATAATAATCAACTATAATAATATATATATATATATATGCACCACCTCAGGGGCGAGACGTCGCCTTGCGAGGCTGTCTCATCTCGCCTCGTCGGGCGGCGGCGTCGCCTCGCGACGGGTCAATTCTCTCGCCTCGGGCGAGACGTCGCCCTCGCGATCCGTGAGTTTTCCTACTTTTGCCCTTTTTCCAGATTTCAATCCCAATCTCCAACTACTCTAATTCTTAGCACACAAATCAGAAAATACACATTATACCTCATTGGAAAGCTTATGAAAAGCTCTACAACTCTCAAGAAGACCATAAAATCAATTCAACCTCTAAGGTGTCAAAATCCCATCCAAGGTACTGCTTACTCAAAACTCATAGATATAGGACAGTAACTCACAAATGCGAGGACTCACTGATTAGTCAGCTAAAATTACCACATAAATATGCTCAATCAGTTCACAATGTCCTCTACAATTTTCATGAACAACCCAAAATCAAATTCCATTTCTAAACAAGTCAATTAATTCACTCAATGATACTGTCCCTGAAACCATGCAATTTGAGCAGTAACTTTATAACTAACATAACTCCCTGTAGACAAGTCATTAAAATCAGAGCTTTATATCTCTGAAAGATAAAATCCCAAACTTCAATTCTTCCTGAAATAACCAAACTCCAATTCAGCCTCTAACATTTTCAAATCTGTCATGCAAGTTTCTGACCTAAACAACACTTAACATCACAATGTAGATCCAGATTTTGAAATTCCATATTTCCCACATCTGACCTCCAAAATTAGAAGCCATATACCATTTTCAAGATCAATCTGATATCTAAAACTCTTCAGTACAATGAAAACCCCAAATCAAATCACAAAATTCCTAAAATTCCTCCAAACCCGAAAGTGCACTAAATGTGCCAATCCAGCTAGGTTTCAGCCCATGCATGAAAACAGTCATCAGTAATCAGGTCATATCTCCTAACATACAACTCGAAAAATTGCAAAATCAGTGGCAATGGAAAGCTAATTTAATAGGCTACAACTTTCATTAAGACCATTTTCCCTAACTCCAAACCAATTAATTGAGAAAAATCAGAAAAATTCATTGAACACATTTGCGGATACTGTTCACAGCCAACAAAACAGAAACTTTCCATGCCAATTTTCGACCTTCTCACATTATAATTTAATAACACCTATTTCACACTAAAATGAAGCCAACATTTCAAAGTTTAAGTGGCCATAAACCTCACCTCATTTGAATTCCTACATAATTAGTTATGATCAAAACATTCCAATATGTTAAAAACTCAATTCCCAGATTTCATCAACAACTTAACTTCTATCACCTCTAACATCACTAACACATCCTTAAGCATCCATTTCTACTTCTAATTCAACCACAACCTCATCACAAAAAAACTCTTCTATAATAACACAAAAGTGGCAGCACACATATATACAATTCCCATACTTTATTTCCATGAATTAGACATTATAAACATCATTTATAACCTCACTTATCACCTATTTAAACTACCATAACCAATTCCCTTTCACAAACATGCATTAAATTCATTCTAACCTACTACTTCCATAATCAAATAAAAGCTCAAAGGATGCTTCTAAATGCTTCTAACTACAATTGTAACATCCCAACTCCCATAGGAAGGGTTATTTTGGTAAATTGGGATGAGTTAGAAGTATTGCATTAGGTCTCGGCATGAACTCACAGCATATAGCTTTTATGATTATGGATTTGGTTGCACATACACAGAGTAAACATGCATTCATGATATTCCCGGCTTAGGTTTTAAATTGTATTCTTTTGTTAAATTTATGGGACAATGGCTTTTGAAAAATTATTTGGAGTGCGCCATAAATTGTTTTACATTTTTAGGAATTTATGAGAATTTTTCTGGAATTTTTCGGGGTTCTGGCCCGGACCGGAAAATTCCAACTGACTGGCTGAGTGAGCCTTTTTGTACTGAAAAGGGACTACCTAATGGCATGAGATTAGTGGATAATTGATGTTAGGGAATTATTTTAGTGTTTTGATTAGAGCCATGATTAGTGTTTAAGTAGGATTAATGAAAGTTTGTAATTAAAGTAGGTTAATTAGTTAGTTTTGTCTTTTCCATGTCTTAAATAGCCAAGTGGCTTCTTGAATTAAATGAGTTTGTCTTATTTGAAGCCTCATCATCGACTTTTCTCCATGTTCTCCTTAAAAACACTCATTTTGAAAGCTTGAAAGCCTAAAACTCCTCTCACCCGAAACTTGCTTCATCGTTTTGGTGTGGTTCTTTTATCTTCTTCAAATTTTCTTCTTCTTGTTTTCATCTTCCTCCAAACACTCAAGAGTTCTCTTAATTGTCACCAAGCTATAGTCTTCCTTGATGATAAAATACATATGTATGGTGGTGGAAGAAGTGATTAGTGAAGGTAGGAAGTAAAGAAGTTAAGATAGAAGTAAAGATTGGAAGCTTGATAGGTAAGTTCATTTAAGTTCTTTGTTTTAATGATGTTTTCATTAGGTATTGAGCACCATGGTAGTTAGAAGCATTTAGAAGCATCCTTTGAGCTTTTATTTGATTATGGAAGTAGTAGGTTAGAATGAATTTAATGCATGTTTGTGAAAGGAATTGGTTATGGTAGTTTAAATAGGTGATAAGTGAGGTTATAAATGATGTTTATAATGTCTAATTCATGGAAATAAAGTATGGAATTGTATATATGTGTGCTGCCACTTTTGTGTTATTATAGAAGAGTTTTTTGTGATGAGGTTGTGGTTGAATTAGAAGTAGAAATGGATGCTAAGGATGTGTTAGTGATGTTAGAGGTGATAGAAGTTAAGTTGTTGATGAAATCAGAATTGAGTTTTTAACATATTGGAATGTTTTGATCATAACTAATTATGTAGGAATTCAAATGAGACAAACTCATTTAATTCAAGAAGCCACTTGGCTATTTAAGACATGGAAAAGACAAAACTAACTAATTAACCTACTTTAATTACAAACTTTCATTTATCCTACTTAAACACTAATCATGGCTCTAATCAAAACACTAAAATAATTCCTAACATCAATTATCCACTAATCTCATGCCATTAGGTAGTCCCTTTTCAGACAAAAGGCTCACTCGGCCGGTCGGTTGGAATTTTCCTATCCGGCCGAACCCTAAAAATTCCAGAAAAATTCTCATAAATTCCTAAAATGTAAAACAATTTATGGCGCACTCCAATAATTTTTCAAAAGCCATTGTCCCATAAATTTAACAAAAGAATACAATTTAAAACTAAGCGAATATCATGAATGCATGTTTACTCTGTGTATGTGCAACCAAATCCATAATCATAAAAGCTATATGCTGTGAGTTCATGCCGAGACCTAATGCAATACTTCTAACTCATCCCAATTTACCAAAATAACCCTTCCTATGGGAGTTGGGATGTTACAGAATCAATCATAACCTTCGACTATCGAATGGTATCACCAATAAAACAATTGATATACCCTCAATCAATCTGGACTATACATCAATTTCATGTCTTAATAAATTCTAAAGGTATCAGTTTCACATTTATCTCCAACAATCAAGTCTGTTGGATATCACACATATAATCCTTCGATTTTACATTCTAAACCTTCGATTACTCTTTCGATGTACTCTTGCTAGAATATAAAGCTTCGATTGATACTTGCATTTCTCTAGCAGTTTCTCTAGTGGGTCTTACACATACTTCTTAATCCAGTCATAAATATCATTATCTTAAAAGTTGAATTCATTTCTATTCCTCGATAATGTCCACATTTTCTAAATCCTCAATTTAAGCTTTGCCAATCCCTTTTTATACACAACTGATTTGGAATTCCAATAGCCAATAATACTCTCTTTTTGCCCCTAGATAGTTCGACAGTTTGCACTCAGTATTACATTAGGTTTAATAGCCTTATCGCCCACATAGTGATCTTTCGCCATTGACTTTTCTATTCCATACATTTAATTGCATCACTAGCTAAAATTTGGGATACTCAATCACATAATTCTTTCCAATTCTTTCACATTCCCAAAATATCTTAACCACTATTGATTATCGATTTGCATATCCATAGATATATCCACAAATGTTTCTATCTCCAAACTTTCGAAACAATATCCAGTACGACAAATTTCAAATCATTAATCACAATGTAACCCTTGAGGTTATGCTTGTCCCCATATACATAAAACCACTTTACATTATTTCAACAGATTGCATCCTAGCCTTTACTGGGACATTTCATTAAATATTGCAAAATCTCCAAATTGAAGTGATACTATCAGTATTCGAGTTGAAAATTTTTCAAATGTCTCTTTTTATAATCATCAATCATACGATTTCCACATTTTTCCTCAAACATTTTTATCAAAGGGATAATATCAGAAAACCTTTAACAACATCTGGATGTATCCAACATACAACCCGTTCTAAAATAACTCCAAATCCTGAATAGATATATCTCTTGCACTTTCGCATTTTATCAATACCTCTATTGTCATTAAGTCTCCCCAAGTGCCATGTTCGACTACTAAATCATCCACAATTAACTGATCAAGCTAAGATTCACTCTTATAAAGCTTTCACGATATGAAATTTCCTCAACTATGCCAACTATTTTTCTTCACTTTTCAAAAGCATTCGGTATATCATTAATGATCATAGTCACTATCCGATCTAAACATAATTCAGACACTCAACTCTTCAATACTACTACTGTCAGGGGCATTGCTATCTCTGACATTTACAACCCAAAACTCCTTATAACTATGATTGATTTTCATGTCTCTTAAAATATCTAAATTCCTTAATAAGGAAAAATCTCTTATGATATTCTTAGATTCACGTTGACGTGTTCTCACTTCTGCTCCTTTACACTAGGTTCTTCACATACTTCAATTTATTTCCATCATTACAAACTTAGGTTGATAACACATTCAACAAATCCACTTTGTGCTTCACGAACATATTTACACAAAATATGCTTTAACCGGCATTCTCTTCATATTCGCAACTAATGTCTCCTTAATGTTCAGTAATCCTATTACACAGTCAGATTCTTTACATTAGCATAATACATACCCTCTTAGCAGCAGATTCTATCACTTACGCTTGAGTCTCCACTAGGATCTGGACTCCCATAATAACTTTTAATTAATTTTTAATTTATCTCTGATTTTTCCTTTTATTAATCACGTTCAAATTGAATCATCTGATCTACTTAATCAAATTCAGGGAAACTCTTCTTTGAAAGAAGATTTCTCACTACTTTCATCAATACCGCTCTTGGCATTCGTAATCATCAGCAGTCATCACATTTCTTGTCAGTCATTCTCAATGCCTTAGGAAATTAATTTTAACTATAACTCATAATATCCCATAAAGATCATTCATGCCACAAATCATTAGGACATCCTTGTTAAGAAAATTCAGTGAAGTATATACCATCAAAATCATTTCATCTTATCGAGAGACAAATGTAAGATAACTCTCCAATTAGTCACTTACGCTAAGGGTACCATGATCTCATTAGATTTTTATCAACACTCTCCCTTTTTGCACCTGTCCTCTATCGTGAGGATTATGCCATGATCCTGTCCTGTTTACCATCTCAATTTGTTCCCAATTGATCACTATAAGCACTTTCACTTCTTATGCTAACTCAAACTGAACTTTAAACTATAAGAACTATGGCTAGCAATTATCCACTAAATCACCGATTGACTTTGAGATTATCTCCATCCATATGATATATATAAGCTTCATATTTTCACTTACTATGGTGCTCCCATTATTAGGTGTACGGTTAAAGGCAATTCAACCGAATCTTGACAACTTTTTCGTCTACCATTATCATTGTCTTACATTTCAATCTTTTCATTATTCCATCATACCCATATATGTTCACACCAAAATCAATATCATAGATGTACAATCATTCTTGATTTCCCACTAACATATTCTGACTCTAAGTCATAAACCTTTATTCATAAACTTTCATCACGGTACTCAAACCCAACTATAGCCTCTCTAGATCATAGAACATTTCATTTTCATCCACTATATTTATACACTTTCAATCTTGTCATTTCTAACATATCTCTATTTTCCTCTATCAATCCACAACTATAACTTCATATCCAACCCACATTCACGGATATACTCGGTATAACTCTAATGTTGTATTTCATAATATATCCACCAATACCAATACACTAAATCTTCATTTGTCAAATCGAACCATACACTTTTTCTTATTCCATGATATCCACAATGTCCATTTATCACATTCTAACATATCATCATTTTTCTCACTATTTCCATCCGCTTAAACAATTGTTACATGCTCATGCATGTGACTCATATGCTAGACTGGGGATCAGTTGTCACTGTCTGCCGTGACATGGCTTAAATGCATGTAACTTAACCCATATTTCAAAAATAGCCCATATAAGATAGTACTTTTGGGCTTTGATACCATAAATGTATCATCCCACTCCCGCAATACCCAAACTCGACATCGAGGGTGATATCCGAGCCCGTGCCTCACGAGGGTGGTATGCTAGAGCAGTCAAAACAGTTCAAAAACTCAATATGACATTTTTGTTTTTGAAAACAATCACACGTGCGGAAATCAATAAATGATTTGGGCCCGTTCATAAACAAAAACATTTCGATCAAAACATAATTTCAGTAATCACATTACAATACGACATTAATCAATTGGGGCCTTCTGAAATAACAACACCATTCTGCGGAAATTGCAGAAATACAAATTCTATATAAGAACAGAACTATACTAATGCAGATGTGAACTGATCTCGACCCCAAACTCTGACTTGCTTGCAGTAGGCATACTCCCATTTGTCCAACGGGGTACTCTTCAATTCCTGAAAAATATTTGCAATGTTGGGTGAGTTTGCGAACTCAAAGAGAAACCATAAATGATGGTTCACTCAACTCATGCATATTCACACACTTCACAGAATATCACATTTTATCACATTCATAAATATTACATAATTGTGAACATGTAACCCTTTTTCTTAGTCCACAATTTAATCCATACACAAAATCTTTTCCCATTATTCTGAGTTGTGACTGAGCGCTTAAACAGTGAACAGTATTCAGTAGATGCGTTGATCGCGGCTCTGTTGATTCGACCTTAAGATCGATGCTTAGAAACCGGTCAAAACTAATTTATACCAAGGATTGCAGTATGGGATGCAACCTCAGGTCGTCTCTCTTGATCGGAACCTAATGAAATGGACCTAAACTAGCCTATAAGTCATAAAATGCAAGCAAAATTAGTAAGAAAATGGGGGTTTAGATTTTGAGAACACTAATGAACTGAAAAGCATGTAAAAAGTTTTTTTTATTTTTGAAATTAGAAAAAGAAAATACTAAAACAAGTGATAAAATCCTCTTGAAAACGAGCTTTGGCTATCACAGTTCAAAACTAAGTGTGAATGGTAAACCTTAAAGAACTCTCTTTAAGTCCAGGGTCTTGATTAATGAACTCCTGTCACTCTCGACTCTATTTCTCAAGACCCCATTGAGTGCTCTTGAGCCTCAGAACCTTAAAGGATTCTTTAAGTCTAGGATCTTGATCAATGAAGTCCATTGCTCAAGATCCTGTTAAGCACATCTTAGTGTGTGTGGTGGATTCTAAATCACTAAGTTCGAAATGATAAACCTTAAAGGACTCTCTTTAAGTCCAGGGTCTTGATTAATGGACTCCTGTCACTCTCGACTCCATTTCTCAAGACCCCATTAGGTGCTCTTGAGCCCTAGAACCTTAAAGGAACCTTTAAGTCCAAGGTTTTAATCAAGGAACCCCATTGCTTAAAACCTTGTTAAAAACATCTTAGTGTATGCGGTGGATTTGCCAATGCAATGGGTCAAATGAAATCTAGCATCAACTCAATATCAAACACAACTAGGCAGATAGAAGAGAATCAACAAGATCACAAGTTGACATATATGAGACTTCACATATTTAAGCACAGAATTCTACATAAACTAATCCATAACACACTACATTGTTTAACGCTTAATTAAAATCTAATTAAGCTAAACTATAAAGCAATAAACCCGAACTCGGCTGTTCATAACAATGTAGTCAAATGTGACAATGTAACTACCAATCCAAACAACACATTAAATGTCAAACATTTAGCTATAATCAAGTAGCTTCACTACAAATTACAAACCCTAGACCTAGGCATTTATAAATCATAGCTAAACTACAGATTAAGCTACACCCCTTCGGTGAACTCCAGCCATCACTGCATCTTCAGGAGAAAATGAATGCCTAACCACGTATTTTAACCGGAACCTTCACAAATCGTGATGAATCCAAGCTACCCATTATGGAGTCGGCAGTGAAAATGAAGAGAAAGTTTATGCAAAGGTTTCACCCAGGGAACCCCGAAGGGAACCCTGGATGGTGAGGCCGAGAATCTCTCCTCTTTCTTCTTTGTTCTCTCTTCACTCGTCTCTCTTCTCTCTGCCGAATGTCGATCCCTCTCCAGCTCCCTGTTCTAACCTAATTCGGCAATTTTTAAAGGGTGGTTCACAAGCCAGGTCGGTACAGTGAGTGATCTTTCCATTTAAAGTCTGAATACCCGTCTGCACGTCGCGACGTGTGCTATGGCTTGCTCGCTGCGACATGTTGAATTGTTGACGTCGCGACGTACGATCTGGCTTACTCGCCGCGATGTTTTGAATTGTTGACGTCGCGGCTTACGATTGTGTGTTGATGCGCCGCTATGTGGGAATTACATTTCGCCGCTTGCTCGCCGCGGTGAGGTGATTAGTTCACGCCGTGACGTGCCTTAAGGACTTCATGCCGTGTTGACTCTTCTGATCTTTTTTGACTCCTTTTCTCCTGCAATATAAAATAATAATTTGCAGTATCAATTATTCTCAGAAAAATTATAATGCAATTAATGTCAATTTGTACAATTTTACTAGCAAATTGCATAAGACATAAGCTCACCGTAAGAGACTGATTTAAACACAAAAATCATGGATTAAGAGTCAAAAAGTACATTAACAACCATGAAAGTGTAGCTAATTATATATTAAACTTGGGCTCAATCAAATTCCCCCACACTTAAATCACACATTGTTCTCAATGGTAAACAAGTAAAGATAAGGCATAAGGGAAGGAAGCACAAAGGACAATTCCACATAACAACAAGAGGGCAAGAGATAGAACTTAAAAGGGGGAAATTATTGAATGGAAATGCTACTTACTAAACTAAAAGCTAAACTATTTTCCTACAAGGGATGTTTCTCCCTGACACTTAGTTAACAAACTAATGCACCAATATATATCACAAGTAATCACGAGGCTTAAGTGAGTAAATAAGTGAAGGAAAGAGACAACCTGGGAGTTATGGAGGTTCTTGATACTTCCGATAAACCTTCGACAGATGGCCATGTTGTGGAGAAACAACTTCATCCATTTCCATGTCCGTGTCGGCCTCCACTAAGCCAGATTCACCTGAAATGTTTGTCGCAGAAATAGTAAGAGTTAGGCTCACTAAACTTTCACAGAAGGTGTAATCTGTAAAATGCTAACTATTAAAAACAAAGGAAAGCTATAAATGAAAATGCAACCTAAAAGAAAAGAATCCTAACTTCACTCATCAACAAAATGAAAAAAGCTAACAGAGAGAACCAATTCGCGGTTCCCCGGCAATGACACCATTTTGATCGCGGCTCTGTCGATTCGACCTTAAGATCGATCCTTGGAAACCGGTCAAAAGTAATTGTTAGTGCTGTTATTTTCTATCTTTTTGTATGTTAATGTTCTTTATTCGTGAGGTTTGAAGTTGTGCTTAATAGAAATTAATTTTGTTTTATGTCAAGGTGTATTTTGGAGCTAAATAGAAAGAATCGCGACGAATCTGGAATAAAAAGAGCTGAGCTAGATGTTGACCTTAATTAGACGTGGCCTTGTGCAAAAATCAGAAACTTGAAACGTAGAAGAGCCAAGACAAGGTTTAAAATTAATGGAGACCTTTATTTGTCCAATCATAAAACAAAAGAGAGGAGTAAATTAATTCAGCGTGACACAAATGGAAGCACAACGTCCACCATGGCAGCAGGCAATAAAATGAGAAATAAATCAAGCCAGGCATCAGCGCTAGAGGAGTAATTAGCTACAAGCTAGAACAATAGGAACAAAACGCAGCAAAGAGGGGCAGAAGAATATAGAACAAGCAGCCCAAAAAAAAAACGTTGACGTTGGGGGAGCAAAATCAAGAGAGGGAGACTTGGGAATTAAAAAGAAAATCACGCAATAATAGAAGGAAACGGCAACTGTGTTGAGAGTTTTGAATGAAAACGCACTGTACAAAAACAAGAGGGACCCAGGGGCAAATGAGTAACTAAAGAAGTGTGCTGCGTTGAAAATCAAGTGGAGAGCAAGAGAAGAGCCAAGAGGATTTAAATGAAGATAACCTTTAATTGTCTTATCAAAGAATAGTGGACGCTGGAGTATGAATCAAAAGAGTTGTTAAAGAAGCAAATAGTAAGGAGGCACAAGAGGAAGCACGTGACAGCACAAGAGGAGATCAAAATTATTAAAGACAAAAACAGACATGGAGCTTGACGAAAACACGCAATACCACACGGGGATCCAGGAGAAAGCAAATTAAATGATTTAGGGTTTTGCGGCAGCACGTGGGACCTAAATGAATTAAAGAAAGTAATTGTCAAATTCAACAAATGCAAGGAGGATTAAAACTCAACAGAGGGCGTGGACCAAGAGATCAGCGAAAACAAAGAGCAACACTGGAGGAGCATGCGTTTTAACACGCAGAAGAGTGGAGCAAAAGGTTTTAACTTGACAAGTGACCTTTAATTGTCACATCAAACAATAGTGAGGAGACTTGAAGCTAGGCACAACGTGGAAGCAAATGAGAAGATCATGCAACGCCAAGGAGGACCGTATGTGACGAATTAAAGGGATGAAGGCAACAACTCACGTGACAAAGCTAGGGATAGCAATTGAGAAAAATTGAAGAAAATTTCAAACCCAAATTAAATGCAAAAGAGAGCGCTTCATTGGCTAGCGTCCCAAACCGAAGAAACGACGTACAAGACTCACTTATGTGACGCAAGTGAACATCAAACAACAACAAAGAAGTGGAGCTTGAGAAGAAAGCGGCGTCGCTTGGAAAGGAATGAATCGTCCCATCGATTATACGATAGATAAAAGAATTTAAATTGAAGCCACCGAGAGAGACATCAATCAAAGAACAGTGGAGAGTCTGGTGTCGGCAAAAAAATAAATCAACAAGAAATACAAGTGGACAACAAAGACAAAGGAGGCTAGCGTGAGAAGGCTGGTAGCGATTTAACGAGAGTGAAGAAGCAACAAAGCATGAACAGAAACAATTAAAGAAGCATAAAGTGAGAGCAGATTGAAGAAGCAACGATATCTGAAGGCGATCAATGGTAGAAAACAAATGAGAAAGCGGCGTTGGATGACCCAAAGTTTGAAGCGCAAACAAAGGAATAAATTAGCAAAGTGAAAACAAACGAAACAAGATGAGGAGTGCGGCGACGCTCTTAAAATCAACGCAAATCCCAAAATTAATGGAGAAAATAACGCAAGAGAAAGGCTTTAAAATGAAGAAAGGAAGAGGCGGCGGGGGTTGGTGAGATATGATAAAGAACGAAGGTACGAAATAAGGTGGAGAGAGGATGAAAAGAAGAGAAAGAGAGCGACTTAGAATGAAATTCGGAGATTGCCGCAGATAGAAAAGAAGAGAAGAATGTCTACAACAATCCGACGCCATAATAGTCGAGAATAGATAGGAAATCATGATGTTGGGTAACTAAATTTTATTTCTTAGTGTACGAATCCTAGTTATTGAACTTTGCATGTTGTGAGATTGTGTTCTTTATTTCAATCAATTTATTAGTCAAGTATCAATTATTTTCTGGGTCATTGTTTGATTGTTTAATTTGACAGTTAGGTGCGTAACTAGTTTGTATTTTATTCAATCAATCGCTAGATTAAAAAGATTGACGTTCAATTCTTTTAATCAAAAGTAGCGACTAGGATTTTTGTCTACTACGTTAGGGACATGGTTTTAGGAAAAATAATCGTCTAGGCTAAATGTACATCGTATGTATATTGTTTAGTTCGTCGATTTTCTTGATTCGTAAAGCTATTAATTAATTAAATCTGAGATCGTATCTAGGTTATTAATTAATAAGGGTTAATTCAAATACATGTTTTGGTTGACTAAACATAAGAGAAAATAGGTAAAGAATTTTACCACGACGAATGCTGAACCAATAAATTGGTTATTTTTAGTATCGATGATCAATGCAAGTTCAATAACGAAGGAGACCGGAAACCAAAATTTATTTCTATTAATTGTTAAATTCTCATTATTTTGTTTCTAGTTATTTTTCAATTTCAATTTCCAATTAATTTCTGTTTAATTCCCAAATTGCAAAACCCCCCCTTTCTTATTGCGTAACTACTAACGTCTGAATTCCTCGTGGGAACGATCCCGACTTTCCACTACTACATTAATTTGTGTTGCAGGAAGTTGGTTTCTTTTTATATTTGGTTGCAGGCGATAGCATTCACCAAATTTTGGCGCCGTTGTCGGGGATCGAACCCGGGTCACCCGTGTGACAGGCGGGAAAACTCACCACTATTTTGGCGCCGTTGCTGGGGAAATTTTGACGCTTTATGTACGTTACGCGTTCGAATCAAGCCGAGAGTTTACAGTATAACCCTGAAATTGAGAAAACAGCAAAGGCATTAAGAAAGCAGACAAAAGAAAGACGACAAGTACTGAGAGAAGAACGACAAAGGGAAAGAAACATGGATGAAAATCATACTGTACGCCAACTGGTTGCTCCAACTGAGGACCGACATCCTCATTGCATTACTTTTCCAAATTTGGGTGATAACACCACTTTTGAGCTGAAGTCGGGATTGATTGATTTGTTACCCACTTTTAGAGGAACATTGGGAGAAGATCCTTATAAGCACCTGAAGGAGTTTGATGTTGTTTGTATGGGGATGAAGCCTACAAATGTCACTGAAGAGCAGATAAAGCTGAGGGCTTTTCCCTTTTCTTTGAAGGACGATGCCCAAGACTGGTTATATTATTTACCTGTTGGAAGTATTAGAGAATGGGCGGAGATGAAGAAGTTATTTTTGTAGAAATTTTTCCCAGCTGCCAGGGCCGCCAATATCAGAAAAGAAATTTGTGGCATTCGACAAAACAACAGAGAGTCATTATATGAATATTGGAAGAGATTTAAGAAGTTGTGTGCAAGTTGCCCTCATCATCAAATCAACGAACAACTGTTGATTCAATACTTTTATGAAGGTCTTTCACCGACTGAGAGGAGTATGATAGATGCTGCAAGTGGAGGAGCGCTAGTTGATAAAACACCAGTAGCTGCATGGGAATTGATCTCAACTATGGCTTCTAACTCTCAACAATTTGGAGCTCGAAATGATTATGGTTCAAGACATGTTAATGAGATGGAAGTTTCTTCATTGGAAAGAAGACTAGATGATTTGACTTCTTTGGTGCGTCAACTTGCAGTATCTAGGAAAAAGGAAGTTAAGACTTGTGGAATTTGTTCTATGGTTGGCCATCCTACAGATATGTGTCCTACTTTACAAGAAGACCATGTTGAAGAAGCTAAGGCAATGGGTGATTATTTGGGACAACCTCAGAGAAAGTATGACCCATTTTCAAACACGTATAATCCGGGTTGGCGAGATCATCCAAATCTCCGTTATGGCAATAATCAGGGACAACAAATAAGTTCTAATTTTCAGCCATATAAGCAACCTTATGTGCTAGACAAAGAAGAAGAAATGGGAAAAAGTTCGTGCAAATAATTCTTTGGAGGACATAGTCAAGACATTAGCCACAAATCATGTGAACTTTCAATGTAACTCCATGAAATTTCAACAAGATACACAAGCCAAAGATACGTAATCTTGAGACTCAAATGAGCCAAATGGCGATTGCTATCAATAGGCTGGAGGCACAAAATTCGGGAAAGCTTCCTTCTCAACCTAAGATGAATCCAAAGAAGAGCGCATGTGCTATTACACTTCGAAGTGGAAAAGAGTTAAAGGAACCTACCCCAAAGGTTTCTAAGCGAGAGGTGGAAGAAGAAGTAGAAACAAGTTCCAAAGCGATCCAAGAGAAAAGGAGGATGATTCTTCCATTGTCGTGCCTAAGTTCAGGTACAACCTCCTTTTCTAGCAGGTTTGCCAAGCGAAGAAGGAGGATAAACAGAAAGAAATTTTGGAAACTTTACGTAGAGTGCGTAAATATTCCTTTACTTGATGCTATTAAACAAATTCCTCGTTATGCTAAATTTCTTAAGGAACTTTGCACCTCAAAGAGAAAGTTAAGTGGCAATGAAAAGGTGCGACTGGGTGAGAATGTTTCTGCTGTGTTACAAAAGAAGTTACCTCCTAAATGTCCAGATCCAGGTATGTTCACAATCCCTTGTAAAATAGGTAATTTGGAAATTGAGAAAGCATTGTTGGATTTAGGTGCTTCGATTAATGTTATGCCTCAATCTATTTATGAATCTTTGAATATGGGGCCTCTGAAAGAAACTGGTGTCATAATCCAACTTGCTGATCGAACTAATGCCTATCCGTAGGGTGTTCTTGAGGATGTCCTAGTTCGTTGATAATATGCTTTTTCCTGCTGACTTTTATGTCTTACGATGGGCAATGAAGATTCATCCACTTCATCCCAATTTTATTGGGAAGACCATTTTGAAAACTTCGAACAAAATTGATGTCTATGATGGGTCTTTGACTATGGAGTTTGATGGTGATGTGATTAAGTTCAATATTTATGATGCCATGAAATTTCCTAATGATGATCATTCTTTTGTTTTGTGAGTTTTCTTGATACTTTAGTGCGAAACATTCAGTTTAGATGGACAAGATAAGTTATGGATTGCATTGAAAATAGCTTGGATATTCAGGAAGGAAAAACACTAGCTGATTTTCTTGCAATTCCTGAAGAACTGGATAACACTATCCAGATTTTAGAGCGGAGCAAATTCTTGGAGGAACAGGTACATTTTTTGGAACTCAATAGAAATAATCCGAAGTTGTTGCCATCTCTCATACAGCCACCAAAATTGGAGTTGAAGGTTCTTCCAGGTAACTTGAAATATGTGTATTTAGATTTGAAAGGGATTAGCCCATCAATTTGTATGCACCGAATTTTATTGGAAGATGGAGCTAAGGAAATAAGACAACCACAACGAAGATTGAACCCACCAATGATGGAGGTAGTCAAAAAGGAGATTCTAAAGCTCCTAGATGCTGGAATAATCTATCCAATTTCGGACAGTAAATGGGTAAGTCCAATACAAGTGGTTCCTAAGAAGACTGGAGTAACTATGGTAGAGAACACGTCAGGTGAATTAATACCCACCCGTGTACAAAATGGGTGGAGGGTTTGTATTGATTACCGAAAATTAAATTCAGTTACTTGCAAAGATCATTTTCCACTTCCTTTATTGACGGATGCTTGAAAAACTTGCAGGAAAACTCATTATTGTTGTTTAGATGGTTACTCGGGTTATCATCAAATATCTTGCACCAGATGACCGAGAAAAACGACTTTCACATGTCCTTTTGGCACCTTTGCGTGTCGATTTAATGCCTTTTGGACTATGTAATGCACCTGCCACATTCCAAAGATGTATGGTAAGTATTTTTTCTGATTATGTGGATGACTATATTGAAGTTTTTATGGACGACTTTACAGTTTATGGTGAGTCTTTTGATACTTGCTTGATTAACATTGAGAAAATTTTAGAACGCTGCATTGAAAATAATTTGATTCTGAATTATGAAAAATATCATTTTATGGTTGATCAAGGGATAATCTTAGGCCATATAGTGTCTTCTAAGGGAATTGAGGTTGATAAGGCTAAGATAGAAATCATTGAATCTCTTCCTTACCCCGTAAGTGTACGGGAAGTGCGTTCTTTTCTTGGACATGCAGGTTTTCTATCACGGCTTATCAAAGATTTTTCGAAGACCACTCAACCTTTATGCAAGTTACTTCAAAAAGATGTGGAGTTCAAGTTTGATGAAGCATGTAGGAAAGCATTTGACGAATTAAAGGAGAAGCTAATTTCTGCTCCAATAATTCGACCTCCAGAATGGAATCTTCCATTTGAGATGATGTGCGATGCGAGTGACTATGCGTTAGGTGTTGTGATTGGACCAAATTTATATTATAAATTAGGCCCGTTTTCTTTAGTAATTATGCATTTGTTGACTCCTGATTTATGATTTTTATGCTTATTTTGGTCCCGCACATTGATTTTTGATAAATTGCACATTGTTAGTATTTTGTTGTCATTTGTCATTAATTTTGCATAATTTTTATTGGGACAATTGATACTGTGAATGGGTTGTATTTTGTAGGACCAAAGGAGTCAACATTCAACAAGTCAACACGCCATGAGATTCACTGGGCTAACTAAACTCTCCATTCGCCGAGGCGAATTAATGGTATTTAATTCTTTCGCCATGGCGAGTGACCATTCAACGTCACGCAATGACGAAGCCATTAGCCGCAAATAAAGTCGGATAATCCGCCTATATTTGGCAAAAGTTCCACTGTTTCGACCGGCCATACGCATCCCTATAAAACTTTGCCATTTAGGGCAAAAACAGGACTACCGCATGAGTTTTCTTCTTCTTTCCTTCGCTTCTAATAGTTTTCGCTTTCTATTTTTTTGCAGATTCGCCGCTTCATAGGATGACGCCAGATCTCATTCATCTCTTCCATCGCTTTCTCATCTCGCATTCTGCTCGTTGTTGGAAACATGAACCGAGGTGATCCTTCAACGCGAAGATTTCATCCGCACCATGGTCATTAAGTGTACTATCTTCGAAATGTAGCAATGGTTGGAGTTCCGTGAGCTAAACAAGGGCAATCGATTATAGCTAGGATTTGATTTGTATTTGCAATGATTCGAGTTGGTATTTTTGCAATGTATTTCGATTGAATCTTGCTATAGTTTAGTAGGATGTTAACTATGATCTATGGTATGGATCGATTTACATTGAAGTTTGTGCCAAATACATGAAGTCTCATGTATGTTAAACAGATTTGCATGAGTTGATTTAATCTACCTAGTTGTGTTTGGTTAAATTAATTTTGTGTTTATTTGATTAACCTGTTGCATTAATCATTCCATAGCATACACTAAGGTTTTTCACGAATTTTAATTAATCGAGTTGATTAATTAATTTTTGGACTTAACGAGTTGTTAAGGTTTAGCTTTCGAAATTTAGTGGATTTCAAACCTCGATATTATTTTGAACGATGATGACCCGAGCTACATTTTCAGGAGAGTTTTAGTAAGTTGATTTCAAACTTGTTTAATTTCAATCGTTTAGTTTTCTAAAAATCCCAAAAACATTTATTCTTACTTTGGCTTAGTTTAATTTTTAGTTAATCAAATCAAAACCCCCTTTTTATTGCTTTAATTGCATGCATCATTCAAACATTAGGCTAGTCTAGGATCAGTTAGTACACTGGTTCCTTGAGAGTCGACCCGAGGTTGCATCCTGTATTGCAATCCTTGGTATAAATTTTATTTGACCGGTTTCCGAGGATCAATTTTTAATATTGAACGATAAGCCGATGATCAAATTGGCGCCGTTGCCGGGGAATCAAATTAATTGGTTCTTTAGGTTAGCCAGTGTTTGTTTTGATTTTAATTTTTGTTGTTTGCATTTTATTTGCATTGCATAATTTCATTCTTAATTTCTGCTCGCTTAAGTGTTTTAGTGTTAATTTGCTTTGTGATTTCATTCTACTTTGTTCTAAGTGTTTAGTCCGATTGTTTTTGTTTATTGTGCTTAATTTTTAGTTAATTTCGCTTGCTTTGCTGGTGCAGGCTTTTGGTCAGACGAGTTCATTGTTCGTCACAAATGAGTTCATCGATCATTGCAATGAAGTTCATATATTCGCCGCATGAAAGTTACAATTTTACTCGGTTCGCCAAGCAAGTTCTTACACGTCGCAATAACCTGAGTGAATTGAAGCTTCATATCCGCCGTCGCTTTAGTGAGCTATCTTAGGTGAACTTCTCTTGTGCATGCCCCTGTAGACTTAGGCTAGTTCATTTTCAACCCGAAATTGAGCGACACCTTGACAACTTAGGAAAAACAAGAGAGAGCAAGAAAGACTTAGCACACTAGATCGACTAGAATCAGATGGTCAACAACAAGAATATCCCGTCACCCACCCCAAATGGAGATCACGGTCTTAACGGTGACCGAGAACGCGTAGATGACAACAATGCGAACATTAGACGTAGAACAATCCGCTGGTTACAACTTCTGACGTAAACTACGATCCTTTCATCGCTCACCTTCCTAACTTCGACGCCAATTTCGGGTTAAAGGTTTATTGATCAACTCTCTCCCAAATTTCACGGTTTATGGGAGGACCCTACATGCATCTTCAAGCCCTTACCATGATTTGTCGAGTATGAAGCCCGTAGGAGCACATCTGGACCAGTGTCAGGAAGGTATTCCACTTGTCGTTAGAAGGAAAGGCCCGGAGTGGTACATGAGCCTCCCAAGGCATGTCGCAAATGCCTATCACAATGGGCCAACTTATGGAAAGTTTTTTGGAAAAGTATTTTCCAGCTTCTAGACATCGTCGATGAGAAAGGAGATATATTCTGCCAAACAAGATTGTGACGAGTCCTTGTATGATTTTTGGAACAGATTCCAAGATCTGTTGTCTCGGTGCCCCCATCATCAGATCCCTGATGAACAATTGGTTCAATATTTTTATGATGGGGTGAAGAATCAAGAGAAAGGAATGTTGATGTCAAGCGTCGGGAGGTTCGCTGATTGACCTCACCGCACTGTAAGCTTGGGCCCCGACAAGAGAATGGCCCTCAATCATCAACGATATAGTGTCCGTGATTCCGTGAACGGAATGAAGTGGGAGCCATGTCGGCTCAAACTAAGAGGATGGAGAGCCTCGAATTGAAGGTAGATTCTTTGAACATCGGATAACTTCCCGCTTATCCTCGATCACGGCTGAACTTAAGAATTTAATATGCATCGCCCATCACCTTCCACCGAATCGGTCGCACCCGGTTGTGATAGTTAATCAGTCGATGATGCACATTTCAAGTGTTTGTCCCGGCAGATATGAAGAAGTCTCCGATGTATCAAGGTAGACAGATCGAAATAGACCCGATTCCAACACGATAACGAGGGATGGAGATCCCACCCAAATTTTAGTTGGAGGAATAATGCGAAAGAGCACCAAACCGATTTCAGCAAGGGAGTGGAGCTGGTCAATCTACAAACCAGCCCAGATCAACAAGCGTTGACGGTGCAACAACCACCGCCACCAAAGGAGGACACCAACCAACCGCTGCATAGTATGATGACGTTGATGAAAGAGGAACGAACTTCGACAAGAACTCAATTCAACGCCATCGCAAACCTCATCCAACAGACTCGCTAAGAATGCTGCCTGCTTTAGCGCCTTGAAAACGCATGGATCAATGGGAGATCAAGGCAGAGAACTTGAACTCATATGTCACTCAATTGTCTAATAATTTGAGTGACAACCAAGCTAGAGTAGCGGAACCATTCCTCCAACACGGTAATAAACCCAAGAGTTTAAATGCAATTGAGTTGAGGAGGAAAGAAAGTGCATTTCACATTCCCAAGAAGAAGAATGCACCAAGAAATTGAGGTCAAGAAGCGCCAAGTGAGAGAGAAGCAAGTCAAGCGATCGAGAGTGGTCGCGAAGAGGAATTGTTGAGGAACAAGAAGCAATCAACAATCGAGGATAAAGAGCAATCATCGAGCATTTTAGGAAGAAGAACCGATAAGGATAAATCGAGCGAGAAATGAACCAGCCAAGAAGGAAGTCGACTTAAAGGACCTCCTTTTCCAACTCATATCCGATGAGCAAGAAGGTCAATGAGCTAAAACATGAAAAGGAAATTATTGACCTGTTTGGGAAGGTTGAAGTCAATGTGCCCTCGCTGGATTTGATTAAGAAAGTGCCGCCTCGCCAAGCACCAAGGACTTGTGCACCAACAAGCTAAAATTTAGGCCTAATGAACGTGTCCAGTGAGTTCGAATGTGTCGGCTTTATTCAAGCCCCAAATTCGGCCAAGTGCCGGATCTGTGCTCATTTACCATTCCTTGTGTTATAGGAAAGGTAACAATTGGGAGAGCATTATTGATTTGGGGCGGCAATTAACGCCATGCCAAATCGCTTATGAAGCCCTAGGCGTTAAAAGCATAAAACCTACCACGGTAGTTTTACAGCCATCGATAGATCCTTCCGCCATCCAAAGGGGAATTATTGAGGACATCTTAGTTCAAAGTTAAAGGATTAGTGTTTCCTGCAGATTTCTATGTTCTAGATATGTCTTCTGAAGTTGTGCAGGACACTTCTTTGATTCTTGGCCGACCCTTCCTTCGGACAGCTGGTACAAATATCAATATGATGGAAGGGAAGATCACCATGGAGGTAGGTGATCGATCCATAAGCTTCAGCATGTACGAAGCCATGAAACACCCACATGAGGATTACTCACTCCTTGGAGTTAACATGCTTAGCGTTCTTTCTACTCAGTCAGAATCTGATAAGGATCTGCACGGTAAGTTGTCTAATCTTAAATTGTGTTCGCTCGGCATCCAAGAGAATTCTTCGATTGATCCTTTCAATTGTCCAGAAAAATGCAGAAACCTTTTCTCCCTTGAGCTTCCTAAGTTGGTCCCTTCCATTTTACAACCCCCAGAGTTAGAACTAAAACCCTTACCTCACTCATTGAAATACGCTCGAGCCCAATAATAAATTACCGGTCATAATTGCAAATTCATTATCTGAGCTTGAAGAAAAGCAACTTTTGAAAGTGTTGACAGAGCATAAGCGCGCAATAGGGTGGTCATTAGCAGACATACCTGGGATTAGCCCGGCCCTTTGCACTCATAGGATATTGTTGAACGAGGGTTCCAAGATGGTAAGGCAACCCCAAATAAGATTGAACCCGCTTAATCTCGGATGTAGTAAAAAGGAAATCACAAAGTCAAGTAAGGCCGGATTATTTATCCTATCTCTGACAGTGAATGGGTCAGCCCCATTCATGTGGTTCCCAAAAAGAGCGGGATCACTGTGGTGAAAAATGAGAGGGATGAACTCATCCCTACTAGAGTGCAAAATTCGTGGCGAGTTTGTATTGACTATCGTAAATTAAACGACGCCACTAGAAAGGACCACTTTCCCTTGCCATTCATCGATCAGATGCTAGAAAGGTTAGCGGGAAATCGCTACATCGCTTTCTTAGATGGTTTTCGGTTACTTCAAGTACCCATTGCACCGAGGACCAAGATAAGACCACGCTATTTGTCCCTTCGCACCTTTCATGATCGCAGATGCCTTTGGTTTATGTAATGCCCCTGTACCTTCCAAATTGTGTGATGGCCGCCTTCGCAATTTTTGAAGAAAGTATGGAAGTCTTCATGGATGACTTCACAGCTCACGCGATTCATTCGACTCGCCTCTTTAACCCGACTAAAGTTCTTAAAAGATGCATCGAGAAGAACTTGATCCTTAACTTCAAAATGCCATTTTATGGTAAATGAAGGTATTGTGCTTGGACATTTGATTTCAAAGAAAGGAATTGAAGTCGACAAAGCTAAAATCGAAGTCATATCTTCCCCGCTTTATCCTACCGCATCCGTGATATCGTGTCATTCCTAGGTCATGCAGATTTTACAAAGCGATTTATTAAGGATTTTAGCAAAATCGCCTTCCTCTTTCAAAACTCTTGCAAAAGGATGAGAAATTTGAGTTTGATGCTTCATGCCAAAAGGCTTTTGATACACTTAAAGCCAAACTCATTTCCTCCTATTCGTTGCCCTGCTTGGCATTTGCCTTTTGAACTTTCGTGATGCTTCCAATTATGCTATGGGAGCTATGTTAGACAACATGAGGAGAAGTTAGCTCGAGTTATTGCATACGTCCCGTAACTTTAGATCCAAATTTCAAGCCAACTACACCACAACCGAGAAAGAGCTTTTGCAATAATCTTCGCTTTAGAAAAATTCGCCAAGATTTGCTTAATTCCCATGTCATCATTTTCACCGATCACGCGAGTTTAGAAGTACCTCTTGACGAAGCCACAATCGAAACCCAGATTGATCCGCTGGACTTTGCTTCTTCAAGAGTTTGATATTGAGATTAAAGATCGAGCCGTGCATGCAAACCAAGTAAATGACCATCCGAAAGGCATCACCACAAGATACTAAAGGAGTAGACTCTTCCGATCCGATGATGATTCTTTTCCGGATTCTCGCCCCGTGTGCGCAGCTTCTCAAGGAGCCTTGGTATGCGATATTGTCAATTACTTAATGACAAATTTAACCCCGTCTGTATGACTCGGGGCGTGCTCGTAAATCAAGAGTGAAGCTCGGCATTACATTTGGGACAAGCCTTACCTTTGAAGATATCAGGACCAAGTAATTCGTCGATGTGTCACCGACGAGGAATTCAATGACATACTATCGGCTTGCCACTCCATGGTCTCTGGGGACATTTCAGCTAGAAGAACAGCTAGAAAAGTTTTGGATTCGTGGATTCTTCCGCCTACAATTTTTCGGGACTCTTTTCATTTTTGCCAAGCGTCGACAAGTGTCAACGCTTGGAGGGTTAGGAAGCGCCATGAGATGCCGCAACAACCAATGATGTTCTGCGAAATCTTTGATGTTTGGGGTATCGATTTCATGGGACCGCTTCCATCGCTCGGGTTCGTATATTCTCTTAGAGTGGACTATGTTTCAAATGGATCGAGGTCAGACCGACTAGACAAGATGACGCCAGCGCATACTAAATTCCTCAAATCCAATATCTTCGTCGATTTGGAATTCCCAAGCAGTGGTGAGCGATCGTGGAACCCATTTTGCAACCGGATTATTACTAACTTGCTTTCCAAATTTGAGTTACCCACAAGGTCTCTACCGCCTACCACCCACAAACCAATGGTCAAGGTAAGTTTCAATGAGAGGTTAAGCACATTTTGGAAAGGATAGTCAAGCCCTCTAAAAGGATTGAGTCTACGCTAGAAGAAGCACTGTATGATCGCATCGCTTATAAATCCCGATAGGAATGTCCCCATATTGGTTGATTTATGGCAAGGCCCGCTATTTACCCGTGGAGCTATAGCATAAGGCCTATCAGGCAAGAAACAATGCAACATGGATTTTGACCTATCGGAATGGAAAGGAAACTCAACCGCAAGAATTAGAGGAGTTGCGACTTGAAGCATATGAGCACTCTCGGCTCTACAAGGAAAAGGCCAAACCGATACATGACAAGATTCTTCTCCTAAAGACTTTTAAGGAAGGCGATAAAGTGCTTTATATAAAGCCCGCTTCACATTCAAACTCGCAAATTCAATCATCGCTGGAAGGGCCTTATGTGGTAGTTAAAGTACATAATTTTGGTATGATAAAACTTTTGCAGAACAAACCGCACACGATTTCGGTCAATGGACATCCGCTCAAGCTCTATCATGGGACTCCTCAACCGCTGTAATTATCAGTTACTTCTTTCCTCACCGCTTATCTGTTATATGTCTTTGCTTTTGTTGCAAATTTTATCGTCGTGATTCATTGTTTAAGTGTGGGGAAAGACCCAATCAATAAATTTAGATGTAGTTAGGTAGGATTTCCCTTTCTATTCATTCATTTGATTACCCTTTGTTAGTTCTACGGGGATGTATGGGGTGACTCGCCGCAATGAACTTATTTGTTCGCCACGGCTAATGTAGGGTTTTATGCTTTTATTCGCCATGCTAGCGATTGCCTCGTCATGCGCGAATCGACCATCTTTGCCCCTCCGGACCGTTGGACATCTCTTTGTCCGGGACCCTTTCCGTCTTTTTCCTTTCGCGCCTTTTGTTTGCCTCTCCCACACTATTTATTCTCCTTCCTCCTCTTTCTTTTCTCCCTCACTCTCTCGTTTCTTCGCCACCTCTGCTCTCATTCGCTCCGTAGTCGTCTCCTTCAAATTCTCCTCCACCGTCGACTCGTAAGCCTCTTTCATTTCGCTTTTCCTTTCGTTGGTTCATGTTTAGTTTGGGTCCTCGAATCGCTTTTAAGCTGCGTTATCTGAGAATCGCCGTTAACGCGACGAACTTCATAATTGCCGAGACGAACGAAAAAGCCCATTCGTCGCAAAGAACACTCCTATTCGTCATGATTTAATGGTCATGACCTCGATTCGCCGTGACTTCCGAGGGTTAGTCGCGACGAGGCGGGCGATTCGTATGATTTTGAGGGCTAAGTTTGACTTCTATTATTTGTAATTACAGAATCATGTCTCATACTCACAATGCTAGCGATGGCGAAACCTCCTCCTCTTGCTTCTTCCGCAATTCCGCCTCGTGAGTCTCCTCCACCTGTAGTTGCCTCGGCTTCTCCCGAGGTGGCCATGCTTGAGCAAATATCCGCCATCTTGAGACTCAACTAGAGGCTGATCGCGAGACCTTCCGCCCATACGTAACATAATTACCGCTCGTCTTGATCACCTGCTCCATCTCCGGTCACGGCTGCTCCTAACTCTTTCCTATAGTTCCGCCTCACCTTCTTTTTCGTGCTCCTCATGTCGCTGCCCTCCCGAACCGCCTGCTGAGGATGATCCTCCTACGTAGTTTAGACTGCTTTTCTTTCGTTATTTTGTTTTTGCTGTATTTTCATTTCTTGATATCTTTTGTTTTCTTCTGATCCTTCTTTTCAGCCACACATTTTGAGCTTAATGATATATCCTCGTTCTCTTTGTTTTCTAGTTGCTTCCTGCTTTCCTCTGTGCCCTGATGCTTCTGCCATTGCGGACAATGCCACGTTTAAGTGTGGGAAACCGCTCCTTTATATTCTCATTGTACACCTATTAAAATTTGTGCATAATTTTGTGGGCCCGTTGCTTTTATCGATAAATTTGGACACAATCAAAACATTTTCTGCACTTGTTCTTTTGTGACCTTGCATGCAAAACCCTTATAAGTTTCAAATCGATACTTGAGTTTTGAAAATGCTCTCCATTCTTCGAACGATAATTGGTTTTGGCAAAATTTTAACTTTTGAAGTTTTCAAAACAAAGTAAATGGGAGCATGCTAACAAGGTAGCATTTAGGTTTTAAGACTTGAGATTGATCATCGAGACAAAACCTTGTTGGAAGGATATTCGAGCCAAATTTTTCTCTATTTTTTGTGTGCATCCGCTTAGTCCATTCTTCTCTAGAACTTGTGTCAATTTTACTCAAAGCTTGATGGACTAGATTTTGTGGATATGATAGAGCGTTCTTTCTTTCAGCTCTTTCCCCAAACACCAACCCTTAAACACTTTTTCCTCTTGCTAGCCCTCGAGCCTTTTCTTTATGAGCATTTGCATACATTCTTAGATGATCGGTGAGTCGTGTTTAGTTATTAGCTGAAAAAAAAAGTGTTGAAAATGAAAAGTGTTAGTCTTGTGTATCTCGAAAAGGATCATAATGTGTTGCATCCCAAAAGGGATTAGCATCTCAAATGAGATAGCCAAAAAAAAAGTGTGTATTCAATTTATTTTGGTGTAGTGTTTTAGTTTTGTTGTTGACATCGATTCTCACTTTATGCGATGCTCATATTTTTCTTTCTTTCACATCATCCATTCATTTAACCTTCCGCCATTACAACCCTTAAAGACCTCTTGATCTTCAAATTGATAGTCCTTGTAGTGGAGAAATAAAATTGATACAAGCTTATGGTAAGAGATGTATTAAGCAGATTGAGAGAAAATATCCCTACTATACAAGTGAGACGAGCGTAAACACCATATCCCGAGTGATTCTCTGTTGTTCAATCTCTTGTGCTTAAATTTTTCAATGTTTGTTTTATTAGCACTCTTTCAATTTGCTGCGTTAGAATTCGATAAAGTGGATCGAGTCAATTTTGGTTGTTGTTTGAGCATGGGCAGAATTTTCTTTTACTCTTGTACCTTTTGACTCTTATAAGCTTTGTTCAGAGTACAAAGGTTTAAGTGTGGGGATTTGATCGACCAAATTTATATTATAAATTAGGCCCGCTTTTCTTTACTAATTATGCATTTGTTGACTCTGATTTATGATTTTATGCTTATTTTGGTCCCGCACATTGATTTTTGATAAATTGCACATTGTTAGTATTTTGTTGTCATTTGTCATTAATTTTGCATAATTTTATTGGGACAATTGATACCGCGAATGGGTTGTATTTTGTAGGACCAAAGGAGTCAACATTCAACAAGTCAACACGCCGCGAGATTCACCGGGCTTAACTAAACTCTCCATTCGCCGAGGCGAATTAATGGTATTTAATTCTTTTCGCCATGCGAGTGACCATTCAACGTTCACGCAAATGAACGAAGCCATTAGCCGCAATGAAAGTCGGATAATCCGCCTATATTTGGCAAAAGTTCCACTATTCTCGACCCGCCCGCACGCATCCCTATAAAACTTTTCCATTTAGGCAAAAACAGGACTACCGTCTGAGTTTTCTTCTTCTTTCCTTCGCTTCTAATAGTTTTCGTTTCTTTTTTTTGCAGATTCGCCGCTTCAAATGGACGACGCCAGCCTCATTCATCTCTTCCATCGCTTTCTCATCTGCGTTCGCTTGCGTCGTTGGAAACATGAACCGAGGTGATCCTTCAACAAATAAGATTTCATCCGCACCATGGTCGCTAAGTGTACTATCTTCCTAAATGTAGCAATGGTTGGAGTTCCTGAGCTAAACAAGGGGTAATCGATTATAGCTAGGATTTCAGATTTGTATTTGCAATGATCCGAGTTGGTATTTTTGCAATGTATTTCTGATTGAATCTTGCTATAGTTTAGTAGGATGTTAACTATGATCTATGGTATGGATCGATTTCTGTTGAAGTTTGTGCCAAATACATGAAGTCTCATGTATGTTAAATAGATTTGGATGAGTTGATTTAATCTACCTAGTTGTGTTTGGTTAAATTAATTTTGTGTTTATTTGATTAACTCGTTGCATTAATCATTCCATAGCATACACTAAGGTTTTTCATTTAATTTTAATTAATCGAGTTGATTAATTAATTTTTGGACTTAACGAGTTGTTAAGGTTTAGCTTTCGAAATTTAGTGGATTTCAAACCTCGATATTATTTTGAACGATGATGACCCGAGCTACATTTTCAGGAGAGTTTTAGTAAGTTGATTTCAAACTTGTTTAATTTCAATCGTTTAGTTTTCTAAAAATCCCAAAACATTTATTCTTACTTTGGCTTAGTTTAATTTTTAGTTAATCAAATCAAAACCCCCTTTTTATTGCTTTAATTGCATGCATCATTCAAACATTAGGCTAGTCTAGGATCAGTTAGTACACTGGTTCCTTGAGAGTCGACCCGAGGTTGCATCCTGTATTGCAATCCTTGGTATAAATTTTATTTGACCGGTTTCCGAGGATCAATTTTTAATATTGAACGATAAGCCGACGATCATGTTGTTTTGGGGCAAAGGATGAATAGAGCACCGCATGTGATTTACTATGCTTCAATGATGTTAAACGACGCCCAGAAAAACTATTCAACAACAGAAAAAGAATTATTGGCGCTTGTTTTCGGTTAGAAGTTCCGCTCATATTTGTTGGGCACACATGTCATAGTTTATTCAGATCATGTCAAGTCAAGTATTTGTTGTCGAAAAAGGAAACAAAGCCACGCCTTATTCGTTGATTCTCCTATCGCAAGAATTTGATGTGAGATACGGACAAAAGGGAACTAAAATCTGGTCAGAGATCACCTTAGTCGATCCGTCAAGACACAAATTCAGATAGCCCGAAGATGAATTTCCGCATTTAACATCTATTCGTCACACAACAAGTAGCACCTTGGTATGCTGACATAGTCAATTTTCTGATTACCAAGTCTTTACCTAGTACTTTATCACGAGTTGAAAAAGATAAAATCAAAAGAGAGGCTAAATATTATGCATGGGATGAACCACATCTGTGGAAATATTGTTCTGATCAAATTATTAGGCGATGTGTATCTGATGATGAGATCCTCTCAATATTGAATTTTTTCCATTCTTTTGCATATGGTGGACACTTTGGTCCTAGAAGGACAGCCCGTAAAGTGCTTGAATGTGGTTTGTTTTGGCCTAAACTGTTTTATGATGCTTACATATTTTGCAAGTTATGTGATTGATGTCAAAGAACAGGTGGGTTAGGACCAAGAGACCAAATGCCACTGACGAATATCCTGGTATGTGAAATTTTTGTTGTTACTAATTTTTCTCACATGGTGCAGTTGAAATTCAGAGTTTAGACACTTTTAAAGTGTTTAAAGTTAATGGACATCGATTGAAACCATATTATGAGAATTTACAGGTTGAAGCTGTGGACGAAATTGAACTGGCTGAACTAGTTTACTCTGAGTGAGTAAATGGTTTTTCGTCTAGCTAATATGACGTTAAAGAAGCGCTCTTGAGAGGCACCTCAAGATTTATTTTAATTTAAGTTTTTCTGCATTTTTGTTTTCATTTCATTTTATTTATTGCAGTTTTCTCAACAAAAAAAAAACTGCGTTGGGAGTTGCATGGCTCATTCTCCATTAATGTTAGTGACATTATTCTTGTTTCCAAATGGGATAATTAAAGAGTTACATGGGTCATGGACCTTTGCTAAAAAGAGGCATGCGTTTCATTCCAAAATGCACAGGCAGAAGAGAAGTGCAGATTAGACCGATCATGAAAAACAAGTTCCAATGTCTTTTCCACCAAAGACCTTGATGCATTGATGAGAAGCTTCTTAAACTTTTACTTTCTTTATTTTCTTGTGTTTTCTTGTTGCGAGTACATTGAGGACAATGTAGATTAATTGTGGGGGAAGCATTAAATGTTTGTGTGACTGTGTGTTTTGAATTTTCTGTTTATTGGTTCATTGTGATTTTTTTTATAATTTGCATGCGATGTGTGTTAAACCATGAAATTGTCAAATTAGGCTAGTTGAATAGATGGTGAATCATGCTGATTGATTAAAATAGTTGGGTACATAAGCTTGCTCAAAAAATTGATGCTTGAGTGATTAGATAATGTATGAAAGCATAATGGATTTTCAATTGAGCTTATGTGAGAATTTGAGCCTATATGACTCTATTCAAAAATCATTTCATTTCTTTTTGTGTGTGATACTCCATTAGGTATTACCTTCAGAACTTGCTCTGAACCGGTTTGAATCTATTAGATGCATGCAAAATAGAAATGATTAAGGCCATTTTTCTTTTAGCCTTTGACTTAAATGACCCACCTATCTTAATTACCTTTGCAAACCCCTTTGAGCCTTTACCCATTTAGTTTAAAAAAAAAAACTTTCTGAAACAACAAACCCTGTTAGCCTTACCTATTCACAAGTTTAATAAAACACTGAGTTAGCTAGTTTTAGGACTTTTGGCTTTATTTTATTTTCTGAAGAAGAGTTCACTAGTACTTCTACTCATATAGCACATTGTATTTAGCTGCTGTTTTGATTATTGTTTCCTTCGTATACAAAAAACAAAAAACAACAACAACAAAAAAAGAGAGAAAGAAAAAAGGAAAAGAAAAAGAAAAGGATCAAGTATAGTAGTAAAAATAAAATTTGAGTAGTTAGTTATTTACATGCAATTATCAGAAATACGTTTTGTTGTCCCTTTGTATATTTAGTGCTTTATGACTGCTTGTGAAGAACCCTTCCAAACCATTTTGACTTACCTTAACCTTAGCCCCATTACAACCTCAAATAAAGTCCTTTTGATCTATTTTAGCATGTAATCATTATAGAAGAGAATTGGTGTATTTGCAAGCCTATGGTAGTGTGATTTCCTATAGGAAGTTTTTGAGCGAAACACAACCTATAAACACTGGAGTGAAATGAGTGAATACCGTGAGGAAAATCCATTGTGAGTTTATGCTTATCTTTGAATGATAGTTTCATAAGTTGAGTTTGTTTATGCGCACCGATAAAAACTGATCATGATGTCTGTGGTAGCTTGACATTTAAATTGGCCAAAGTGTGAATGATTTCATGCGTTTGGTTTCTTTGAAAATAAATTGATAGAATTTGATGGTCATGTTTAATTTGCTCGAGGGCGAGCAAAAGGTTAAGTGTGGGGGAGTTTGTTAGTGTTGTTATTTTCTATCTTTTTGTGTGTTAATGTTCTTTATCCGTGAGGTTTGAAGTTGTGCTTAATAGAAATTAATTTTGTTTTATGTCAAGGTGTATTTTGGAGCTAAATAGAAAGAATCGTGACGATTCTGGGATAAAAAGAGCTGAGCTAGATGTTGACCTTAATTAGACGTGGTCTCATGCAATAATCAGAAACTTGAAACGTAGAAGAGCCAAGACAAGGTTTAAAATTGATGGAGACCTTTATTTGTCCAATTATAAAACAAAAGAGAGGAGTAAATTAATTCGGTGTGACACAAATGGAAGCACAACGTCCACCATGGCAGCAGGCAATAAAATGAGAAATAAATCAAGCCAGGCATCAGCGCTAGAGGAGTAATTAGCTACAAGCTAGAGCAATAGGAACAAAACGTAGCAAAGAGGGGCAGAAGAATATAGAACAAGCAGCTCAAAAAAAAAACGTTGACGTTGGGGGAGCAAAATCAAGAGAGGGAGACTTGGGAATTAAAAAGAAAATCACTCAACATTGAGGGAAAGAAAATCACGCAATAATAGAAGGAAACGGCAGTTGTGTTGAGAGTTTTGAATGAAAACGCACAGTACAAAAACAAAAGGGACCAAGCGGCAAATGAGTAGCTAAAGAAGTGTGCTGCGCTGAAAATCAAGTGGAGAGCAAGAGAAGAGCCAAGAGGATTTAAATAAGATAACCTTTAATTGTCTTATCAAAGAATAGTGGACGTTGGAGTATGAATCAAAAGCGTTGTTAAAGGAACAAATAGTAAGGAGGCACAAGAGGAAGCACGTGACAGCACAAGAGGAGATCAAAATTATTAAAGGTAGAAACAGACATGGAGCTTGACGTAAAACACGTAGTCAGCCACAGGGGATCCAGGGAGAAAGCAAATTAAATGATTTAGGGGTTTTGCAGCAAGCACGTGGGACCTAAATGAATTAAAGAAAGTAATTGTCAACTTCAACAACTGCAAGGGAGGATTAAAAACTCAACAGAGGGACGTGGACCAAGAGACTGCGTGAAAACAAGGAGCAACACGCTGGAGGAGCATGCGTTTTAACACGCAGAAGAGTGAAGCAAAGGTTTTAACTTGACAAGTGACCTTTAATTGTCACATCAAACAATAGTGAGGAGACTTGAAGCTAGGCACAACATGGAAGCAAATGAGAAGATCATGCAACAGCCAAGGGAGGACCATATGTGACGCAATTAAAGGGATGAAGGCAACAACTCACGGATAAAAGCTAGGGATAGCAATTGAGAAAATAAAAGAAAAGTTCAAACCCAAATTAAATAGAAAGAGAGAAGTTCATTGGCTAAGCGTCCCACAACCGAAGAAACGACATACAAGACTCACGTATGTGACGAAGTGAACATCAAACAAAGAACAAAGAAGTGGAGCTTGAGAAGAGAAGTAGCGCTTTGGAGAGGAATGAATCGTCCCATCTATTGTACAAGAGATAAAAGAATTTAAATTAAAGCCACCGAGAGGGACATCAATTAAAGAACAGTGGAGAGTCGGTGTCGGCAAAAAAATAAATCAAGAAAATACAAGTGGACAAAGAAGACAAAGGGAGGCTAGCGTGAGAAGGCTGGTTAAGCGATCGAGAGTGAAGAAGCAACAAAGGCATGAACAGAAACAATTAAAGAAGCATAAAGTGAGAGCAGATTGAAGAGGCAACGACATGCGAAGGCAGATCTATGGTAGAAAAAACAATGAGAAAGCGGCGTTGATGACCCAAATGTTTGAAGCGCAAACAAAGGAATAAATTAGCAAAGCGTGAAAACAAACAGAAACAAGATGAGGAGTGCGGCAGCTCCTAAAATCAACGCAAATCTCAAAATTAATGGAGAAAATAACGCAAGAGAAAGGCTTTAAAATGAAGAAAGGAAGAGGCAGCATGGGGTTGGTGAGATATGATAAAGAACGAAGGTACAGAAATAAGGTGGAGAGAGGGATGAAAAGAAAAGAAAAGAGAGCAGCTTGGAATGAAATTCTGGAGATTGCCGCAGATAGAAAAGAAGAGAAGAATGTCTACAACAGTCCGAACGCCAGTGATAGTCAGAATAGATAGGGAAATCATGATGTTGGGTAACTAAATTTTATTTCTTGGTGTACGAAATCCTAGTTATTAAACTTTGCATGTTGTGAGATTGTGTTCTTTATTTCAATCAATTTATTAGTCAAGTATCAATTATTTTTCTGGGTCATTGTTTGATTGTTTAATTTGACAGTTAGGTGCGCAACTAGTTTGTATTTTATTCAATCAATCGCTAGATTAAAAAGATTGACGTTCAATTCTTTTAATCAAAAGTAGCGACTAGGATTTTTGTCTACTACGTTAGGGACATGGTTTTAGGAAAAATAATTGTCTAGGCTAAATGTACATCGTATCTATGTTGTTTAGTTCGTCAATTTTCTTGATTCGTAAAGCTATTAATTAATTAAATCTGAGATCGTATCCAGGTTATTAATTAATAAGGGTTAATTCAAATACATGTTTTGGTTGACTAAACATAAGAGAAAATAGGTAAAGAATTTTACCACGATGAATGCTGAACTAATAAATTGGTTATTTTTAGTATAGATGATCAACGCAAGTTCAATAACGAAGGAGACCGGAAACCAAGATTTATTTCTATTAATTGTTAAATTCTCATTATTTTGTTTCTAGTTATTTTTCAATTTCAATTTCCAATTAATTTCTGCTCAATTCCCAAATTGCAAAACCTCCCCTTTCTTATTGCGTAACTACTAACGTCTGAATTCCTCGTGGGAACGATCCCGACTTTCCACTACTACATTAATTTGTGTTGCAGGAAGTTAGTTTCTTTTTATATTTGGTTGCAGGCGACAGCATTCACCAGTAATTTATACCAAGGATTGCAGTATGGGATGCAACCTCGGGTCGTCTCTCTTGATCAAAACCTAATGAAATGGACCTAAGCTAGCCTATATGTCATTAAATGCAAGCGAAATTAGTAAGAAAATAGGGGTTTAGATTTTGAGAACACTAATGAACTGAAAAGCATGTAAAAAGTATTTTTTATTTTTGAAATTAGAAAAAGAAAATACTAAAACAAGTGATAAAATCCTCTTGAAAACGAGCTTTGGCTATCATAGTTCAAAACTAAGTGCGAATGGTAAACCTTAAAGAACTCTCTTTAAGCCCAGGGTCTTGATTAATGAACTCATGTCACTCTCGACTTCATTTCTTAAGACCCCATTGAGTGCTCTTGATCCTCAGAACCTTAAAGGACTCTTTAAGTCCAGGATCTTGATCAATGAACTCCATTGCTCAAGATCCTGTTAAGCACATCTTAGTGTGTGTGGTGGATTCTAAATCACTAAGTTTCAAATGATAAACCTTAAAGGACTCTCTTTAAGTCCAGGGTCTTGATTAATGGACTCCTGCCACTCTTGACTCCATTTCTAAAGACCCCATTAGGTGCTCTTGAGCCCTAGAACCTTAAAGGAACCTTTAAGTCCAAGGTTTTAATCAAGGAACCCCATTGCTTAAAACCTTGTTAAAAACATCTTAGTGTATGCGGTGGATTTGCCAATGCAATGGGTCAAATAAAATCTAGCATCAACTCAATATCAAACACAACTAGGCAGATAGAAGAGAATCAACAAGATCACAAGTTGACATATATGAGACTTCATATATTTAAGCACAGAATTCTACATAAACTAATCCATAACACGTTACATTGTTCAACGCTTAATTAAAATCTAATTAAGCTAATCTAACTACAAAGCAATAAACCCCAACTCGGCTGTTCATAACAATGTAGTTAATGTGACAATGTAACTACCAATCCAAACAACACATTAAATGTCAAACATTTAGCTATAATCAAGTAGCTTCACTACAAATTACAAACCCTAGACCTAGGTATTTATAAATCATAGCTAAACTACAGATTAAGTTACTCCCCTTCGGTGAACTCCAGCCATCACTGCATCTTCAGGAGAAAATGAATGCCTAACCACGCATTTTAACCGGAACCTTCACAACTCGTGATGAATCCAAGCTACCCATGATGGAGTCGGTGGTGAAAATGAAGAGAAAGCCTATACAAGGTTTCACCCAGGGAACCCCGAAGGGAACCCTGGATGGTGAGGCCAAGAATCTCTCCTCTTTCTTTTTTGTTCTCTCTTCACTCGTCTTTCTTCTCTCTACCGAATGTCGATCCCTCTCCAGCTCCCCGTTCTAACCTAATTCGGCAATATTTAAAGGGTGGTTCACGGGCCGGGTTGGTACAGTGAGTGATCTTTCCATTTAAAGTCCGAATATCCGTCTGCACGTCGCGACGTGTGCTATTGCTTGCTCGCCGCGACATGTTGAATTGTTGACGTCGCGACGTACGATCTGGCTTGCTCGTAGTGATGTGTTGAATTGTTGACGTAGCGGCGTACGATCGTGTGTTGATGCGCCGCGACGTGGGAATTGCATTTTGCCGCTTGCTCGCCGCGGCGAGGTGATTAGTTCACTCCGCAACGTGCCTTAAGGACTTCATGTCGTGTTGACTCTTTTGATTCTTTTTGACTCCTTTTCTCCTGCAATATAAAATAACAATTTGTAGTATCAATTATTCTCAGAAAAATTATAATGCAATTAACGTCAATTTGTACAATTTTACTAGCAAATTGCATAAAACATAAGCTCACTGTAAGAGACTAATTTAAACACAAAAATCATGGATTAAGAGTCAAAAAGTGCATTAACAACCATGAAAGTATAGCCAATTATATATTAAACTTGGGCTCAATCAAATTCCCCCACACTTAAATCACACATTGTCCTCAATGGTAAACAAGATAAGATAAGGCATAAGGGAAGAAAACACAAAGTACAATTCAACATAACAACAGGTGGGCAAGAGATAGAACTTAAATGGGGGAAATTATTGAATGGAAAGGCTACTTACTAAATTCAAAGCTAAACTATTTTCCTACAAGGGTTGTTTCTCCCTGACACTTACTTAACAAACTAATGCACCAATATATATCACAAGTAATCACGAGGCTTAAGTGAGTAAACAAGTGAAGGAAAGAGACAACCTGAGAGTTATGGAGGTTCTTGATACTTTCGATAAACCTTCGACAGATGGCCATGTTGTGGTGAAACAACTTCATCCATTCCCATGTCCGTGTCAACCTCCACTAAGCCAGATTCACCTGAAATGTTTGTCGCACAAATAGTAAGAGTTAGGCTCAGCGAACTTTCATAGAAGGTGTAATCTGTAAAATGCTAACTATTAAAAACAAAGGAAAGCTATAAATGAAAATGCAACCTAAAAGAAAAGACTCCTAACTTCACTCAGCAACAAAATGACAAAAGCTAACATAGAGAACCAATTCGCGATTCCCCGGCAACGGCGCCATTTTTATCGCGGCTCTGTCGATTCGACCTTAAGATCGATCCTTAGAAACCGATCAAAAGTAATTTTTACCAAGGATTGCAGTATGGGATGCAACCTCGGGTCGTCTCTCCTTATCGGAACCTAATGAAATGGACCTAAGCTAGCCTATATGTCATAAAATGCAAGCGAAATTAGTAAGAAAATGGGGGTTTAGATTTTGAGAACACTAATGAACTGAAAAGCGTGTAAAAAGTATTTTTTATTTTTGAAATTAGAAAAAGAAAATACTAAAACAAGTGATAAAATCCTCTTGAAAACGAGCTTTGGCTATCACAGTTCAAAACTAAGTGTGAATGGTAAACCTTAAAGAACTCTCTTTAAGTCCAGGGTCTTGATTAATGAACTCCTGTCACTCTCGACTCCATTTCTCAAAACCCCATTGAGTGCTCTTGAGCCTCAAAACCTTAAAGGACTCTTTAAGTCCAGGATCTTGATCAATGAACTCCATTGCTCAAGATCCTGTTAAGCACATCTTAGTGTGTGTGGTGGGTTCTAAATCACTAAGTTTGAAATGATAAACCTTAAAGGACTCTCTTTAAGTCCAGGGTCTTGATTAATGGACTGTTGTCACTCTCGACTCCATTTCTCAAGACCCCATTAGGTGCTCTTGAGCCCTAGAACCTTAAAGGAACCTTTAAGTCCAAGGTTTTAATCGAGGAACCCCTTTTCTTAAAACCTTGTTAAAAACATCTTAGTGTATGCGGTGGATTTGCCAATGCAATGGGTCAAATGAAATCTAGCATCAACTCAACATCAAACACAACTAGGCAGATAGAAGAGAATCAACAAGATTAAAAGTTGACATATATGAGACTTCACATATTTAAGCACAGAATTCTACATAAACAAATCCATAACACATTACATTGTTCAATTCTTAATTAAACTCTAATTAAGCTAATCTAACTACAAAGCAATAAACCCCAACTCGGCTGTTCATAACAATGTAGTTAAATGTGACAATGTAACTACCAATCCAAACAACACATTAAATGTCAAACATTGAGCTATAATCAAGTAGCTTCACTACAAATTACAAACCCTAGACCTAGGAATTTATAAATCATAGCTAAACTACAAATTAAGCTACTCCCCTTTGGTGAACTCCAGCCATCACTACATCTTCAGGAGAAAATGAATGCCTAACCACGCATTTTAACCGGAACCTTCACAACTCGTGACGAATCCAAGCTACCCATGATGGAGTCGGCGGTGAAAATGAAGAGAAAGCATATACAAAGGTTTCACGAAGGGAACCCTGGATGGTGAGGCCGAGAATCTCTCCTCTTTCTTCTTTTTTCTCTCTTCACTCGTCTCTCTTCTCTCTGCCAAATGTTGATCCCTCTCTAGCTCCCCGTTCTAACCTAATTCGCCAATATTTAAAGGGTGGTTCACGAGCCAGATCGGTACAGTGAGTGATCTTTCCATTTAAAGTCCGAATACCCGTCTGCACGTCGCGACGACGTCTGAATTAATTCTCGTCGCGACACGTGCTCTGGCTTGCTCGCCGCGATGTGTTGAATTGTTGACGTCGCAACGTACGATCTGGCTTGCTCGTCGCAACATGTTGAATTGTTGACGTCGCGGCGTACGATCGTGTGTTGATGCGCCACGACATGGGAATTACATTTCGCTGCGGCGAGGTGATTAGTTCACCCCGCGACGTGCCTTAAGGACTTCATGCCGTGTTGACTCTTCTGATCCTTTTTGACTCCTTTTCTCCTACGATATAAAATAACAATTTGTAGTATCAATTGTTCTGAGAAAAATTATAATGCAATTAATGTCAATTTGTACAATTTTACTAGCAAATTGCATAAAACATAAGCTCACCGTAAGAGACTAATTTAAACACAAAAATCATGGATTAAGAGTCAAAAAGTGCATTAACAACCATGAAAGTGTAGCCAATTATATATTAAACTTGGGCTTAATCACGCGTCTTAGGGGGAGGAGAGCCCTCAGGGAATGCACTTCCACCCTTTGATATTGTCCGCTTTGGCATGGAGAGCCACCCTCACGGTTTTCCTGCGCCCCTACTTGAGGGATGCAAACACGTCTGCCCCTTTTTCGGGCACAGTAAATAGTAATTGCATCTTAGGAAGTAGGAGAGCCCTCTAGGTATGCACTACTTTCCACGCATCAGTATCGAGCTCGAGGCTCTTTTTCAGTGATTGAGTTTATAGCTCTCAATCGCAGCTCCAGTCCCAACCGTTATTAATCAATCAATTATGGAATTCATTTATCACATACAATTAGAATCAATTTAGCGGAACAGTCATATCATTTCCAATTCCACACTACCATACATTCACAATTCATCCCATGAAAGCATTCACAAACAATCATATTCAATCATTTGTATATACGATGCACATGTGACACTTTCCATTTTATTTCGGTGTTGTGGACTGTATACCGAATCGTCCCAAAGGACGGGCACATTAACGGTGAGCCTGTGGCTCTGAAATATGTTGGGCTTGAAATGCCCTAATACGGTGAGCCTGTGGCCCTGAAATTACGTTGGGCTCGAGGCCCTGTTGCGTTAAGCTTTAAGCTCTGAAATACGGTGGCTGCACCGGTCATAACTGTCATTATCTTAACATACCTTTATACATGAATGCACATGCCTCAATTTGCTTTAAAACCAAATAATTACAAAGTAACACAATTGACACTTCGATATCAAATTCTAGATATTTCAAATACCCATGGCTCGAAATCAATCAAAAGCAACCATACATAATTCTCCATTCATCTCCATATGGTATAAATGCATAATATTAAACACATAAAGATCGAGGAACCAGCTAGGTTACTCACCTGTACTTTCGAGCTACTGCCTGGAAGTCCCAGCACTGTCCGTGGAATGACGATCCAACGGTATCTCTATAACAGTCAAATAGTCACTCATTACGAAATGCACAATCAAAATAATTCAGTGTTGCACATGTCGTAAATAAAAGATGTACAATGTCTATTCATGACCTTCCTGGAGAAATTCCCACTTTCTTTGTCAAATTCTAATTTTTCACTCAATTGATCAATAATAACTCATTTCATTTCAATGGTATATCACGGAACTCTACCAATTTCATTTCTAACATTCAGTCAATTCACCAAGTCATACCCACTAGGATATTCTCAAGGAAGACCTCAAAACCAGTGTCACTATTCTCTAGATCAAAATTCACCCATTAGGCTCAGTTTCTAAAACCCAATAGCATTTCCTTAAATTCAGAAATCTCACAATTATACCCCAATGATCAAGAAACAACCCTTAGGTTTAAATAGAACCTATTCTCCAATTTCCATTCAATACTTTCTTTCTATACATCAATTATAGACTTCTTTTTCTAGTTCATAACGAACCAAGAATCACCTCAATTGGAGGTCTACACCATTAGTTATGCCCCAAAACAAAACTAAATCAATTCAGAAAATCATCCTCGTCGCGACGTCTAACCGCTCGTCGTGACGTCCGCTTGTCGCGACGTACCACTCGCCGCGACGTCTACTTAGCCACTCGTCGCGACGTCCCACTCGTCGCGGCGAACCGCTTGTCGCAGCGCATGCTCGTCGCAGCGTCTACGCACGTCGCGGCGTACGCTCGTCGTGACATCCAATAATTCCCTCGTCTCAATGTGCGGTCCTGGATCATCTTCTCCGATTCCCTTTTTACATTTCTTTCTCTAAAATTCAACCATAACTCGACACAACTACCCCAATCTTTCATAATTAAACCGATGCATGCATTTAACTAACAATAAACAACATACGAACCATTTACTTACCAAATCAAGCTTACAACTCTACGAACTTCCGAAATTCCTCTACCCCTTTCTTCTCTCTCTACATCCACAGCTCCCTCTTCTCTTTTCACAATCTTCAATCATCTCAGAGGTTTAAGGCTGGCTTTGAGCAAGGAAGAAAAAGCAAGCAAGTATGGGAGGTGAAATCAACGAGAGCCAAGAGGAGAGGAACACTGATGGAGGAGAAAAAGTTTGCCCTAACTAAGAAATTTCCAAGCCTTTCAAACGATGAACATCAAAAATTTCCACTACTTAGGTTATTTAAAACCTTTAAACACTTGCCACTTGTCTCATTCACAATACTGTTTATGTTCTATCTCTTTTCAACTTTATTTCTAGTCAAATAAGTCCCCAAATTTCAATGGTTCCACATTTTCTCCCAAATTTCCAGAAAAAATTCTAAGGGTCACTATCAAGTGACAATCACTCTAAAACAGTTCCCAGTCCAATTCTCAAGCGCAATATTTCAGAATTATAAAACAGATCATATTCACAAATAAATGCTGGGAAGTGCCATGAATGCATGTACATATAAGTGCATGTGCCAAAAGACCCATTCCTCTAAAATTAGAGGCCAAATGAATGTTCACATCAGACTATGCAATGCAAACTACTAGCCTATCCCAATTTACCAATATAACCTTCCCATCGGTGATGGGATGTTACAGGAACCCTAGGAGGCAGCTCCTCTGAACGAGGCACCGAGGACTCTCTACTAGCTCCGACTGATCCTTGGTCAGCTGGTTGATCAATCTGATCACCTAGAATGGATGACCTATAACAAAACAATAAAACCTATCAGTTTCTGCATTTCTCACAATAATTCAAGGCTAAATATTTCACTAGTCCCAACAGATGCCAAACCTGGCTCTGATACCACCTAAATATAGCACCCCCTTACCGTAGGGTATACACTGGAATGCCCGTAGGTCATTCCGGTACATATCCTACGATAAGGGTGAACTACGAACAATCACTACTGTACCTCACATGGCATCAAATCATAAAGCATCAATACTGAAAATCACTAATTTTTTAAACCATAAAATTTTCTCATTTCATATCATCAAAAGCAGTAATTTACATAACTGTCAGTTTTTCACTGTCTGTACATTTCTCCAAAAGAAATCTACTACAAAAAGTCTAACTAGGTCATCCCTAAAAAATGTCAGCTGACCGACCTGTGAGCCATGACTTCTCTTGCCAACATGATCTACACGGTAGGAAAAGTCCCTCTGGAGCTAGGAGTCTACTCTTTCGGTCCTGAAAAAATAATTTGCAATTTTGGGTGAGTTTGCGAACTCAGTGAGGAACCATCATCGATGGTTCACCCAATTCATGCATAGTCAAACAGATCACAGTTATATCATAATAGCCTATTCAGAAGTACCACATGATTATTCACATGAACACAAGGCGTTTTGCCTTTCACTCAATCAAGTCATTCAATCAAATGCATATGTAATGTGTGTGTGACCCTTTTTCCAATTTATTACGTGTAGGAAAATCCCGGGAGGAACATCACATGTTCCAGCAGCAGAAAACAAAAATTTTGTTCCCGGGACCTTCCCAAAAACCCAGGATCCCGGTGTCGGTATGAAAACTCAAACCTGAATAGCCAATAGAGACTATCTCTAAAGGTATCCACGCAGAGATTAGAAAATCTAACCGGATCAAACACCTTTGACCCGGAATAGCTAGAATGAATAAAGCTCGCTAGAGCCTACCTCCGTCCCCGGAGAGCTTGAGGAGACGTTGAATCCTTAGAGAAGAAGAGAAGATCCGATGATGCTTGAGGAAGAAGACTTGAAAATCACCTTTCCAAAGCAAAGCTTAACAATTAAGCTTTCAACTTCTTACCTTTGCAAAAACCTACGAAACCATCTCTTCTCATTACCTTTTATATGTCTTTAACACTTTAAAGACTCATAAAAGGCTTATGGTGGAGGCTTGTCCACGTTAACCATTTATATATATATATATATATATAAATAAAAACTTAAAAGATGATCTTCTCCTTTATGCTTCCACGTATCACACATATATATATTAATTAATTAATTAATTATTTAATTAATTAATCATATATATATATGTATATAATTACTTAAGCGGTCCAACACACTAGGTTCGGTCCTACCCTCTACTGGTCCCAAGTGGGATAAACCCCTAAACCTTTTTCAGAAATATCGATGTCGCGATCTCATCGGGACATATCTCGATCTCATCGGGATCCATTTAATCCATTGTTCTCCATATATTGGAACTCACCCAAAACTATTTTACTAATTCTCTCAAACACTCTTATCGTGTGACCCTTTAGGTTCCCTGTTATGTTGGCCACTTAGATTAACACTTAATCTGAGCAAGTCATGAGCGCGCCTAGCAACACATCATGACCCCAATTGACCGGAAAGTAATCGGTTTGTTTGATGAATTCATCACGAACCAGACATTGAACCCTTCCATGTACAATTCTTGTGCAATTCGTCCTTTCATCATCCTATACCCCACTTGGTTATGAGTATGGCTAATATGTCAACTCTTACTAGACTAAGTCTAGCCTAAGTGAAATCGGCCTCTGCCGAGGACTCATTACTTTATATGTCCATGAAGACACTCTTCATGACATAATCATGCTCGCCGAGAGACTTAAAGTAATGATCCCGACAAGAGGCAGTGGTATCTCTTCATTCTCACGTAAGTGATGAATCCTTTATTGGCTACTCAATTACCTTTGAATACCTCAAATCGTACTCCAAGCACCATCCTATGAGTAACCTCCGGAAGGCCACAAGGAATGGAGTCAGTACAGGATCAAGATTCAAGATATCCTCGAGTACCTCAAGTCTAAGGATACTTGCACCATTGCTATGATGAGATTATCACCGACATGAAATCCATGTGATGATCTCATGGCGAGTCATCCAATGAACTTACTACCACTAGTAAGCATCCATATGTCAACTCTAAATATCTCATATTTACAGCTTCGAGATCCACCGCTTGATCCAATCAAGGAGTATGACATATGTTAGTCGTCCGGATTAATGATGTCCAGCCTCATTAATCCTATGACTAGGAAAATTTAGATATCTTGACATAATTGCACATGATAGGAATCTCAGGATTATGATCACATCATAATTTCCTTCATGCTATGTCATATATCATGGACATCATTAATTTGATTAAAGATCAATATAAATTCATAAAGAACATCAAATAAATGAAACATGTCTTTCTTTATTTATTCATAATGTCTGTACATGACTGTGAACAAAAAGCGCTAAAGGGGATTGCCTTTAGGGCACTACTCTAACATTACGTTGTTATGACCGAGCGCCTAAATTATCCCAACAAGGGCGCATTAATCGGTGAGCCTGAGGCTCTGAATCATTATGGGCTCGAGGACCAAATACATTGAGCTGAAAGTTCTCAATGGCTGCTTCGGCCACAACTGTCAATTACTGATCGTACATTTATGCATGGAATGCATATGTCGAAATAAAGCAAAGCCAACATCATAATCGATCCCAAATTAACACAGTCAACATATAGTTCACACTCAATCACAAAATCGCAATCACAAGTAGAGCACTCCTATGTCATAATCTCCCAATACATCGGACACCTTCGGTCCAGAATTCAGGCATAAACAAACACACAAGCCCACCATTATTCTCCACAGTTTTATAAGTGCAAAATTATAAACAATTAATAATTGATAAACCATCTAGGTTACTCACCAAATAGCTTCCGAGCTAATGCCGGGAAGTCTCGGCAACGTCCGTGGGATGACGTTCCAACTGTGCCTCTATAACATTCAAAATATTCACATGTTACCAAATACACAATTAGAAATATTAAATAATGAACATGTAGCAATTTAGATGTGTACAATGCATGTTCGTGACATTCTTGGTACCATTCTATAATTCACATCACAACATATTTCCCTATGTTTTAGGAACCCATAGACACCAGAATTACTCAATTTTGACCTTATAGGTCCGGATATTGCCAAAATTTAATCAATTCTCTCACTTGGATTCAATCCCTAAATTTCAATTAAATCCCACAATTCCATATAGAGAGGTAGATAATTGTCTTATGAATCCAACGCCTCGAGAACTAGGTCAATCGGAGGTCGGATGACGAAGATATAAGCAAAAGAAGCTTTAGGACAAAACAAAAGATAAGAGAGTTTGTACTTATTTCCCTCTCTTCCACCATCTGAATTCCTAACATGCATAACTCTTTACACACTTATCCAAAAATTACAAACAAGATCTCATTGGAAAGATCACAAGAAACCCTACAAGTTCCATGAAGGGCTCACAAACCAATCTCACCTCTAAGGGTGCCAAAAATTACTTCAAATTTACTTCCCATAAAATGACCATATGGACAATAACTGTGTTCTTCCAATCCTCATAACTTCTTACTCATAACTCCAAATAAGGTAAATTATACACCATTAGAAATCTCTAAACATTTTCTACAATCTTCAAGAAGACCCCCCAATCTAATTCAATCTCTAAGAGGGTCAAAAACACAAACAAATTTTCTGCCCAATGAAACAATAAAACTACCATATGAACAGTAACTGCACTCTACTAAAAATCCTATCTTTCCATTCCTTATGCCAAAAATTCCAAGCTATAATTAAAAAGAAAGATCAAATTATGTTCTACAAGTTTCATGAATAACTTGGAAGCAAATTCAATCTCTAAACAACTCAAATTCTCAAGCAAAGGTTCTGCCCATAAATGACCCCCTGAACAATCACACAATCTTTCAAAAATCATAACTCCTTACCCAAATCTCCAAAAAATGCATACTTTATATCAATAAAAAGATAAGACAACATACTACAACTCTCATGAAGTACTTGGAAGCCAATTACATTTCTAACTAGGTCAATTCCTTCCATGACGGTGGCTGCCCGGTTAAAGCTTCTTAACTAACAGATGACCTAAATCAGATTCATTCTTGCAAAATCCATAACTCACAATTCGTACATCGAAAAATAGTATATTATGCACCATTTTAAAGTAAAACATTCTTCTACAACTTTCCAGAAGACCATTTGAGCTAATTAACATCACAACAGTCCATAATTTAGCTTCAATACATAATCACCACAAACCTTATACTTAACACATTTTCCAGCACTAAGCATATTAACACCCAAAAATCAACAGATCAGTACTCTCAACCTAGATATCGAAAAATTTCATACGTAGTGGCGATGGAAAGATAACAAGACCATATTCAAGTTTCATGAAGAGCTTGAACTTTAATAACACCTCTAAGGGAGTCAAAAATTCACTCAAAGATACTGCCTAGTCACACATTTACCATAACAGTGCAACACTTTTCCCAAAATCATAACTTTTCATCCCCTTTACCAAAAATTCCATACCATATATCAATAAAAAGCTCAGACAATATATTACAATTCTCAAGAAGGACTTAAAACTAAATTCCACCTCTAATTAGGTCAAATCCTCCCATTAATGTGGCTGTACTGTTAGGGTTTATAAAATCAACATTTAACCTAAACCATAACAAAACTTTACAAATTTATATCTTACAATCCTTACATCCAAAATTCGCATAAAATACCTCATTAGAAAGCTAGAACAATCCTCTACAACTTTCCAGAAGGTCACTTGAGCCAATTTCACCCTTAATAGTTCAAAATTAATATCAGAACACAAAAAGAACAAAACCTATGCACTTAGAGTCACTTACACACAAAACACATTTTCAGCTGAATGACCACCTGAACATTAACACACCATAACTTTCAACGTACAAATAAAAAAAGTTCATACTTAGTGGCGTTAGAAAGATAGCACAAACATATTCAACTTTCATGCAGACCAAATTAGCAAATTCAATCCAAATCAATCTAAAAAAAATCATCAAAGTTTCAGGTCACAAGGTTCGGATTACTGTTCATACAGCACCTACAACTCACTTTCAAGGCCAAATTCAAACCCCTTCAAGCCACAATTTGGTAGAACTTCCTTTATAAGAAATGTACCCAAACACCTAAATTTTAATTAAAGACAAACCTCACCTCCTTTTCTCAACTACATAAGGAGTTATGGTAAAAACATTGAAATATGTACAAGGTCAAATTTCCAGCTTTTACACTTAAACTAAATCCTATCACTTCCACCTCATCAATCATCAATTAACCATCAATTTAACAAACAAAGCACCTACCCATATACACCATCACAATTCTCATACAATTTGTTACACAATTATCACAATTAAAGCATTTAACAACAAAGCAAGCCAAAAACACAATCTTATCTAAGCAAGCTTTCAATTTCCCAAGTCTTCCAAACAATCCCAACTTTCTACCTTTACTCCTCACCTACAGCCACCACTATCATCATAATTCCAAAGCTTAAGTTTGGTCTTGGGTGTGACTAAAATTGAAGCAAGTAAGTAGCAAGGAAAGCTTGTTGTATGGGATGAAAAGAAAAAAATTTCGAAGGAGGAAGAAAGAAAGGAAAGCTACGGATAGAGGAGGTTTTTAATTATAGGAAAGCTATGGATGGAGGAGGTTTTTAATTATCAAAGTGACTTTTAAACCTTACCAAGGAGAAGTGTTGTAGAAGCTTGGAACACTTAGGCTAATTTAATAATCTTTAAGTCTAAGACTAAGTAGGCAAGTGACATGTGTCACTTGCCACTTGTCTTTTTCTAATTCCTCTTAAGGCTCTTTCCAATTTCAGTTAAATTTTTAGTCCAATTTGTCTCCAAAATTCCAATGACTCAAAGTTCATAATTCCTAAAATCATATGTCTAATAGTCCAGTGCCATTGGACAGTCATTTTCAGTACTAGAAATCCAATCAGCCTGCTACTTGGCAATTTTTTCGGTCCGGACATTTTCCCAAAAATTCCAGAAAATATTTCTAAAAGTCCCTAAAAATGTAAAACACACATAAATCACTCCAATTCAATTTTTCAAACACAATTATCACATATTTCACAAAAATTTACATTTAGACACATATACCGGGAAATGTCATGAATGCATGTACAAATCATGTGCATATGCAAAAATTACCATTCATATCTATATAGAGGCTATATGATGCATAAACATACCGAGGTATATTTACACTCGCCTAACCCGTCCCATATGACCAATTTACCCTTCCCATCGGTGATGGGATGTTACAACTTTGGTGTTGAGAAAACTTTAGCTCTTTTGCATGAACATTTTTATTGGCCTAACATGAGAAAGGATGTTGTTTCTATTTGTGCTAAATGTATTACTTGTAGGCATGCAAAATCTAAGGTTCAATCACATGGTTTATATTCTCCATTACCTGTCCCCTCTCATCCTTGGGTTGATATATCTATGGATTTTGTGCTTAGATTGCCTAGATCATCTAGTGGAAAGGATAGTATCTTTGTGGTGGTTGATCGATTTAGCAAGATGGCTCACTTTATTGCTTGTTCTAAAACCAATGATGTTGTTCATGTTGCTGACTTATTCTTTAAAGAGGTTGTAAGATTGCATGGGTTGCCAAAGACTATTGTCAGTGATAGAGATGTGAAATTTCTTATTCACTTTTGGAGAACTCTTTGGAATAAACTTGGCACTAAACTTTTGTTTTCTACTGTTGCACATCCTCAAACGTATGGTTAAACTGAAGTGGTAAATAGAACTTTGACAACATTGTTGCGTGCGATCATCCAAAAGAACTTGAAGAACTAGGAAAAGTGTCTCCCACACATTGAGTTTGCTTATAATCGTGCTTTTCATTCTGCTACTCAATTTTCTCCTTTTGAGATTGTTTATGGATTTAATCCTTTGACTCCTTTGGAAATTCTTCCATTGCCTTCTAATGAGTTTACTAACCTTGACAGTATAAAAAAGACTAAATTTGTGTAGGAGTTGCATGCTAAAGTTAGAGCCAACATTGAGAGGAGAAATGAACAATATGCAAAGCAAGTCAATAAAAGCAGAAGGCGTGTTATATTTGAACCTGGAGATTGGGTTTAGGGGCACTTGAGAAAGGAGAGGTTTCTAGAACAAAGGAAATCTAAGCTACAGCCAAGAGGAGACGACCCTTTTCAAGTTTTAGAAAGGATTAATGATAATGCTTATAAAATTGATTTGCCTAGCTCCTATGGTAATGTGAGTGCTACATTCAACGTATCTAATTTATCCCTCTTGATGCTGCAGATTTGAGGACAAATCCTTTCGAGGAGGGAGGGAATGATGGAGAACCACGGACATATGAAAGACAAGAAGGGAAGCATCCATGGTGTGATTCGCCTCAAGGAAGCCTATGATGTGACTTGCATGGACATGAGCTTGCAAAAGGAGGCTTGGGAACTGAAATTGGATCAGATTTGAAGTCTGAATGTTCAAGGCAAGGGGATGAACGAAATTCCCATATCAAAGGCCCAACATTCAAGTCTAATGTTCCTAAAGATCCGTTACGAGATGTTGGAGGCCCAATGACAAGAGCTAGGGTCAAAGCAATGAAGCAAGCATTAAATTGTTTAATCCAAGACCTTTAAGAGATAGAGCCCATATTGTTGAATCAGATTTCATCTTATAAAGGTCCAAGAGGCATTGTCTTACTCCTTAAAGCCCAACATAAAGTGTCCAAAGGCCCACATGGAGTCCAATTGGGAGAACTTACTTAAAATACCATGTGACAAGCATGTGCCACTTAAAAATAAGGATAAGGACGTGATCTATAAGGTCCAACATGTTCATATCATGTTTTAATTAGTTTCCTTTTTGTTTTCCTTGAAATAAGGTGATCTAGTCAACACCTTTATAAGTTTATTTTGTTTCCTTTTTAGGGATTGATTTGTTTCCTTTTATTTAGTATCTATTTTAGGACATTAAGTTAGGAAGTTCTCCTATAAATAGGCACCCTCTATGTACTTTGAAAGGGGATTTTGATTCAGAAATAATATTGAGAGCTTTCTTGCTTTCTTTGTATTCTTTTAGAATACTTGACTTATCAAAGGAGTGGTCTTCCTTTGTGGCGTCCTAAGGTTAGAGTTCTAAGAGACAAGTTCTCTTAGGGTTCTTTCCATTGACCAACATTCTTGCTAGGGTTCTAAGAGATATGTTCTCTTAGGGTTCTTTTCATCGACCAACATTCTTCTAACCTTCCATTTTTTCTTTGTGTTCTATTTCTATCTTTTTTCAATTTTGTTTCTTGTGATTCCGCGTGTTTGCTTGATTCTATCTACTCCCGGGCATAGTTCCATCTTGTTGAAGGTTCTCTATGACAAGTTCCTATTGGGTCTCCCATCACAATGAAGACATGCTTTTCACTTTTGTCATCTAACTTCAATCCCATCTCTTTAGGAACATGAACATATGCTATGCTTCCAAAAATTCACAAATGAGAAATAGTTGGCTTTTTACCACTCCAAGCTTCATGAGGAGTCATCCTATGAACATTTCTAGTTAGGGATAAATTGGACAATAATATAGCGCAAGCGATAGCTTCAGCCCAAAGTCCCTTAAGCATATTCTTGCTCTTTAGTATATTCCTTGCCCTGTTGAGAATAGATCTATTGTTATGTTCCACAACTCCATTTTGTTGCGCAGAGTATGGAACCGTAAGAAAATGATGAATGCCTTTAGCTTCAAAAAATTTATTGAACTCTAAAAAAATGAACTCTCCCCCTCTATTCGTCCTCAAAGATTTGATGACAGATCCACTCTTATTTTCAATTTGGGCTTTGAACTTTTGAAAAACTCCAAAAGCTTCATCCTTCCTATTAAAAAATAAATCCAAATTTTGTGAGAAAAATCATCAATGAAGAGTAAGAAATAGTTTGCTTTACCATAAGAAGACTACTTGATTGGGCCGCAAATATCGGTATGAACAAGTTGAAGTGGCTTGATGGTTCTTGTGTGAACTCCTTTGGAAAAAGTTTTCTCACTTGCTTTCTCATGACACACCCTTAACATAATTGATTGCGTTAAGTAATGAGAGGCAAACCATTCAATATATTCTCCTTTGTTAATAAATTTAATCCTCTAAAATTTAGATGACCAACTCTCATATGCCAAAGCCAAGAGAAGTCTTTAACATATATCTTCAAGCATCTTGGGTGATCAACATTGACATTGAACTTGAACATTCTATTCTTTGACTTACGTACCCTTATTATTAAGTTATGTGCTTCATCTCTAAAAGTGCAACAAACATCTTTTAAATGGATATCGTATCTATTCTCTAGCAATTGTCCCATACTCAAGATATTTGCTTTCAAAGAAGGAACATAATAGACTTATGAAATAAGTCTATGACTACCATTTTTTTGTGAAGACAAGAATATCACCTTTGCCTTCAATTGAAACTTTTGAATATCGCCATAAACAACTTCTTTTTTCTTCTCATCAAGCTCCATGAATAGCTCCTTCTTGCCAGTCATATGGTTGCTAGCTCCAGTATCAAGATACCATAAGAATTTATTGTCTTCTCCTTTGTTAGCCAATAACAAAAGTAGTTCTTCTTCTTCTTTCATCCCCACAAGTTGAACCTCTCCTTGGTTGCTAGTAACACTCTAATATTCATAAGATAATCACCATATTTGTGACAATTATGAAATTGAATATAAGATTTGTCGTACCTTCTTCTTCCTTTTTTATTGTAGTAATAGCTTCCATGACCTCTTAAATTTTGAGATTGTTGGCTTGAATCTTAACTATTAAAGTGATGTGTGCCATGACCACGATGATTTTTACCTCTGTCATGGCCTTGACTACTACCTTTTCCTCTTCCTCTTCCTCTTCCTTGTGAGCTAGTGGATTCTTACTTCTTATATTTCAAAGAGACCTTTGCTTGAAAGGCTTGAACTAGTGGCTCCTTCTTCTTTAATCTTTCTTCATAAGCTTGCAAGGATGATTGTAGTTCATAAGGATGCTTGTAGTTCATCATGGTCATGGCTTCCAAATCTTGAGATTGTTCAATAATCACGTCAATAAGGCCAAATTTTGAATCAAGAGTATGAACAATTTTCTCCAAAACACGAACATCTTCCAAATTCTCTCCATATCTCCTCATTTGATTAGTAGTTGCCAAGACTCTTGTGAAATATTCATGGATGGATTCGTTCTCATTCATGTGTAAGGATTCAAATTCTCCTCTCAATGTTTGAAGACGCACCTTCTTCACCTTGTCAACTCTATGAGCATTTTGAAGAATCACCTAGGCTTCCTTTGATTTTGTTACAGTTGACACTTTTCCAAACATTTCATCATCCAATACCATATGAATGATGCTAAGAGCATGTTGCTCCAATCTACGATTCTTTTGTAACGTGTTCCTTTGTTGTTGATTCAAAGCTCGTTCATTTTTCGATTCATCATATCCTTGTTCTACTATCTCCCATACATCTTGAGAGCCAAGAATTGCCTTTGTATGCACATACCACTTATCTTGATTTTCTTTTGTGATTTTGTGGATTGAAACAATAAAATTAGACATTTTCAAAATATTATGTCTCTGATACCACTTTATAGTAAATAAGGGAGATAGAATGATAAAGGAGAACACTCAAACAATCTAAATAACTCATTGATTTGGATTTCTTGTCCCATTTTAGAAATGAACTAGTACATGGTATTTATAGATACATAAGACACCTCTTTGAAACAATACAACTCTTGGAAAACATAAGAAAGTACATGCAAGATACATATATAAGAAAGATACAACGAATCTCAAAAGACATGAAACAAATAATGAAATGCTCCACTAATATAATTGCATTTTTTAAACATAGACAATGGTAGGAATTTGGATACTGCATATCTTTAGCTATAGGAGTAAGACAGATTGACCCCAACCAAGCACTAGAACTGCACAAGATGGCAAATCCATTAGACAACACTCTCAATCTATTTAGAGAATGTAGTAAATAAGGGAGATAGAAAGATAAAGGAGAATACTTAAACAATATAAATAACTCATTTGATTTGAATTTTAGGTCCCATTTTAGAAATGAACTAGTAAATGGTATTTATAGATACATAAGACACCTCATTGAAATAATATAACTCTTCGAAAACATAAGATAGTAAATGCAAGATATATATATAAGATAAATACAATGAATCTCAAAATAAATGAACCAAATAATTAATCAAGTTTAATTAAATGCTCCACTAATATAATTGCATTTCTTGAACATCCTCACTCAAAATTGATTCTTCTTGGTAACTCCAATCCATGCACGCAGCTTAACAAAACTTTTAAACTTCAATCCTTCGGTAAAAATGTTGACTACTTGACTATCACTTAGCAACTTGACTATCACTTCTCACGTAAGAAAGCTCAACTTTTTTGTTCTCAACATACTCTATTATAAAATGAAACTTCGTATCTATGTGATTACTTTGATCATGGAATATATGATTCTTCCCCAATGCTATAGAAGAATTGTTATCCATAAAAATAAAGGTAGCTCCATCTTGAGTTACATGTAGCATCTTCAACAACCTTCTTGACCAAATTGGATGCGCGATATAAGAAGTAGCTGCAACATATTTGGCTTCATATGTAGATAAAGTCACTTTGAGTTGTTTTTTAAAAATCCAAGCAAAAGCAGTTTCACTGATGAAAAATATAAACTCAGTTGTGCTCTTTCTATCATCAACATCACCTCGCCATTCACTATCACTATAACCAACAAGTTGAAAAATAGATGAAGAAGAATAGTGCAAACCATAGTCAATAGCACCTTTGATATATTACAAAATCCTTTTATCCATTGCCATATGAGTACTAGTTGGAGTTTCCATCAAATGACTTGTAATCTCCACTCCAAAAAGAATATTTGGTTTTGTGCACGTCAAATACCTCAAGCTTCTTATAAGACTCCTGAAAAGAGTAAGATCTACCTTTTCACCTTCATCAAACTTTGACAATTTTGTTGCACTATCAACTGGTGTATTAATGGGCTTGCAATTCTTCATCTTAAATTTCTCAATAATCTTTTTTGCAGAGATATCCCACTTCCACGAACTTTCTTCATCAAAATCAACATCTCTACTAATTACAATCTTCCCATTATTAGGATTAAACAGCTTATAGCCCTTAGAATTACAGCTATAGCCAATGAAGACATGCTTTTCACTTTTGTCATCTAACTTCAATCTCATCTCTTTAGGAACATGAGCATATGCTATGCTTCCAAAAATTCACAAATGATTAATAGTTGACTTCTTACCACTCCAAGCTTCCTGAGGAGTCATCCTATAAACATTTATAGTAGGGGATAAGTTCGACAATAATAAAACGCAAGCGACAGCTTTGGCCCAAAGCTCCTTAGGCATATTCTTGCTCTTTAGCATGCTCCTTTCAATGATGAGAATAGATCTATTCTTATGTTCCACAACTCCATTTTGTTGCGCAGAGTATGGAACCATAAGAAAATTGTGAATGCCTTTAGCTTCGTAAAATTTATTGAACTCTAAGGAAGCGAACTCTCCAACTCTATCCGTCCTCAAAGATTTGATGACAAATCCACTCTTATTCTCAACTTGGGCTTTGAACTTTTGGAAAAGTACAAAAGTTTCATCCTTCCTATTCAAAAAATAAACCCAAAATTTGCAATGATTTAATGAAGAGTAAGAAATAGTTTGCTTTACTATAAGAAGATTGATTGATTGGGCCACAAATATCGACATGAACAAGTTGAAGTGGTTTGATGATTCTTGTGTGGACTCCTTTGGAAAAAGCTTTCTCACTTGCTTTCTCATGATACACTTTTCACATAATTGATTGCATTGAGTAATGAGAGGCAAACCATTCGCTATATTCTCCTCTGTTAATAAATTTAATCCTCTAAAATTTAGATGACCAAATCTCATATGCCAAAGCCAAGAGAAGTCTTTAACACATATCTTTAAGCATCTTGGGTGATCAACATTGACATTGAGCTTGAACATTCTATTCTTTGACATAGGTACCCTTGATATTAAGTTGCGTGCTTCATCTCTCAAAATGCAAAAAACATCTTCTAAATGAATATCATATCCATTTTCTAGCAATTGTCCCATACTCAAGATATTTGCTTTCAAAGAAGGAATGTAATGGACTTATGAAATAAGTCTATGATTACCATTTTTTGCAAGGACAAGAATATCACCTTTGCCTTCAATTGAATCTTTTCAATATTGCCACAAACAATTTCTCCTTTTTTCTTCTCATCAAGCTCCATGAATAGCTCCTTATTGCCACTCATATGGTTGCTAGCACCAGTGTCAAGATTCCATAAGAATTTATTTTCTTCTCCTTTATTGGCCAATAACAAAAGTAGTTCTTCTTTTTCTTCTTCTTTCTTCTCCACAAGATGAGCCTCTCCTTGGTTGTTAGTAGCACTCTAACATTCATAGGATAATGACCATATTTGTGACAATTATGAAATTGAATATTATATTTGTCATACCTTCTTCCTCCTTTTATTTATAGTAATAACTTCCATGACCTCTTGAGTTTTGAGATTGTTGGCTTGACTCTTCACTATTAAAGTGATATGTACCACGACCACGATGATTTCTAACTCTTTCATAGCTTTGACTATGACCTCTTCCTCTTCCTCTTTCTCTTTCTTATGAGCCAGTGGATTTTTGCTTCTTATCTTTCAAAGCGACCTTTTCTTGAAAGGCTTGAACTAGTGGCTCCTTCTTCTTTAATCTTTCTTCATAAGCTTACAAGGATGCTTGTAGTTCATCATGGTCATGGCTTCCAAATCTTAAGATTGTTCAATAGCCACATCAATAAGGTCAAATTTCGAGTTAAGAGTATGAATAATTTTCTCCACAACACGAACATCTTCCGAATTCTCGCCATATCTCCTCATTTGATTAGTAGTTGCCAAGACTCTTGTGAAATATTCATAGATGGATTAATTCTCTTTCATGTGTAAGGATTCAAATTCTCCTCTCAATGTTTGAAGACACACCTTCTTCACCTTGTCAACTCCTGTATGGGTTTTTTCAAGAATCACCCCAGTTTCCTTTGATTTTGTTGCATTTGACACTTTTTCAAACATTTCATCATCCAATGCTACATGAATGATTCTAAGAGCATGTTCGTCCAATCTATGACTCTTTTGTAACGCATTCCTTTGTTGTTGATTCAAAACTCCTTCATTTTCTGATTCATCATATCCTTTTTCTACTATCTCCCATGCATCTTAAGAGCCAAGAATCGCCTTCATACACACTCACCATTTATCATGATTTTTTTTTGTGAGTTAGGGGATTAAAACAACAGAATTAGACATCTTGAAAATAATATGTCTCTGATACCACTTTATAGTAAATAAAGGAGATAGAAAGATAAAGGAGAACACTCAAATAATCTAAATAACTCACTTGATTTGGATTTCTTGTCCGATTTTGGAAATGAACTAGTACATGTTATTTATAGATACATAAGACACCTCTTTGAAACATTACAACTTTTGGAAAACATAAGACAGTAAATGCAAGATACATGTATAAGAAAGATACAATGAATCTCAAAATACATGAACCAAATAATAAAATGCTCCACTAATATAATTGCATTTTTAAAACATAGACAATGGTAGGAATTTGGATGTTGCATATCTTTAGCTATAGGAGTAGGACAGATTGACCCTAACCGAGCACTAGAACTTGGTTTGATTTATGATGCTACTCCAGAAGACTATGTGAATCTTTTAGGTTCCATGAATTACAATAAAAACCAAATGTTGACCATCACTAGATCAAACATGTATTCTTCCTCAAAACCTTCACCTTACCTTAACTGCCCATCCTTCATCGCATTGTATGATAGTAAAACATATTCGCGACATATGACTTTTGACAGAACCGTCACAAATGTTGGAAAAGAAGGTGCAGTTTATAAGGCAGTGGTAATTGCTCCAAAGGGGTCCGCGGTGGACGTCTCACCTCCAACTTTGAGATTTGCACAAATCTATGAAAAAAAAATTTTCACAATAAGCATAAGAATGAAGGAGTTTCATTTGGTTCCCCCATTTGGATTGAAGCCATACTGTGAGAAGCCCTATAGTAATTTCTCCTGTAGTTAGTACTTGGTGAGTTTTGATGTTTCAAAAACAAAGTAACTTCTTTTTCCGCTAATTAAATGATGTATCATTCGACGAGTTCTATATGTTGGATATAAGTATCACCAAGTTGTTTTACTTGATTGGAACATTGTAACTTAGAGAGGAAGGCATATTCTAATCAAAATCAATATTTATAAGTATATTTTGATCACCTAGACATAATAATTGCTATTTAATAATTACTTTGAATTAGATAATATTTATATAAATATGTTTAGATAATAACTAAAAATAAAGAATGACTAACTTTAAATTTATAACAAATCTACAAATTATTCAAAATAAGTTTAAAGTAACACACTTTAAAGATAGACAACATTTTAATAAAGTAGTGCCTCCATTTAATTAGGGACATTCCACTTAATTTAAGAAAAAGTAAAATTGTAAATAAATAAACAAATACTCAAACTTAAAATTATTAAGCTAATTGTAGAACCAAACCCAGCCTATTTATCCAATTTCCTAGTGGTAAAATATTTATCGTAATGTTATGTATTTAGCTAATTTAAATATAAATTAAAATCATAATATTATTGCAAGAAATTATATTTATTTTAAAATAACTTTATAGCTAATATTTTACTTTACAAATAATTAAATACTTTACATATATTTCATATATTATAAAATTTAAGAAGATATGAATTTATAGCTCAATTTAAATTTGAAACTTGTATAATAAGTTGAGAATGAATTGAAAATGAAACTATTTTAATTTCTAGATAGAATTGGATATATAAACTAAATATTTTCAACAACAAAGAAGCTAAGCTTTGTTTAAACTCAATCGACCCATTATATTTACAAGTATACTTTATTAACGAGTAGAGAAGTAAACTAAATCAAAGATTACAATAGAAGAGATAAGTTCTTGTGAAAAATAATGATATTATACATTATATTTCTATTAAGACACTAAGATGTTATCAGTCCCCCTCAAGTTCACGGGAGGATATGATCGTGAGCTTGTCTCAAAGTCATTGGAATTCATAAGATGAAAGAGCTTTGGTCAAAATATTAGCAATATGAGCAGATGACAAACGAAAAGAGATTTGTTGGCGATGAGATCACGAACAAGATGAATGTCAATTTGTGCTTTGTACAAGCATGAGAAACTATATCCAAAGCTAAAAAGGTAGCACTAAGATTTTCACACCAGAGGATAGGAGCAAGATTAGTAAAACCTAATTTACCAAGAAAGACAATAATACAACATAATTCTACAAAAGCAAGAGCAATGTTGTGGTAATTAGCTTTAGTACTAAATCAAGCAATTATGGGTTGCTTCTTAGCACTCCAAGAGATAAGATTAGCCCCCAGAAAGATACAATAACTAGACGTAGAATGGCGATCATCAAGACAACCAGTCCAATTAGCATCACAATAGGATTGTAAAGAGAGGTCGGAAGATTTGTGAAATGAATGCCATGAGAGCGAAGATATCGTAAAATCCATTTCACTGCAGACCAATGAATGTTAGTAGAACATTGTAGAAATTGAGAGACCTTATTGACATCAAATTGAATATCAAGATGGGTGAGATAAAGGCATTGAAGAGTATCAACAGTGCTACAGTATTTAGTAGGATCAAAAAGAGCAACACCGTGATTTTTAGACAAGAGAAGAGATGGAGTAATGTGTATGAACTGGTTTAGATTTGTCAAAGTGAGATCAAAGAAGAAGATCTTTGGTGTATTGGGCTTGGGTGATATGTCAAATTTGAAAGTGGAGTTCAAGAATTTTTTAACTAAAACGGTGAAACTAGGCTCGAGGGGCTTGTTTGAGACCATATAAGGCTTTATGAAGTCTATAAGCATGGTGAGGATGGTGTGAATCTGTGAAGCCAGGTGGTTGAGAGATGTAAATAGGTTCCTATAAGTAACTATAAAGAAAGGCATTATTGACATTGAGTTGGCGAATAGGCCAATTACAAGACATAGCTAAGGCAATGATGATTCAAATAATGGTGGGTTTGATAGTAGGACTGAAAGTAGCCATGTAATAAACTCCTGGAGTTTAATGGTAACCTTTAGCAACAAGACGAGTTTTATAGTGTTCAAGGGGGGGGGGGCAAGGAACTAGTTGCCAAAATGTCATCCACATAAACTAAAAGAAAAGTTCTATGATAGTTCATTTTTTGAATGAAGATATGTCAAATTTGAAACTGGAGTTCAAGGATTTTTTTTAACTAAAACGGTGAAACTAGGCAAAAGGGGCTTGTTTGAGACCATATAAGGCTTTATGAAGTGTATAAGCATGGTGAGGATGGTGTGAATCTGTGAAGCCAGGTGGTTGAGACATGTAAATAGGTTCCTATAAGTAACTATAAAGAAAGGCATTATTGACATTAAGTTGGTGAATAGGCCAATTACAAGACATAGATAAGGCAATGATGATTCAAATAATGGTGGGTTTGATAGTAGGACTGAAAGTAGCCATTTAATAAACTCCTGGAGTTTAATGGTAACCTTTAGCAATAAGACGAGTTTTATAGTGTTCAAGGGAGCCATCGAGATTTTTTTAGTATGAAAAACCCATTTATAGCTAACAATGTTTGTGTTTGGTGGGGAGGGGACAAGATTCCATGTGTGATTGCGATGGAGGGTGCTAAACTCTTCAAGCATAACTTGGCACCAGTGAGAAAATCTGTTGGCTTCAGTAAAAGAGGTGGGATCATAATTAGTATTTGGGGTGGTGATAGTATAAGTGATATAATCAGAAAAATGGCGAAGGGTATGTGCGTTGTCTCAGGTACAAGTGATCATTGGATGATTAGGAGGGTATTATGTGCTTGTCATAGGGGAGGAAAAGGAAGTAAAGGGTAGAGGTGGAAAAGGTAAAGAAAGAGGAAAGGAGGAAGGTAAGGTAAACGATGACACACGTAAGTTATAGTAGGGAAAGATATTCAATAAAGCAGACATAATGTGAAAAAAAAAGTTTTGAGATGATGGGATCAAAATAGAAATAATATTTATAATAGGAAGCACATCCAAGAAAAACAATTTGAAAAGATTTTGGTGTAAGTTTATCTAGACAAGCGGAGAAGAAATAAGGAAAACATGCACAACCGAAAATGTCATCCACATAAACTAAAAGAAAAGTTGTGTGAGAGTTCATTTTTTGAATGAAGAGAGATATGTCAAATTTGAAAGTGGAGTTCAAGGATTTTTTAACTAAAACGGTGAAACTAGGCTCGAGGGGCTTGTTTGAGACCATATAAGGCTTTATGAAGTCTATAAGCATGGTGAGGATGGTGTGAATCTGTGAAGCCAGGTGGTTGAGACATGTAAACAGGTTCCTATAAGTAACTACAAAGAAAGGCATTATTGACATTGAGTTGGCGAATAGGCCAATTACAAGACATAGCTAAGGAAATGATGATTCAAATAATGGTGGGTTTGATAGTAGGACTGAAAGTAGCCATTTAATAAACTCCTGGAGTTTAATGGTAACCTTTAGCAACAAGACGAGTTTTATAGTGTTCAAGGGAGCCATCGAGATTTTTTTAGTATGAAAAACCCATTTATAGCTAACAATGTTTGTGTTTGGTGGGGAGGGGACAAGATTCCATGTGTGATTGCGATGGAGGGTGCTAAACTCTTCAAGCATAACTTGGCACCAGTGAGAAAATTTGTTGGCTTGAGTAAAAGAGGTGGGATCATAATTAGTATTTGGGGTGGTGATAGTATAAGTGATATAATCGAAAAAATGGCGAAGGGTATGTGTGTTGTCTCAGGTACAAGTGATCATTGGGTGATTAGGAGGGTATGATGTGCTTGTGGTAGGGGAGGAAAAGGAAGTAGAGGGTAGAGGTGGAAAAGGTAAAGAAAGAGGAAAGGAGGAAGGTAAGGAAAAAGATGACACACGTAAGTTATAGTAGGGAAAGATATTCAATAAAGCGGACATAATGTGAAAAAAAAGTTTGGAGACGATGGGATCAAAATAGCAATAATCTTTATAATAGGAAGCACATCCAAGAAAAACAATTTGAAAAGATTTTGGTGTAAGTTTATCTAGACGAGTGGAGCTGAAATAAGGAAAACATGCACAACCGAAAATGTCATCCACATAAACTAAAAGAAAAGTTGTGTGAGAGTTCCTTTTTTGAATGAAGAGAGATATGTCAAATTTGAAAGTGGAGTTCAAGGATTTTTTAACTAAAACGGTGAAACTAGGCTCGAGGGGCTTGTTTGAGACCATATAAGGCTTTATGAAGTCTATAAGGATGGTGAGGATGGTGTGAATCTGTGAAGCCAGGTGGTTAAGACATGTAAACAGGTTCCTATAAGTAACTATAAAGAAAGGCATTATTGACTTTGAGTTGGCGAATAGGCCAATTACAAGACATAGCTAAGGCAATGATGATTCAAATAATGGTGGGTTTGATAGTAGGACTGAAAGTAGCCATTTAATAAACTCCTGGAGTTTAATGGTAACCTTTAGCAACAAGACGACTTTTATCGTGTTCAAGGGAGCCATCGAGAATTTTTTAGTATGAAAAACCCATTTATAGCTAACAATGTTTGTGTTTGGTGGGGAGGGGACAAGATTCCATGTGTGATTGCGATGGAGGGTGCTAAACTCTTCAAGAATAACTTGGCACCAGTGAGAAAATTTGTTGGCTTGAGTAAAAGAGGTGGGATCATAATTAGTATTTGGGGTGGTGATAGTATAAGTGATATAATCAGAAAAATGGCGAAGGGTATGTGCGTTGTCTTAGGTACAAGTGATCATTGGATGATTAGGAGGGTATGATGTGCATGTGGTAGGGGAGGAAATGGAAGTAGAGGGTAGAGGTGGAAAAGGTAAAGAAAGAGGAAAGGAGGAAGGTAAGGTAAAAGATGACACACGTAAGTTATAGTAGGGAAAGATATTCAATAAAGCGGACATAATGTGAAAAAAAAAGTTTTGAGATGATGGGATCAAAATAGAAATAATATTTATAATAGGAAGCACATCCAAGAAAAACAATTTGAAAAGATTTTGGTGTAAGTTTATCTAGACGAGTGGAGCTGAAATAAGGAAAACATGCACAACCGAAAATGTCATCCACATAAACTAAAAGAAAAGTTGTGTGAGAGTTCATTTTTTGAATGAAGAGAGATATGTCAAATTTGAAAGTGGAGTTCAAGGATTTTTTAACTAAAACGGTGAAACTAGGCTCGAGGGGCTTGTTTGAGACCATATAAGGCTTTATGAAGTCTATAAGCATGGTGAGGATGGTGTGAATCTGTGAAGCCAGGTGGTTGAGACATGTAAACAGGTTCCTATAAGTAACTATAAAGAAAGGCATTATTGACATTGAGTTGGCGAATAGGCCAATTACAAGACATAGCTAAGGCGATGATGATTCTAATAATGGTGGGTTTGATAGTAGGACTGAAAGTAGCAATTTAATAAACTCCTAGAGGTTAATGGTAGCCTTTAGCAACAAGACGAGTTTTATAGTGTTCAAGGGAGCCATCGAGATTTTTTTAGTATGAAAAACCCATTTATAGCTAACAATGTTTGTGTTTGGTGGGGAGGGGATAAGATTCCATGTGTGATTGCGATGGAGGGTGCTAAACTCTTCAAGCATAACTTGGCACCAGTGACAAAATTTGTTGGCTTTAGTAAAAGAGGTGGGATCATAATTAGTATTTGGGGTGGTGATAGTATAAGTGATATAATCAGAAAAATGGCGAAGGGTATGTGCGTTGTCTCAGGTACAAGTGATCATTGGATGATTAGGAGGGTATGATGTGCTTGTGGTAGGGGAGGAAAAGGAAGTAGAGGGTAGAGGTGGAAAAGGTAAAGAAAGAGGAAAGGAGGAAGGTAAGGTAAAAGATGATACACGTAAGTTATAGTAGGGAAAGATATTCAATAACGCGAACATAATGTGAAAAAAAAAGTTTGGAGCTGATGGGATCAAAATAGCAATAATCTTTATAATAGTAAGCACATCCAAGAAAAACAATTTGAAAAGATTTTGGTGTAAGTTTATCTGGACGAGTGGAGCTGAAATAAGGAAAACATGCACAACCGAAAACACGAAGATGAGTAAGGTCAAGTTGAATGCAATGAAGGACTTCATGAGGAGATTTATGGTGAAAAACAAGAGTAGGTAACAGAATGATAAGATAAATAGCAGTATTGAATGGTTCATATTTGAAGGAAATGGGAAGAGAGGCATGAAGAAGGAGGGTGAGACTAGTTTTAGTGATGTGACAATTTTTTTGTTTCGCAAGGCCATTTTATTGGAGCATATAGGGACAAAAGATGAAAAGAGTGATTCCATGGGAAAGAAGATAGTGGGAAAAAAACACCTTTAGTAAATCCGAGAGCTCCATCGCATTGAAAAGTTTGGATGGTTATGAAAATTTGATTTTCAATGGTGGTTTCAAAGGATTGAAAATGAAGCAATACATGATTTTTTTGAGTAAGAGGAAAGATCCAAGTAAATAGACTAAAGGCAGCTACAAAGATAATAAAATAGCAAAAACAAGATTGGGAAAGAGATGGGGAAGGACCTCAAATGTCACAGTGAATTAATTGTAAAGGTTTGACATAAATATGGGAAGATAGAAGAAATAAAATATGAAGACTTTTGCCTTGAAGACAAGCAGTACATGGATTCAGATTATTTTTGAAATGCAAAATATGACCTAATCTAGACAATGTAGTAGGACATGGATGACTCAAACATTGATACCACATATTTATTGAATTGAAGACAGAAGCGAAATCTTGGATTTGAGATCCTTTACAATATAACCAGATGAATTAAATTCAGTTACACAAGAATTATCAATGACAAATTTGGAAATAGATAAAAGATTTGTAGTAATGTGGGAAACAATCAATATATCAGGAAGACAAAGATTACGAGAAGAATTGGGAAAGGTTACAGTGGATGAAATTGGGAGAGTGTGTCCATTACTAACAATAACTTTATTTGATCCTTCATATGCTGTGACAAATTCTATAAATCAGGATGTGGAGTCGTGTGAGTAGTCACACCAATATCTGGTAACCAGTTAGTAACAGTGTTGTGATTGAATGGAGTGGAATCGTGATCAGATTGAATATTCATAGCAACGAAGGTCGTGTTAAGATTATTTAGATTATTACAGAATCCAAGGGAGCGGTTTTGAGATTTATAATGTCGAAAATGGCAGTGAGCAACAATAAGTCACCATTTTCAACAAATTTGACATTGACTAGGTGGCTTATTATTATGGAAATTGGGTTGAGAGAGGTTATCTTTGGTTTAGTGTTGGATTGAAGAGTACTTGTGACTCGGCTGAAAATTAGGATCAAATTTAAATTGAGTAGGCTCAGAATGAGGAGTCCACAAATTTGAGGGCCATTATACATGTTTGGGTTTAAACTAAAGTCAGATGTGGGAGTTGTGATGGGAGAAGGAACAGCTGGGCGCCTGCGTTTTGATCTGTTGTCACCTCTACCGGAGAAGTTAAAGTTGGGGCGACTACTGAAGAGGGCAGCGAATGCTGAGTCTGATAACGGTGAAGCGTGAAAGGAAAACAATCATTGCTCGTGGAACATGATTTTGGCCTTGAGCTCGATAAAGGTAATACTTTGGTTATGATTTTCAATGGTTGTGATAAAAGATTCATAGCCCATCGAAAGTCCATTTAAGGTGAAAAGGACAAGATCGTCGTTGGAAATGGAGTCTCCAATGGCAGCAAACTCTTCAGCAGTAGTAGGGACAAAGTTGAGGTAATTAATGGAATTGGAGCCCCTTTGAAGGTGTGAAGTTTGTGCCAAAGAAGTGACCTTTATGAGGTGGGCTAGAGCATGAAGTGGGTTTCAATGCCAACCCAGAGACTACAAGCTGTGGTATGGCAGAGGGCAAGCCTTGTGATGGAGCTAGATAGAGAGTTGGTGAGAAAGCAATAAACTAGCTAGTCTGTTTGCTGCCATTTGATGTAATCTGTGGAGTGAGGATCTTCCGAAGGTGTGATAGTTCCACCAATATATCCAAGAAAGTCTGAGGTAACGAGGACGACTTTGATTTGGTTTCTCTGTACCAAATAAATCGTGGAGTGTAGAGATGTAGTTAGGAAGTTGGTAATTTGATTGAAAGCAATGTTGGGAGATTGGCGTCTGACATTTTGTGTTGTGTTCAATGGAGCTCTTGTGGTATTTGATTGTGTGGAAAATGTTTGTGGCTGTATGTGAATGCTGGTGGTGTTTGTAGTTCTGTGTTGTGATAGTGAATCGAATTGTGAGAATATTTGGACAATTCTATTGTGAATACTAAAACCAGAGTGTTATGGTTTTAAAAAAAGGATTGATTGTTGAGGAGATTGGAATGTATTAGGTTGAGGAATTGGCTAAATGGTAGTGTTTAGGTGTGTATAAAAGGAACTAGTGTTTATTGTTTTTCTAGACAGAGGGTTGGTTGACTGACAAAAAAAAAGGAAGCTATTAAGAGCTAGGCATGAGCTCTGATACTATGAAAGAGTGGGAAGTAGGAAAAAGGTAACGTTTTGTTTTGTGCTTATTGACTGCGGCAACAACCCTTTATATACAGTGTTGATGATAATTAGATAAATAGAGATAAAATAAGAGATAAGACTAATTCAAAGATTACAACAGAAGAGATATGTGCATGTCAAAAATAATGATAATATACATTATATTTCTATTAGGGTACAAAGATGCTATCACTTCACACCTTATAATTGATATACTACTTATAATTTCTCTATTTTTCAAAATATATATCAGCGTCAACTCCTCTTGCCTTACCAATATACTTCTTTGAAAGGTATTCTTAAAACACCAAAGGAAATTACAATAAACAAACTTACCTTGTGAACGGATTCACCTCAATTCCTTTTCGGGTTCTAAGATGGACTAGAACTATACTTCTCAAACACTTGGGACAACTTGTCGATGACAGATCCCTGCTGAGTGTTGACAATCTCACAAGTCAATTCCATAATAAATAAAATAGTCTAAACTATCTTAAATATAATAACAAATAAAAATGCATCAAAAATATGGTATGTAATTCACTTCTTTTTTATATCTCTAAACTGAATGTCAATGAGTTTCTTAACTAAAAAGTTCAAAAGTATAGAAGTATTTATAGATTAAATAAAATACATAAAAAGTTGCACATGTTATATTTTATATGTAACAAAACGCCTGCAATTGTGTCTTTATGGAATTACTGATTGCTCTAAAATATATGTCAAAGAAATCATAAGTTCATAACACATGCACATATGAAAATCTACAATAAATGAATATTGGAAATACATTAATATTCGCATGAAAATGCTTCATATAGAAAGCATAGTTGTAATTGGATGAACATTAATAAATTACTTGTTTAACGATTCTAAGGGCTTTATAGAGTATATGATAGTACAAAGTATTGATTTACATCCTACAACCAATCAGTTGGCAATATATTACAACTAATAAAAAGCACTCTTTATTTTATCTTCTTTTATAAATACACTCTTTATTTTATCCATGTCTATTTTGTTAACAAACTTAAAAGATAAAGTCCAATGAAATCATAATTATGAGATTTATATTATATTTTATTTATTATCTCTTTGATTAATAAAGGCAAAAGACTAACACATATATGTTTCTTCTTTATGAAGAAAGTAGTTGATGTTATAATTAAAATTATAAATAAATGTGTGAATGCTTGATAGAGAATAAATTCATTCAACTAATTAGACATGAGAATTATTTATGGAACAATACTTTTGTGTATAAAATACTCATTGTAATAATTGTATAAATAACCTTTTAACCCGAGATCTACAAATTATCTTATACAGGGTTTTATATTTTGATACTATTGCTAGAGAACTGGTATGATTGTACTAGGATACAATAAGCGTAGACTTTATAAGAGCTAGCACTCTTGTTCAACCTCTCTCTACACCATTTATAAAGTTCTCTCGATTTGTTTGTGTTAACGCTATTAAATGCCGAATATTTGTGCAGCTAAAGTCATTTTTCACATAACTTGTCAATTTGAGGAGACTTGTAGAAAATAAAATCAAAATTCATAATAAGGTATAATTTATAATTTATGTTTTAATTACATTTACAAATTATTCATATTGTAGAACTAATTTTTTCTTAGTTTTTGAGAAATCGTTTAAAATTTTTATTTTGTATTACTGCATAGGTAATGATATTGTATCTTAATTTTTCAACAGTCTTTAATTCTTTAACTTGATGATGAATTATCGTTTTGTTGTTATTGATATCAAACTATGGAATTAAATATGCAAAGTTTTGAAATCTTTAAACCACCATCGTGATTGGATCTACTATATAATATGAAAAGTTTAGATGGTAAATAAGTAGGGCTTCAGAAATTTTGGTTGTCGTTGAACCCTAACTAGCAGATTTGTTCTGCATGCTTTCATAATAATAATTGATCATATAAGAGGTATGTCTCAAATGATAGTTAACCATAATGATCTAGTACTAACATCAATAACATGGTTTTAGAAGCCCATATGCATTAACTTTTGGCACCACCACTAGTCGTTTTTCCCTCCTTGTCAACAAGAATTTCTTTGACGACAGATAATAAAACAAGTACTTGGCCATAAAGAGTACCAGAAAAGAACTTGCTCTGTACTTGGATTACATGGACTAATGTAATCCAAACAAAAATAATTTCAAAATCAGAATAAGTTAATCTCATTAAGAATACCGAGATTTTATTTTATTTTTAACTATTTTACAAATTAAGAAAATGAGTTTTCTTTACTACATTGGATTTTTTGGAAGTTGGAAGATAGTTTATTAACTTATTAACAGAAGAATTTTCTAATTAATTTCAATTAAATTAAAATGTTTTATTTAATTTTGGATTAGTTTCTTAAAATTTTAAAATATTTTTCTAAGTGAGGAAAAGTTCTTTCTTTTTAGATCAAAGACTAGTTTTCTAATTAGAATAAAATATCTTATTTGTAGAATTTTCAAAAAACTTCTTCTAAATTACGACAAGTAAGGAGAGTAATTTATTAGAAATTGCTCTCAATTAAATTTATTAAAGGAATCAAGATAATCGAAATCATTTCTAATTAAATTTGAAAATTATTCCAAAAGAATTAAATTTCTATTTTAAATAGGAATTTAATTTATTTAAGAATCAATTATTTAATTTAATTTAATTTTTCAAACTACTATAAATATTATATCAATAACTAGAATTAATCAAGACTTAATATTTTATGCATATAATTTCATTATGTTTGCATATTGAATTGCATTTTATATGTATAGTATTTTCATATATTTTATGTGATTGATGTGATCATTCAAATTTTAAATCTCTTATTAAAATATTAAGTGCATACTTAGAATATAATAGTTGCTTTCTATTGTTATAAGAACAAATTAGAGTGTTGTTTATTATTAGGCTTATTACACAAATTCAAGATCGCTTTAACTAAAGTCCTACTTAACAAAATTTTTATGATTTAGACGGGCAAACCTATGATCTTATGATTTTATAGTCAAGGTAAGAAATAACATATAAGATATATTTTGATAATGAATTATTTAATGGATTTAGGAGTTACATGATATATGATTGACAAAAATATTAACTACCTAATTTGATTTTGTTTGGCTTATTGAAGAAACTCAAGATAAACTAAATATAAATGAGATTATCGTCCACTAGTGAGATTAAAGTAATCTTTTAGGAATATTAATAAGGAAAATTATTTTGAATCAAATAGTGAAAGTAATGAAATATATGGTTAGTCTTATTATTGTTTAGTTATCATGAACTTAACCATTTGCTTAGTTTTCCTTACATTTATATTGTTTTAAGTAACACGTTATCTTTGTTTAGTATAATTGATGTGAAGTTTTATTAAACTGAATTTCTTGAACATAAGTTAGTTGAGAATAGTTCCTAAAATAAGAAATAAAAAGTTGTATGTCCATTATCTAATCATGTCACTAATTCCTATTTAGGATTTTGGCCAAAAAAAAGTTTAAAAGATGTGTTAATATCATATAGTTGGCAAAATATAGTGATATTTTGAATTGACTAATGTCTCATAAACTTTAAACCAACATGTAAGATATATGTTTTCGTCATGATAGCCCTATACAAATAGATGCATAAAGTAAGGTTGAAAGGTATAATAACTTAAGAGAATTGCTCCACTCTATTTAACCTACCAAAAGCATAAACAAGGACTAAAATTGAAGGCATTTGTTTCAATATAATATTTTTATAAAGAAAAGATAATTGCATGATTATTTTACCAATACTAGATATGATAGAGATCACATATGTTTCTAATTCATGCTTTTGAGTATTTGATAATGAATTTGAGTTCAACATTACTAAAATATATAAAGTATGAAAAGAAATAGTATATTGATTAAGATAATTGATCTAAGTTTATACAAATAATTTATCTCTATTGGAAGAAGAGAGACTTATATTTAACATAAGTGGTAAGAATACAAAGTAAGATAGCATGACTATCATTTTATGCCAAATGTGTTAAATCAAAATAATGAGAAATATAAAGCTACCTAAAATATATAAGCATCTATTTAATTATTAGTCTTATGAAATTTGTAAAACTTGTTAGGTTGAAGGATGATTAAATTAACATCTAGTGAAAGGACAAATATGATAGTGAATAGTTAAATCTTATATATATATATATATATATATATATATGTTGAGACCTGATCCGGGAACCGGATCCCAACCAAAATCGGAAACAAAAAGCGGAAGCCAATAGCAAAAACGAACTCGAATCACAAAGCAAGCGGAAGCAAAACAAATGCAAATCGAATACATAATCGAAACGGAAGCAAATGAAAGCGGAAGCAATAACTAATCGAACCAAACGAACAGATTTCGAAGCGAAATGATATACAGAAGTACCGAAGCAAAACGAAGCGAAATCGATACTTAACAAATGTCCGACATCCGTGCATAAATTATCTAAAGGAAGCGTCGCGTTGGAAATCTAGACTAAGACATATCCGAAATCCGGTATAATTTTTTTTTCTTTTCTTATTCTCATTTCTTTCCTCGTTAGTCAACCTCATTCAAATCACACAACCAAATTCCACTTTTGAAAAATCATTCTCATGCAAATCTCTAAATCTGATCATATTCTTATTTATCCATACAAATTTTAAATTACATTTTTATCCCCATTTTATCGAAAATTCGGCAGCATAACGGCAACATTTATCCTAACCCAAACCTGCAAAGGTATTCAAAAATACACTTCTAAAAGCCCAATCAATCATACAATCATCAAAATCAACCGGACCCTCCGTCCGGGATCTCAGAAAAAACAAACGCAATCCTAATTCTAAAACATTCTCATAATTGTAATTCAATCTACTATTCTCATAGTTCAATCTCATTCCCAAACTTATACACAATTCCATATACAATTTCATACTCTCATACATTCATTCATAATCTTCATACATTCTGAAATACATCATAATCACTTAACGGCAATTCAAGCTATTTACAAAATATTTCAAATCTCAATTCATAATACAATGCAAATGATGCAAAAACGTACCAAACGTCTTCACATTCTTTCATCCGATCTCCTGCTCGAAACCTGGAGATGGGGATGAAAGGGGGGGGTGAACTCGAAAGCTCGTGGATAACATATTTATAAATCGACAAATAAGAAGAAATCATTTTTCATAAGCTTTTTGCCAAAATGGCTAATTTTTTAAACTTTGTAACTTTTCAAAACGGTTTCCTCAAACCTTTAAAATTTTCAAACTTTTCATAACAAAATTCACCTTTTCATTTCTCAATTTTAAGCATGAATGCAGAACACAGAAGCAAATCAAAAACACGTAACATATCAAAATGGTGCAGTTCGGTCCAAGCGAGCGTCTTGCACATTCCCGCATAGCGGTCCTGTGCAGTCGTGAACAGAACGTACTACACTTTCCCGCATAGCGGTCCAGTGTAGCCGTGAAGGGAGTCCAAAATTGGAGCTCTGTGCCACTAGCGGGCAGCCGGGCAAAGGCTATAACGAATAGAGACAGTGCACTGACTCACAAAAGGACCTGACCAAACCCACTTAATCACATAATCCAAAACTGAAACTTTCGGATTGCCCGAAGGCACAAATCGAAAACTTGTTTTTCATACGCGTCATACTATACACATTCTCAGTTCTACACATTTCATACAATTAAATCAAACCAAGCAATTCCACAAATTCAACATTTTGCATAGTTTATCAATGCACTCACAACATATGAATTTTCGAAAATTTCTATCGATTTATCAAATCATTTCAAACAATGAATTTAAGCTTGTAATAATTTTTCAAAAATCATTCGGAAACGAACAAAGTACGAAAATCTTTTCTTTCACGTTCTTGAATTTTCGAAAAGTCATATATAACTTATAAATCAAAATATAAATATGCTACCCACCTCGAAATGATGCTAGGAACTCGTCCCGATCATCAATTTGACCAACGCTTCCTTTATTCTTCCAATTTAAAATTGACCTAAGCCATAATATCCAAATTCCACATCATAAATTGCATAATTCCCAAAATTAACTATCAGAAATTCATAATCATCATATTTCCAAGCTTTCTAAAGCCAGAATTTCTAAAATCCTCAATTTCAAAATTTGACCTAAACCAATACACTCAAATTCAATCTCATAAATAACTTAATTTTCAAAATTAATGTCATGATTCATCAATTCACACTAATTCCAAAATATCTAAATCCTCAATTTCAAAAATCCCAAAATCTTAAAATTGGCCTAAACCAATTTATCCAAATTCAATACCATAAAATACAATTTCTTCAAAATTAACTTCATATTCCACAAACCCATATCATTATCTATAATTCTACACCAAAATTTCAGAAAATTCTTAATCACAAAATTAAGCCTAAACCTTAATCAAATTTTCATCCAAAATTAAACACAACCTAAGGCATATATATCAAAATCAACTTCATAAATCACAAACCCAAGTCCTTTTCCATGTTTCTAAACCAAAAATTCATCAAAATCTCAAAGCTCAAAATTTCCTCTTACCTCATTTCTCCTCCAATTTTCGGATTTCTTGGCTCATGAAGATGCTCTCTTCATTCTCCATCCTTTTCCTTCTTGGAAAAATCCCAAAATCCTTAAGAATCAAGTAGAAAATTTGGAACTTAGTTTTCTCTCTTTTTTTTTCTCCATATACGAAACTCTTCACTCTTCTTCTTCTTATTTTCTTTCTTCTTTTCTCCTTCTTCTCTTATTCTTTCTAGAATTATCATGAATTCTCTCTTAAAAATGACACTCATCTGATTTTTAAGGGCCATGTCATTTAAAATGTGATAAAAAGACCAAAATGCCCCTAACATGTACTTTATGTCATGATTAATTTCAGATCTGATTCGTACTATCAATTTGAAGGAATTTGTCCAAACTTCCTTCTAGAGAAATGTTCCTCTCAATCATACGAATCCAACGCCACTGACCGCGCTCAATTCGGATCACTACACCAAAAGTTATGCACAAAACAATTCGGGTATATCCATATTCTAACACATTTTTCATGTACGATTATTTCCATCCAGAAATTTACATTCTTAATCCCATAATTGAAACTCAAAGTCTTCATAACAATTGTAGCCTTATGTCTCAAGTTTAATTCAAATCAAGAATCGCCTCATTTTGATTCCCAGATCAAAAGTTATCCTCGAAATACTCTCAGATGTTCTTAATCCAAAAACTACACACAAATCCGAACTTAAATTCAGAAATTAAAAGTCTTAGGGGCAAAATTGACATTTCATTTCTTCATATGACTTGTAGCCCCTTGTCTTAACTTTATTTCTCCCTAAGAATCACTTCAATTGGATCTCTACAGATCCCGAACTTTTCAAAATACTGAACTATATTTGGAAAATTTTTCGACTCACTTTGATTAATTTAATCATCCTTAATCTCATAAAATTCACAAATTTTTCTATAAAATGAAATTCATTGTCTTAGGAATCCAACGCTTCGAGAATCAAGTCAATCGGATATCAAACGAAAAAGTTATAAGCAAAAGAGCGAGAGGAGATTATTTAGCGATTAGGCGTGGGCACGTCTAAGAAACTTAGAGACTAGACGTGGCCACGTCTAAGGATGAAATCTAGATCTGCAGGAAACTTTCAAAATTTTCAAATCATATCTTTTGCTCCCGAACTCTAAATTTGACAAATTTGATCTCTATGGAAAGCTTGAAGGAAGATCTATAACTTCCATGTAGAACTCAAAGATCAATTTCATCTCTAAAGGGGTCAAAAATTCAGTCAAAGGTACTGCCCCAATTTAATATATCCCTAAACAAATACCAACTTTAAAAATTCATATCTTTCAACTCCAAAATCCAATCATGTCATATTTTATATCGATGCGAAGACCAGAAAGTCACCTTCAATTTTCGTGGTTGACATAAAAATCAATTTGACTCCTAAAGGAGTCCCTTTTCCGGTCAAAGATTCTGTCCTCTAATATTCTTGCTAAAACCATAACATAAACTTGTAAAAATCATAACTTATTATTCCTTGATCGAAAAATTCCATACTTTATATATAAATAATGATCAAAGCAAATCCTTCAATTTTCATGAAGAACATCAAAGCTCTATTAATCTCTAACTAGGTTAATTTCTCAGTCAAAGATTCAGTCATAATTAAAGTCAAAAGTCAACCATATCACACATAAACTTTGACTGATCATAACTTCCACTCCCGATATCGAAAAATTACAAACTTTATGGATACAGAAAGATCTTAACATAATCTACAAGTTTCCAAAAGACCATTTTATCAAATTTTGCCTAAATCAAAAGTCAACTTTCAAAGGCCAAAAAGTTAACTATTTCACAATTTTTCATCTTCTCACACTTTTTCTCTTTATTTCTTATTTTTCAACTCTATTTTAATCAACACCTTCACTTTTGAATATTTCTTATTTTTACTCAAAAATCGGGGTCCAACAATATATATATATATATATATATATATATATATATGATAGTGCATAGAAATATAAATATGATGTATGAGAAGTAATAAAATTCATCAAGTATGACTACATATATTTCATTAAATTTCATAGTGATTTTATAAGATATAATCAAAATTATTATAATAAAATAAGGGTAACCAATCCTAAAATGCTCAATATTTTGAAAATTTTGCAATTTAGTCCAAGCTTTTAAATTTATCAATTGAGTTATCAACATTTTAAAACATTAACAATTCAGTTAAAAATATTAGTTTTTACTGATGTGGCTATTAGATGGACATCCATGTGGCCTTTAGTAGACATGTCACATTATAGAAAATAACCTTTTGAAGTTAAGGTTTTAAAAGGATAGTCTCTCAATTAAAATATTTAAAAGCTGCAGCCCTGAATTAAAAAAATCTTAAAAGATTAGACATTTTTGAATATGTTATCCCAATAAAATATTAATATAAATTGTAAAAAGTTTATACTGGACATTGAGAATGTTAAAGTGTTTTGATAAGATCAACGTCGTGAATTTTGCAATAAAATTTCTTGGTTTGTCTATAATGAATGAAATTCCCTAGTGAAGATCTCAGCAACTAAATTCCATAATAATATAGAATTATATTAGGAGGAATATACAATATGGAATGTTATGTTATGAAGTACTTATTTCTTATATGGCTTTGAAATAATACAATAACTTGCCTTTGATAGTGGTAATGTTGTCACCTACAACCAAATTAATACCAACTCTAATAATGAAATATATAGTTAGTGAAGAATTAAGATCGTTCCTACGAGGAATCTATTGGTAAATGTTTTACAAGTTGAAAACTAAAACAAATTGGGGGGAGGGATTGCATTAATGTGATATTTAAAAATTAAAAACGACAAAAATTTAAAATAAATGAAAATAATTAGGTCTGGAAAATTAATAAGTGAACCTTTATTTCGAGTCACCTACGTTATCAAACTAATATGGATCATCGATATAAAATTAAGATCATTAACAAATACTCATCGAGTGATGTTCTCTCTTAGGATTAAATGAATAGAAACATATACTTTAATCACTCTTATTAACTAACAATTTAGATATGATCTTAAGTTTGCTTAATTAATAGGTTTACGAACTAAAAGAACCAATGAGCAAGACAATACACATATGATATGTATTTAATCTAGATGAGTAGCTTAGAATTTCCAATCCCTAAGATGGTAATCCTAATTGCCACTTTAGATTAGCAAAACTGAGCATCAATGTTACTAATCTGGCTGTAAATTAAATCAATCAATTCCTAGTTATGTACCCTAGAGATCAATCAATTAAATTATAAAAAGCAATACGAAAGACACTTAATATTCATTAATGAAATAAACTTTATTCAAAAAATCTCATACATACTAGATGATAACGTGGTTCCCTTGAACCAAGAAGAAATATTTAGCTACTCATAATAGAGATAATACTTAACGAAAAAGATAGCAAGACATATTGTCTCCATCTCTGCAATTACTTCGGTCAATTTTATGTAACTTGTAGTTCTCATATAATTTATTCCAACATTGTTTCTAAATTATGTCTTTTTGGGTTAGACTCAGCAAATATACACCTTATCAAGTTATCCTTAAAAACAACAAAATCATTGTTGATTGCCTACCTATCACAATCTAATATTGTACTAATGTTATAGGCCAAGATATGCAAAGTTGTCATTCTCACATATAAAATTGCTTAGGAACTAGGTTTTCTAAAATTTTTTCAATTAAATGTTCCAATATCGATGATCTTCTTATTTAAATCCTTCCTTTTACGAAAATAAAATTGTGGCATAACCAACTCAAAACCTGGTTGATGTAGTACCTAACTATGAGATAAAAGAAGCTAAAATCTTGTATTTTAAACATTTTTAAAATAAGTTCAAATATTTTAAATAATTTTATATTCGTTATTTATAAGATTATGTTATAAAAGAAGCTAAAAATCTAGCATTTAAACCATTTTAAAATAAGTTTAAATATTTTAAATAATTTTATATTCATTATTTATAAGATTATGTTATAAAAGAAGCTAAAATCTCGTATTTTAAACATTTTTAAAATAAGTTTAAATAATTTTATATTCATTATTTATAAGATTATGTTATAGATTAAAAACACTTGAATGTTATTGTATGACATACAATAACTTTCAAGTGTTGTTGATTTTCACTTAGCAAAAGATTCGACCATTTTGAATAATAATTTTATCTAAAATTTTTGCAATATATATATATATATATATATTATGATAGGCCTCTATCTTGATGACTAGTTGACACGCTCGATAACCCACAAAAAACCCTTCTGTTGATATCTAATCAAACTGAAAAGTTCCCATGGAGCTAAGCTTTTTCCCTTTTTATTCAAAATATTTTGACTTAATATTGGAAGTATAAGCAGTGAAGATTTTTAGAGGAAGCCTTAGAAAAAATTTGGAACTTTATTTAAAAATTTTGGCTGCATAATAATTGTATTTTGATAAAACCAAAATTGTCAAAATCCCTATAAAACATATTCAAAACACTTCAATACGCAAATGAAAGTCTCCGCTATAACTTCTAGACTTCAAGTTCACTCAGAAGCAATTTCAAAAGGCTCTACCATGTTCATGCATTAACTTAAAAAGCATTTATATACAACCATGTTTACATAAAACTTTGTACATAATAGGTTCATGAAGATGAAATACAAGTGAAAGATATAAAAAAGAGCCTCCACATGTAACATCCCGTTGCCCATGTTAGGACTATAATTGTGAATTATGAAAAATTATGAGAAATTAGAAAAATGCACATTATGCATAATTAATAGTGACACACACATTTATTTTTCACATTCATATGATTGTACATGCATTAATTGATATTTCCGGGTAAATTAGTTTATAAATGGAAATTGTGGATTTATTTGGAATGTATTAAATGTGATTTGACAATTTTTGTACATTTCAGATATTTTAAAATTTTTTGGTGAATTATTTTTTAGTTGAAAATTTATTTGGAGATTCATCTTATTATTTTAGAATTTTTGGTAAATTTTAGAAATTTTCAAAAAAATAGGGGTATTTTGGAAAAATAAATAAAAGGGTGACAAATGGAAGAGTGACATGTGGCAGCCTTGCATGTTGACACATGGCCCACATGCAAAGGTGAAGTGTGTGGCCGGAGGGAAATTTTTTAAGTGATGTTTTTATGTCTTTGTTCTTCACGAAACAACCCCCTTTACTAAAGCTCTTCTTTAGCTCATCCACCAAAAACATCAACTGTTGCATGGGTTTTGCTATTATTTCAGTCTCACTTGCTGGAGACTTTGTGGAACCAGGTAGGTGATTTGTTGATGTTCTAATATTGTAAATAAATGCGTGCATGAGTTGTTGTAGGAGGAAGCAATTCGGTGATGAGAGCATGGAGGTTTATGTTTGAAATTTTGAACCTTGGATTCTTGGTTTGTTGTAAGTGTTTGATTTGAAAAGAGGACAGGAAAGTTGGTTTATGCAATGGATGCATTGGTTAGAAAGTGAAAAAGTGGGAAAAATCTGGGTTTTTGGTGAAGAAGATGAAGTTTTGCGTGTCAGAGAGAGAAAAGGGTGGTGGTTGTATGTATGGGTTAAAAACTAGAGTATTTCATTGAACAACCCTAAGTCTTTTGCCTGTAACTTTTTCATCCAAACTCCAAATAACTTGAAACTAGGACCAATGGATTCCTAAGACATTTTCCTTTCTCTCCATAAAAATTTAGAGTTATTGGAATTGATTTGAAAGTGATTGATAGGATGAAATTGTGGAAGTCTGCTGGAATCTTATGAATTGAAAAATTTTCATGATCATGCTTCGATTTTCTAAGTATAACGTGAGCTGTAGATTCCTGAATGAGTTGATTTTTCATTCATAGTAACCTAGAGACATATTTCTACAACTTTTGTGAAGAAGTCGAATTTTAATTATGTATCTAAGATTTTCAAAATTGATATGAAACTGAATTTTAGCTTAGGCGATAGCATTACCAGGGACAGAAATCATGTCCTGTGGTTATTGAATAAACTATATTGTGAAGTGAATCACACGTTAATATATTGAACAATAATATGATCAAGATACACAAGAAGGGCGGGTTGAATTGTGATAAACTTTTTCTTAATCCCCTTAAAAAAATTACTTGTTCTTTCGAAAACTTATCGTAAATCAATTCATAACTAGTTTGAAAAACTTTGTTAATTTTGAAGAATACGATATAAGTAATATGAGAGTAGAGAGAAACACAGCAGTTTATCCTAGTTCACCCCAAACCGTGGGCTACGTCCAGTCCTCAGATATCCTTCTGAGATTTCACTATCTCTGAATTGTTTACAAGTATTCTTTCGACTGAGCCTCTCCAGGTCTCTTTACAGCAAGTATTATTTTACTCTTAGCCTCTTCAGGCTATCTGTAACACTTTCTAATTGAAAGAATAGTAAAGAGCTTGTTACAATAGAAATGCTCTTAACACTGTTCACTCGAAATATCGTTCACAATTTTTCTCTCAGATAATCTGAAAATCAAAAGTTGAATACTCAGAGTTTCATGAAGTTTCATAAAGTTGCATAAAGTTGTTTCTTCTTCAATCTCGACTCTTATTTATAGTTGGGTCTTCAACTGTTTCTTGAATATCTGCTTCTTGATTCTTGAAAGAAACGGTTATTCAGTTTGACTCCGTAACTAACTCAGACTGATGTTTCTTTCTTCCTTCTGATTTTTTGTATCGACTGCTTTTCTCTTGTAAAGCTTCCGTCTGCTTTTCTTGTATCAGCTGCTTTTCTTTTGTAAAGCTTCCGTCTGCTTTCCGTTTGTATCAGCTGCTTTTCTCTTGTAAAGCTTCCGTCTGCTTTCTGTTTGTATCAGTTGCTTTTCTCTTGTAAAGCTTAAATCGCTTCCGTTTGTATCACCGCTTTTCTCTTAACGCTTGCCTCGATTTTCTCTTTGTAACGCTTTAAATGCTTTTTAAACTTCAACTTATTTTTCTCCTTCAATTGTTTTTTTACTTGGATCGTCCATCTACTTTTCATTTGTATATTTCTCTTTGTTTATCATCAAAATTATTTAATACGTAAAGTCTAGTTTGACTTAACATTCTCCCCCTTTTTGATGATAACAAATATTATGAAATAGAGAAATATGAAAGGTATCAAATTATGAAAAGTATCACATATACTGAAGTATTAATAGATCAAAATAACTTCGCTACGCTTTCAAAATTTCTTCTATCTTTTCCTTTCAAATTGATTCTCCTTCTCATTCTTCCTTTTCCCTTCTCATTCTTCCTTCTCCCCCTATTTGTTATTAATCAAAAAAATTATTTCCCAGACTGCTTCACCAACTTTTTCAGCATCTTCTTAATCTTCTTCATTTCCTTATCAAGTTTCTGAACTTGTTTCTTTAAGGTCAATGATTCAGCAGCAGTCGAAGATTCTGTCTCAATAACTTGTTTGTCAACAACAGCAACTGTTGTTGTATAAGCTTCCACGTTTGAGATATGTGGTTCAATAATTTGTAGGAGAGGCGGAGGGACATATACAGCTTGATCAGGAATATCAAGATCATAGGAATGAAGTATACGTTGATATGTGCTTCCAAGCCAAGGCATAGCTTCTGCAATTGAGTTGATCTCCCATAGAGGACGATTTTGCAGAATGTTCTGTAAAATACTATAAGAACATTTTAAGTTCCCAATCAGAAAAGAACGATACTGACCCTTTCTGATAGTGCCTCCCTGTGGATCATCTGTTGTAGCCTTAGTTTGGCTTGTTCCTGGATCTTGATAAATGCAGATAGAACTTCCATTTCTTTTCTCTTCACATGCTTCATCAATCAATTGCACTGCTTCTGCAATCTGATCAGAAGTCATGTCATCCAAAAATGGTTCTGGTTGAACTTTCAGCTTCAGTTTCTCTTCACACTTGCGTTCAACAAAATTTGGTGGTTGTAAATTAGGTACCACCTTGATTACTGTACTGTCCAGTATTGGATAAGAAGTAAGACGCTCTCCAAATGGCTCTGGTGGATATGGTTCTCTTCCAACTCTCTTCAGTTGATCATAGAAATTTTTGTAACCCCTATCCAATAGATGTAGAATGCTGTTATCAAATTCAACTGATTTGAAGAAGGCTTTCACAAATCTCTTTGGTTTGTCTCGAATAATGACAGATTTGGTCTTCTTCTCCTCTGTGACAACCAATCTGTGTTCCCAACTTTCTCTTTGAAAGGTTAAATATTTGGATGGAACATTAGTCATCACACTCAAGACTTTTTGACTAACCTTTTGTCCCATAACATGTGTAGCAATCTGTTTGCGAACAAGTGAAGACTGAAAAGTAGTAGAAACTACTTCTTCAAACATTGGATTATCAAGGACATTGTGAGTATCCTTAAGATTACCAGTAACAGCTTCCACATTAAATTCAGCAATATCAACCGTATCAGCAACCGACTTTTCTGTAGTATCAACAACATTCTTTTCTTGCCATACCTTCTTAGACTTTGTTTCTGTTGTTGAATTTCCTTCCTTTGTCGCACTCATTTTCTTTCCCCTTGGTGACTTTTTAGGTTGCGTTTTTTGCTTTTCAGGTTCTTCTTTCCTTTTTCCTCCACTTCCTTGAGACTGAGTTTCTGAATCTTTTTCAAGGATTGATATCAACAACTTTGTAGCTCTTGATCCTTGCAGTTCAGAATGCTTTGATTGGCTTGATTCTCTGGATTGACTGGCTTCTTTCTGTTGCACAGTTTTCGCTCTGGGTGACCTTCTTGCTTGCTTTGGAATGTCACTCAGTAGTGGTTCCCCTTTACGCTTCAAGTCACCTGATTCAAAAAATCGAACACTTCTCGACTTTGATTCCTGAGAATGTGATCTTGTTTCCTTCATGAAGATTTCTTGAAGAACGCCCCTCAATTGTTGCTTTTCTTGCCAAATCTGCTCCTTTTACGTCTGAAAATCTCGGACCCATTTTAGCAATAGATGTTGAATCTATATAGCTTTTAATGTATATCTTCCGTTCGATTCCCTTTCCAATCGATGCCGATTCTCTGAACACTCTTGTCAACAACATCCCATAAGGACAAGTGTTTGTATCCTTTATTGATTTTACCATGTCTTGATAAATCAAAATGGTAAATCTATTAGGTGATGATTCGAAGATGAAGAATACATTGTTCATCCGGTAGTGACTGATGTCGTGAACCTATTCTTGGTAGAACACAGTCACATAGAACCGCGAACAATACCCTTGCCTTTGGTACCAGCCAAGAGGCTCTCCTTTCAGTTGGGTTATTTTGTCCATAAAGTTGACGACTAACTTCATCTTCGTTCATCTTAAGCTTAGTCATCCATTTCGCCATATTAGTGGGTTGAACTCCAGCCATCGGACATTCAGTGACTTTCTCTAGTAACTCCTTCGTTACTATAACAGAGTGTGTGTCTACATACGACACGATTGTATCGTCTACTGATTTAGTATTCTTCCAGAACTCATAAACTTCTTGTAGATAGACTTCATCTCGTATTTGAAAGAAGTTTCTCCATCCTGCCGCCATTATCTCCGGCTCTATATCCATCTGTTCTTTTCTTAGTTCTTCGAAGTTTACCAATCTTCCCCAGCCTGATCCTGGATCAACTCGCAAAATAGGCTTGACATTCATCTTGCTGATTCTGATTGAGTAGGAACTTGCTTGAAGAAATTTCAGAGAGATTTTAAGAGAACTAGCAATTTCTGAATTCGGTAGAAATCCCAAAAGTCAGTTTTTAGGGATATTATAGCGAATTTTAGAACGATTGTACTTCTAGATCATCTGACAGCTTTTTCCCTCTAAAACTTTTTCTTGTGAAAGAAGTTTTATATCTGAAACCGTCTAACGCCGTTAACTCCACCGTTCCACTGTCTTTTCTTTTTGAAAAATCAGATGATCAAACTGTTAACTCCACTGTCTATCTGTCTTGTCTTTTTGAAAAACCAGATGAATGGTCCGTTAACTCCTCCGTCTGTTTGTCTTGTCTTTATGAAAAACCAGATGAATGGTCCGTTAACACCTCCGTCTGTCTGTCTTGTCTTTATGAAAAACCAGATGAATGGTCCGTTAACATCACCATATTGAGGTTGCGTCTGATTTCTTTAAAGCGGTCTTCACTTAGTGGTTTTGTGAAGATATCCGCCCACTGATATTTTGTTTCTACGAATTGTAGACTGACGACTTTCTTCTGAACGTAATCTCTCAAGAAATGATGTCTGACTTCTATGTGCTTCACCCTTGAATGTTGAATTGGATTCTTTGACAAGTTGATGGCGCTGGTGTTGTCGCAGTATATTGGAATCTCTTCTTCTTGTATTGAGTAGTCCTCTAATTGATACTTGATCCACAATACTTGTGAACAACAACTTGCGGCAGACATATATTCAGCTTCGGCAGTTGATAATGCAATCGAGCTTTGTCTCTTGCTTGACCATGACACCAGGTTTGGTCCAAGAAAGTGACAGCCACCACTCGTGCTCTTCCTTTCGATCCTATCACCGGCATAGTCCGCATCGTAATATCCATTCAACCTGAAATTTTTACCTTTCTCATACATTAAACAAAGATCAATAGTACTTGCGAGATATCTCAAAATTCGTTTTAGAGCAATATAATGAGATTCTCTAGGATCAGCCTGAAACCTTGCACACAAGTATACACTGAATAGAATGTCAGGTCTACTTGCTGTAAGATAAAGCAAAGAACCAATCATCCCTCTAAATAGGGTTTGATCCACCTTCTTACCACTTTCGTCTTTTGACAACAAGTTTGAAGGATGCATCGGGGTAGACATATGTTTAACACTGCACATATCAAACTTAGACAACAATTCTTTAAGATATTTTTGTTGATGGATAAAAATCTTATCCTCATTTTGCTTTACTTGCAATTCAAGAAAGAATTTTAACTCACCCATCATGCTCATCTCAAATTCATTTTCATCGATTTTCAAAACTCATGCATAACCTTTTGAAGTTGCACCAAAATAATATCATCAACATAAATTTGCACAATAATGAAATCATTACTCAAGTTCTTCCTAAAAGAGTTTTGTCTACTTTACCTCTAGTAAATCCATTTTCTATAAGAAATGAACTCGATTTATCATACCATGCTCTAGGGCCTGTTTTAGTCCATATAAGGCTTTATGAAGTCTGTAGACATGATCTGGATACTTTATGTCCTCAAATCGGAGGTTGCTTAACATAGACTTCTTCATCTATAAAACCATTCAGAAATGCACTTTTACATCCATCTGAAAAAGCTTTATGTCATGGCAAACCGCATATGCAAGCGATATCCTTATTGCTTCAAGTCTTGCTCTTTGGAGCATATGTCTCATTGTAGTCTATTCCTTCTTGCTGATTATAGCCTTATGCTACTAATCTTGCCTTGTTGCGACTTACTTTTCTGATTCGTCTAGTTTATTCTTGAATACCCATCTAGTACCAATAATGGATTTCTTTTCGTGTTTAGGAACTAAGGTCCGGACTTTATTTCTCTGAAATTGATTCAACTCCTCTTGCATAGCTAGTATCCATGCTTCATCTTTTAGAGCTTCATCAATCTTCTTAGGTTCTACTTCGATATAAATGCTACGTTGGCTTCTTTTTGAACTTGGACCTTGTTCGTACACCTTCGAGAGTTTCTCCAATGATTGACTCTTTAGGATGAGAACTTTTGTATCTCCAATCTTTCTTTAACTCCAAATTCTTGAAATGTCTTTCTTTTCGTCATATAGTGTTTCGATGAAGATACTTCTTTGTACTCCGTCAAAACCTTTATGTAACATCATTATCTGATTCCTCTTCCTTATTGGGTTGAGAGCTATCATCGAACTTGACATGAATAGTTTCTTCAACAGTCTTTGAGGTGAGGTAATAACCTAGAAATATTCCTGAAAGAGTCTTTGCATCAAACTTGTCCAGAACTTCCTTTGTGTTCAGAATAGTGCACTTGCAACCGAAAGGATGGAAATAAGAAATGTTTGGTCTCCTTCCATTCCACAACTCATAGGGAGTTTTCTTCAATATTGGTCGCAGCAACACTTTATTCTGAATATAGCATCTTTGAATTGATGACTTCGCTTGAAATATTTAGGAAGATTCATCTCGCACAGCATTGTTCTTGCCATCTCTTGAATCGTCCTATTCTTTCTTTCAACAACTCCATTCTGCTGCGGAGTCCTTGGGGCAGAGAAGTTATGGAAAATTCCATTTTCTTCGCAGAATACTTTAAACTTCTCATTTTCGAATTCTCCACCATGATCACTCCTTATGCTGGCTATAGACACTCCTTTTCATTCAGAACCTCATGGAAAGGTTTCTAAAGCACTTGAAAGACTCATCTTTATGTGCTAGAAAAAGTATCCAACAAAACCTTGTAAAATCATCAATAATGACAAGTCCATACTTCTTTCCACCAAGACTTATTGTCCTTGTTGGACCAAATAAATCCATGTGTAACAACTCTAGTGGTCTAGATGAAGTTACGAAATGTTTTGAAGAGAAAGAGGTTTTAACTTGTTTCCCTTTCTGACAACTTTCACAAAAGAAATCTTTGTTAAAACAAATTTGTGGCAAACCTTTTACCAAATCATGTTTCAAAAGTTTTGAAATATGTTTAAAACCGACATGACCTAGTTTTTAAGCGGATCGTCTTTCTTCTTGATAGATAAAAACATGAAATATTTTGAGACCGAAAATCGTCTAAATCAATTTTGTAAAGATTGTTTCGTCTTTTGGCGAAAAGAAAATAGAACCATCTTTGTTTACATTGCACAAAAGTTTTGGTTGAATGTAACTTCAAAATCAGAATCACATAATTGACTAATACTTATCAAGTTATGCTTTAGACCATCAACTAGCGATGACGTTGTTAATGCATGCATGGGAATTCTTACCAATCTTACCAATCCCGATTATTTTGCCCTGCTTGTTGTCTCCAAAAGTTACCGAACCTCCTTTCTTGTACTGAAGATCTAGGAACATAGACCTTTTTCCCGTTATGTGACGCGAGCATCCACTGTCCAAATACCAATGGTGCTTGCTGGCTCTTCTAAAGAAGGATTTCTGTAGGAGATATTATCTTATTTTTAGGTACCCAGATTCTCTTGGGTCCTTTAGGGTTAGTATGGTGTAATGAATGATAATAAGACGTAGAATGAAAACGTTGATGACCTTTTTGAAAACCTGATTGATATATTTTCTTATATTTTTGAACAATTGATTTCACGTAATGCTGAGACTTATTTTTAGCAAACCCTAATCCAGTTTAATCACTCGGATGTCTGCATTTTCCTAGCATTTCATTCATCTTTTTTGTACTATCTGTAAATTTAGCTAGATCAATCGAGATTATTGATTCTCGATTTTGAACTGCTTAATCTCTTGAATCTATCTATAACTTTGTTGTTATTCGGTTCCTCAACTTGCTTTCTCGATTTATATTCTTACTCTCTATCTCATGAGTATGTTTGAGTTTTCTACATATTTCTTCTTCAACGACTTGTCTTTGTTTGAATAGCATGAGAATCCTCTAACAATTCTGAGTATGCATCTTGTATATTATCATGGCTAGAAGTTACCTCTTGATCACTTTCTTCTTCAGCTACCAGACATATGTTAGCATGTTTTGACGCTTCTGAGCTTGCATCTGATTCTGATGAATCCAGATCCTCCCACGTTGCCATCATGCTTTTCTTGTTATCCCTACTCTTTTTAGGTTGTCTTTTCAACATTGGACACTCGGACTTGTAATGTCCTGGCTTATTGCATTCATAACATGTAATAGATGCTTTCTCGATTTTTCCATTGTCTTTGCCGCTGTTCCTTCTGAATGTTGAATTTTCTTTGGACTTCTTTTTCCACATTCTTCTTATCTTTCTTGAAATGAAAGATAGCTCGTCGTCTTCATCACTTGATTGATTCGACTTCTGGAATCATCATCCTTTGATTCTTCAATCTTTAATGCCTTTGATGTATTCCTCTTTGTCTTCTTCTTCCGGATCTTGTGATTCATTTGACTTCTTTGGCGCTATGGACTTCTCTTTCTAGGGCTTATCTTACGCATCAAGCTCTGCTGTATCTTCAACGATCCAAGCAATTCATCAAGCTTGATGACGCTTAAGTCTTTGGCTTCTTGTCAGCGATTACTTTGGGTCTCCATCTTTTGGCGGACTCCTCAAAATCTTTCGAACATGGTCTTGATCGTATGCGTTCTTCCAAGAGCTTTTAGCCCATTAACAATTGTTTGAAATCTTCCAAACATTTGATCAATGGTCTCTTCTTCTTTCATTTTGAACAACTCGTACTGATGCACCAGAATACTTATCTTGGACTCCTTGACTTGATTTGTTCCTTCATGTGCAATTGATATTGTATCCCACATTTCTTTGGCAGTGTCGCATCCATGAACTTTGTCATACTCGCTTCTGCTCAATGCACAACTCAAGAAAAATTTCGCCTTGGAGTTTAGTTGAAATCTTGTTTTCTGCTTGGCTGTCCATCTTTCTCGTGGAATTGGATTTTTGTTATCATCTTCAGGTGTGTATGGTCCGTTCTCGATGATGTCCCAAAGGTCAATGTAAGTAGATTCGATAAACAATCTCATCCGGTCCTTCCAATAGTGGTAGTCTTCACCATTGAATGCTGGAGGTCCTGTGACTGAAGCTCCTTCGGCAATATACGTGTGTGATTCCACCATTTTCTTTAATGCACACTTTTTTAGAGTGATTCTTGAACACCATGCTCTGATACCAATTGAAGTGAATCACACGTTAATATATTGAACAATAATATGATCAAGATACACAAAAGGGGGTTGAATTGTGATAAACTTTTCTTAATCCCTTAAAAATTACTTGTTCTTTCAAAACTTATCGTAAATCAATTCAGTAATTAGTTTGAAAAACTTTGTTAATTTTGAAGAATACGATATAAGTAATATGAGAGTAGAGAGAAACACAGTAGTTTATCCTGGTTCACCCCAAACCGTGGGCTACGTCCAGTCCTCAGATATCCTTATGAGATTTCACTATCTCTGAATTGTTTACAAGTATTCTTTCGACTGAGCCTCTCCAGGTCTCTTTACAAGAAGTATTATTTTACTCTTAGCCTCTTCAGTTATCTGTAACACTTTCTAATTGAAAGAATAGTAAAGAGCTTGTTACTGATAGAAATGTTCTTAACATCGCTCACTCGAAATATCGTTCACAATTTTTCTCTCGATAATCTCAAAATCAAAAGTTGAATACTCGAGTTTCATGAAGTTTCATAAAGTTGCATAAAGTTGTTTCTTCTTCAATCTCGACTCTTATTTATAGTCGGGTCTTCAACTGCTTTCTTGAATATCCGCTTCTTGATTATTGAAAGAAACGGTTATTCAGTTGACTCAGAATAACTACTTTCAGATGATGTTTCTTTCTTCATCGATTTTTATATCGGTACTTTTCTCTTATAAAGCTTAAATGCCTTTTCTTATATCACTTTTCTTTGTAAAGCTTCAAATCGCTTTCCGTTTGTATCACCGCTTTTCTCTTGTAAAGCTTAATTCGCTTCCGTTTGTATCAGCTGCTTTTCTCTTGTAAAGCTTCCATCTGCTTTCCGTTTGTATCAGCTCCTTTTCTCTTGTAACGCTTCCGTCTGATTTTCTCTTTGTAACGCTTTCGTCTGCTTTTTCGCTTCAGCTGATTTTTCTCCTTCAGCTGTTTTTTTTTACTTCGGATGCGTCCATCTACTTTTCATTTGTATATTTCTCTTTGTTTGTCATCAAAATTATTTAATACGTAAAGTCTGGTTTGACTTAACATATTGATGTGAGCAGAACTAGGCTGAGATTTCTTCACCAAATTTGTATTTATTCTCTTAGCTTTAAATTGGTCTAAAGTTTGTAATTTTTGGATATATGAGCTGAACGATATGAGTTGTACAATAAGAGGGAATGATCATGTTCTAGCCAAAAGTTCAAATATGCATAGTCTGAGGTATTTTGTGCATAACTCTTTGAATTATGAATCAAATTATATGATCTTAAAGTCATTATAAACTTAAGAGAATATAGAAAAACTTTCCAGAAGAAAGTTTTACCTAATTTTGTCATTTACCCTATCAGATTAATTATGCAAATTTGACCCGAAATCATGTTGGTAGAAAATCTAAAATGGTCAATTAAGTTATGTAATGGATTTCACATATGCTTTATTATGGTCCAAATTATAAATACAAATGATGTTAAGGAGGGCTTTGATATCGGATCGATTTGATGATGAGAATTACAATTAGATACTCGAAATTGCCATTGAACACATTGTGCATACTTTTTATACATTGATGTGCATAAAAGAATACTTGTACATTTTTGCAAAAATGTGATATTTGTGAATGCGTTGTGTATGTTTCAGAGGAGCACATCGGAAACTAGTCAGATATTGTCGGATCATCTAGTCAATATCTTCTTGGAGCGTATTGTGAGTCAACCTAGATGATTTCCTAGGATTGGTTTGATTTGAATTTAATTTTAATTTATTACACTTCCAATATTATTAAACTGTTTGTGAGTTGTTTCTAGATTCCGGACCTGAGGTTTGAGGAGTTTAGTAGTTAGGCATGTATTGAGAGTGTTTTGATTTGATATAAATTTTGACATTCGATTCTTAATGAAAGTTGAATGTCGGACTTAGGTCTGATGACTGTGAAATCTTGCCTGAGCATTTGTATAAGATTGTTATATATGAGATTTTTCTGAAATTGTTACATTTCATAAAATGCATGCTCAGATAAAGGTGTTGTGACTTTAGTTACCAGTATGAAGCGCTTCCACGTAGAGCTTTGCTCCGTGATTTCTAATTTTGCACATAGAGCTATGCTTTGTGATTCTGTTTGACTGAGCCTTATAGACCGGTATTTGTATAAGTTTGTGATAGGCACTCGGTCAAAACAATAAGAAAGAATGTTGAGTCTCATGCATATAACATTATATGATTGAATGAAAAGTTGAAACGAATGATAAATTGCTATGATTTATTTGTTACACTTGGCTATGTGGATTGTGAGATTATAAGCTATACCATGTTGTGCGAATATCTGGAGTGTATATATGATCTGAATGAATATATACGAAATATGTGGTATGTATGTGTAATCTGATGAAAACATCGATGATGGTTCACTCATTGAGTTCGCAAAACTCATAAAAATTGCAACGTGATTTTTTTCAGGTACAAGACAGGAGACTTGGTGTTTATTCTAGATTAGAAGAACGTTTTGGACTAAGTTATGGCTCAGAGGTCTGTCAGCTGACGTCAGAGAGTTATAGCTTTTATTTTGTAGTTTATGCTATAATCTGTGTGAGGTTTTGTACATATTCGTCTAATGAAGACAGTGTAAATAGTTGTGAATGAATGCAATGAACATTTTTAAAATTTGATAACTTTTGATTATGTTAGATGATGCCATGTGTAAGTTGGATCTGTTTTGCTCTATCATACCATTATCATAGGATATGTACTTGAATGTTCTTGAATGTTTGGGTTTGTACCCTATGGTAATGGGATGTTGTATTTTTGGTATCAGAGCATGGTTTGGCATCTTTAGGGACAAACATGAGTTGAGATATGGTAATTAGTGAGATATTCCGATAGTGATCACAACTTTTTTTTGTTATAGGTCACCTTCCATGAGAGATCACATTGGAGAGTCAACTGACATGGATTCTGTATGAGTCAATTTAGAGTCTCCTGTACCTGAATTTGCTCAGATGCCTCCGAGAATTTCCATGAGGCGAGAAAGAATATATGATAAGTAGAGTAAACAAGGGGTTGTGGACTTCTACGGAAGAACAAACCCAGCTGAAGCAGAAGGGTGGCTTGAGCGAACTAAAAGAGTGTTCGACCAAATGGACTGTGAGGTAGATGAGAAGTTCAACTATGCTATCTCACTTGCAAGGTGCCGCATATCATTGGTGGAAAACTGTTCCGGGCAGTATCATCAGACCTTGTAGTTTGACCTGGGAGGATTTCCTGAGAGTGTTCCATGAGAACTACATGTCGAAGGTTTACTTGAATCAAAAATGAAAGAATTTTTAGACCTGAAGCAAGGTAGACTCACAGTGGCAGAGTATGAGATAAAATTCAATGAGCTAATGAGATATGCAACTGCGTTGATCCCAACTGAAGAAGAAAAATGTAGCAACTGAAGAAGAAAAATGTAGACGATTTGAGGATGGTTTGAACATGGAGATTGGAACGAGAATAAACATTTATAACTTGAACAGTTTTATAGAACTTCGAGCAGCATCGATCCAAATTGAACAATTGTTGAAAGATGGTCAGGCAAAGAATAAATAGGAGGTTAGAGGTAAGAGGCAGGATGAGTCTCAGGTTGATTCTGGCAAAAGCTTCAGAAAGTGTCATAACAGATCGTCTCGATTCTAGTCTAGATTGAGACAATCTGGATCTCAATGAAGAGGTCGATTTGTTTAGTTTGGGGAAGGTAGAGGACAGATGCCTATCAGTCAGTCGCACTAATTGTTTGAATGTGAGCACTGTGGTAAAAAGCATGGTGGTGAGTGTTGGCAGATAACAGGAGCATGTTTTTTTATGTGGCTCATATAAGCATTAGATCAAAGATTGTCCTGAGATGTTGGAAATACAGTCTGGAGTTAAAGGAGGAACTATGACTGAGACTACAGTTCAGCAGAGTAGAGTGGCAGACCTGCACAGAGAGGCAGAGGTAGAGGTAGGACTCAATCAACTGGGCGCAATGTCAGGACCGAGGTGCGGAGCAACCAGCCGCAATCTCAGGCTAGGGTCTACGTCATTACCAGATAGGAGGCACAGGACTCCCTAGATGTGGTAGCAGATGTGTTGAATGTTTTTAATTTTGAGGCATATGCACTGGTAGATCCAGGATCTACCCATTCATTCATCACCCCGCATCTAGCATCCAGAATGCATTTTGAGCGAGAGATACTAAAATGTGGGTTGGTAGTGAGCACTCCAGTGGGTAGTACAACAGTCATCGGTGAGGTATATAAAAGGTGTATAGTTCGAATTGATCAGGCAGAACTAGAAGCTGATTTGATCATTTTGTAACTGTGAGAGATAGACCTCATCTTAAGCATGGATGAGCTCACTGCTCATAGGGTAGTGATGAATTGTTATACTAAGGAGGTAATGCTTGAATCCCCTAATTAGCCAAGAATGGTGTTTCGAGGAGTTATTCAGGCAATGCCAGCTCGACTAATTTCATTTATGAGTGATTTGAGGTTGATCTGAGGTGGATGTGAGGCTTATCTAGCCCACGTGGTGGATACTTGAAATGAATAAACCATTCAGAACATTCCAGTTGTTAGGAAATTTCTGGATGTATTTCCGGCTGAACTACCAGGATTACCCCCAGATAGAGAGATAGAGTTCACTATTGATATTGTCCCAGGTGCTGCTCCTATATCAATTCCTCTATATAGGATGGCACTTGTTAAACAGAAGGAACTGAAAACCCAATTATAGGAGTTGTTAGATAAGGGTTTCATCAGGCCTAGTGTGTCACCTTGGGGAGCTCTTATATTGTTTGTAAAGAAGAAGGATGGAACTCTGAGATTCTGCATTGATTACCGACAGTTGAATCGGATAACAGTTAAGAATAAATATCCACTGCAGAGGATTGATGATTTGTTTGACTAGTTACAGGAAGCTTAGGTATTCACAAAGTTCGACTTGAGATTGGGATATTACCAGCTAAGGATAGCTGAGGTAGATGTTCCCTAGAGTGCATTTAGAACCAGATAAGGGCACTTCGAGTGTTTGGTAATGCCATTTGGATTGACTAATGCTCCGGCAACTTTTATGGAATTGATGAATATGGTATTTTAACCTTATTTAGATCAATTTGTAATTGTTTTTATTGATGACATTTTGGTTTACTTGAGGTGTAGAGAAGATCATGTGGCACCTCTGAGATTGGTTCTTCAGACAATGAGGGAGAAACAGTTATATGCCAAGTTCAGCAAATGCGAATTTTGGCTTAATCGAGTAGTATTTCTAGGTCACATCATGTCTGGATAGGGCATTCAGGTGGACTCAAAGAAAATAGTAGTAGTAATGATGTGGGAGGCTTCAAAGAATGTGTATGAGATTCGGAGTTTCCTTGCATTAGCCGGGTATTACATAAGGTTTGTTGAGAGGTTTTCACTGATTTCGGCCCCTTTGACAAAACTTCTGAGAAAGAATGTGCCTTTCAGATGGAATGATGATTTTCAGAGGTATTTTGAGGAGCTAAAGCATCAATTAACTTCAGCACCTGTGTTAGCTATCCCATCGGGTTCTGGAGGTTATGTTGTGTATAGTGATGCGTCACATCAAGGTTAAGGATGTGTACTAATGCAGAATGGTAAAGTAATAGCATATGCATTGAGACAATTGAGGCCCCATGAATTTAATTATCTAGTTTTTGATCTAGAACTTGCTGCAGTAGTATTTGCTTTGAAAAATTTGGAGACACTATCTGTACGAAGAAACTTTTCAGGTGTTCACTGATCACAAAAGTTTGAAATATCTGTTGAGCCAAAAAGAGTTAAATATGAGATAGAGAAGATGGATTGAATTGTTAAAAGATCATGATTGTACCATTGAGTATCATCCTGGAAAAGCTAAAGTTGTAACTGATGCATTGAGTAGGAAATCATACAGCAGTGTGGCACAAGTACAGTTATTGAAGTTACCGAACCTAGTTCAGTTGAAAGCATTGAATGTTGAATTAAATTTAGAGAAAAATGATACATTGATAGCTACCTTGAAGTTGAGACCTGATTTGGTAAAAAGGATCAAAGAGGCTCAGACCAGAGATCCAGATTTAGTGAAGTAAATTGAGAAGTTGAAAGTGAATCTAGATTCTGAGTTTGAAGTGATAGACGATACTTTGAGATTAAAGCAAAGGCTATGTGTGCCTAACGTTGATAATTTGAGGAAAGAGATTTTGGAGTAAGCATATTTAGCAACTTATGCTATGCACCTTGGTACTACCAAGATGTATAACACGCTGAAACAACATTACTGGTGGCCTAGCATGAAAAAGCAAGTAGCAGAGTTTTTTTCTAAATGTATAATTTGCTAGCAAGTGAAAGCCGAGCACCAAGCTCCGGTTGGGAAATTACATTCATTACCTATTCCAGAGTGGAAATGGGAACGAATCATGATGTATTTTATTATGGGCTTGCCGAGGAATCCAAGGCAACATGATGCCATTTGGGTCATTATGGATAGACTGACCAAATCAACTCATTTCTTGCCAGTGAGAGAAAATCTTTCACTACATTAGTTAGCTCAGTGATATGTGAATGAGGTTATGAGGTTACATGGGGTTCCAATGTCTATAGTTTTGGACAAGGATCCTAGGTTTATCTCGAGATTTTGGGGTAGTTTACAGGCAGCTTTGGGTACCAAACTGAATTTCAATACGACCTTTCATCCTCAGACAGATGGCCAGAGTGAAAGAACGATCAAGACTGTCGAGGATATGCTCAGAGCTTGTGTTATGGAGTTTCAGGGAGCATGGGATAAATATATATCTTTGATTGAATTCGCCTACAATAATCAGTATCATAGCAGTATTGGTATGGCTCTATGTGAGGCCTTATACGGAAGGAAGTGTCGTTCACCTTTATACTGGGATGAGGAGGGTTTAAGAATTATCGAAGGCCTAGAGTTGATTTAGGACACTATTGATAAGGTAAAATCGATCCGTAGCAGAATTAAAATGGCACAAGATAGACAGAAAAGCTATATGGATCAACACAGGAGAGATATGGAGTATCAAGTTGGTGATAGGGTATTTCCGAGAGTATCACCTTGGCGAGGTGTACTGAGATTAGGCAAAAAGGGTAAATTAAGTCCGAGGTGTATATTGGTCCTTATGAGATAATTAAAAGAATTGGACCATTGGTTTATAAGTTAGCCTTACCTTCGGAAATGGCTCAGATACATAATGTGCTTCATATAAGCATGCTTAGGTGATATCGGTCGGATCCAACTCATGTGATACCGACTCAGGAGATTAAAGTCTTTAGTAATCTGAACTATATAGAAGAACCAGTTAAGATAATTAGCTATCAGAATAAGCAATTGTGGAACCGGGTGATTCCAATGGTGAAAGTCCTTTGGAAGAATCATTCTAGTGAAGAAGCCACATGGGAAACGGAGGAGCACAAATGAAATCAGTACCCCAACATAATTGATCATTCAGGTAAGAATTTCAAGGATGAAATTTTTGTTAGGAGGAGAGAGTTGTAACATCCTGTTACCCATGTTAAGGCTATAATTGTGAATTATGAGAAATTATAAGAAATTAGGAAAATGCACATCATGCATAATTAATAGTGACATACACATTTGTTTTGCACATTCCTATGATTGTACATGTATTCATTGGCATTTCTAGGTAAATTGGTTTATAAATGAAATTTGTGGATTTATTTGGAATGTATTAAACGTGATTTGGCAATTTTTGTACATTTCAGATATTTTATAAATTTTTGGAGAGTCATCTTATTATTTTGAAAATTTTGATCAATCAAAATTTTTTGGTAAATTTTATAAATTTTTGAAAAATTTGGGGTATTTTGGAAAAAATAAATAAAATCGTAACAAATGGAAGAGTGACATGTGGCAGCCTTGCATGTTGACATATGACCCACATGCAAGGGTGAAGTGTGTGGCTGAAGGGAAATTTTTTAAGTGATGTTTTTATGTCTTTGTTCTTCACGAAACAACCCTCTTTACTAAAGCTCTTCTTTAGCTCATCCACCAAAAACATCAATTGTTGCATGGTTTTTGCTATTATTTTAGTCTCACTTGCTAGAGACTTTGTGAAATCAAGTAGGTGATTTACTGATGTTTTAATATTGTAAATAAATGCTTGCATGAGTTGTTGAAGGAGGAAGCAATTCGGTGATGAGGGCATGGAGGTTTATGTTTGAAATTTTGAACCTTGGATTCTTGGTTTGTTGTAAGTTGTTGAGTTGAAAAGAGGATAGGAAAGTTAGTTTATGCAATGGATGCAGTGGTTAGAAAGTGAAAAAGTGGGAAAAAATTTTGGGTTTTCGATGAAGAAGATGAAGTTTTGTATGTTAGAGAGAGAAAAGGGTGGTGGTTGCATGTATGGGTTCAAAACTAGAGTATTTCATTGAACAACCCTAAGTATTTTCCCTATAACTTTTTTCATTTGAACTCCAAATAACTTGAAACTTAGACCAATGGATTCCTAAGACATTTTCCTTTCTCTCCATAAAAATTTAGAGTTATCTGAATTGATTTGAAAGTGATTGATAGGATGAAATTGTTGAAGTCTACTGGAATGTTATGAATTGAAAATTTTTCATGATCATGCTTTGGTTTTATAAGTATAACTTGAGCTGTAGATTTCTGAATGAGTTGGTTTTTAATTCATAGTAAACTAGAGACATATTTCTACAACTTTTGTGCAGAAGTCGAATTTTAATTATGTCTTTAAGATTTTCAAAATTGACATGAATCTGAGTTTTAGCTTAGGCGATAGCATTACCAGGGACAAAAATCATGTCGTATGGTTATTGAATAAACTGTATTGATGTGGGCAAAATTATACTGAGGTGTCTTCCCCAAAGTTTTATTTATTCTCTTAGCTTTAAATTGGTATAAAGTTTGTAATTTTTGGATATCTGAGCTGAACGATATGAGTTGTACAATAAGAGGGAATGATCATGTTCTAGCCAAAAATTCAAATATGCATAGTCTGAGATATTTTGTCCATAACTCTTTGAATACTGAATGAAATTGGATGATCTTAGAGTCATTAGAAACTTAAGACAATGTAGAACAACTTTCTAGAAGAAAGTTTTCCCTAATTTTGTTATTTACCCTATCAGAGTAATTATGCAAAGTTGACCCGAAATTATGTGAATAGAAAATCTGAAATGGTCAATTAAGTTATGTAATGGATTTCACATATGCTTTATTATGATCCAAATTATAAATAAAAATGATGTTAAGGAGGGCTTTGATATCTGATCGATTTGATGATGAGAATTACAATTAGATACTCAAAATTGTCATTAAACATGCATTGTGCATACTTTCTATACATTAATGTGCATAAAAGAATACTTGTACATTTGTGCAAAAAATGTGATATTTATGAATGTGTTGTGTATGTTTTAGGGGAGCACATCAGACGTCAGTCGGACATTGCCGGACTATCTAAGCCTGTGAGTCAACCTAAATGATTTGATTTGAATTTAATTTTAATTTATTACACTTCCAATATCATTGAACTGATTGTGAGTTGTTTCTGGATTCTGAACCTGAGGTCCGAGAAGTTTAGTAGTTACGCATATATTGGGAGTGTTTTGATTTGATATGAATTTTGACATTCTATTCTCAATGAAAGTTGAATGTCGGACTTAGGTCCGATGGCTGTAAAATCTTGCCTAAGCATTTGTATAAGATTGTGATATATGAGATTTTTTTGAAATTGTTACATTTCATAAAATGCATGCTCAGATAAAGGCATTGTGACTTGATTTGCCAATATGAACCGCTTCCACGTAGAGCTTTGCTCTGTGATTTCTGATTTTGCATGTAGAGTTATGCTCAGTGATTCTGTTTGAATGAGCATTATGGGCCGGTATTTCTATAAGTTTGTGATAGGCACTCAATCACAAGAATAAGAAAGAATGTTGAGTCTCATGCATATAACATTATAAGATTGAATGAATAGCTGAAACAAATGATAATTGTTATGATCTATTTGTTATACTTGGCTATGTGGATTATGAGATTATATGTTATACCATGTTGTGCGAATATGTGGAGTGTATATATGATCTGAATGAATATATGCAAAATATGTGGTATGTATGTGTAATCTAGTGAAATAATTAATGATGGTTCACTCATTGAATTTGCAAAACTCATAAAAATTGCAACGTAATTTTTTTTCAGGTATAAGACAGGAGACTTAGTGTTTATTCTGGATTAGAAGAACGTTTTGGACTAAGTTATGGCTCAGAGGTTTGTCAGCTAATGTCAGAGGGTTATAGCTTTTATTTTGTAGTTTTTGCTATAACCTATGTGAGGTTTTGTATATATTCGTCTAATGAAGAGAGTGTAAATAGTTGTGAATGAATGCAATGAATCGTTTTAAATTTTGATAACTTCTGATTATGTTAGATGATTCCATGTGTAAGATGGATCTGTTTTGCTCTATCATGCCATTATCATAGGATATGTACTTCAATGTTCTTGAATGTTTGGGTATGTACCTTATGGTAGTGGGATGTTGCAACACAACAACACGTGACTAGGACAGTTACTCAAGTGGTGGAGTTTTGGTTATTGAAGTCTGTTGGGACCCGATCCGAAAACCGAATCCCAACCAGAGAAACGGAAAACGAATACGAATACGAACCAATATGAATCGAATCAAAGCAAGGAAATGAAACATAAGGCGAAATAAAATCAAATAGGAATCAAATGACGAATCGGATAAATCAAATCCGAAGGTAAATCGAATAACACAAAGCGGAAACAAATCGAAATGAAGCCAATTTTCGACATCCGTGAACAAATATCAAAGAAAGCGTTTGCGATGGTTGCGTTGGAAACCTTAAGACTATCAGTCTAAACTAATCCAAATCTGTGTACATTTTTTTTCATTTCCATTCCATTTCTTACAAAACGACTTCAATATCCAATTGAAATCATTCGCACTCAAACTCAATTTATTTGCTTCTGCATATGCAATCATATCTCATCGATTTAAACTCTCACCTTTTATTTCCATAAAATCACACACATTCCAATTTAAATACCATCAATTCTCAAACAATTAGCACTTTAAATATTTCAGACCAACCATCACAATCATATACCCAATTTCCATACACAAAATCCACAACTCGAATCATTATTCATTTTACTATTCCATATACAAATCCATAACTTAATCCAATACACATGTCCACAATTCATAATACAATCCCATAATAATACTTGTAATACAATAATTGACAAACTAGTCTTATACAAACCGATACAAAAATCCCATTTTCACAAAATACAAACGATACAAAATCGAATAACACGTCTTGACATTCTTTCATCCGATCTCCCGCTCGAAAACCTGGAGATGGGGATGAAAGGGGGGGTGAGCAAAAAGCTCGTGGATAATATGTTTATAAAATGAATAGATAAGCAAAACCCTTGAAATCTTTTTTTTCCTTTTCTGGTCTTAGAAAAACGTTTCTTTGAAATCCGTAAAGCACGTTTTGAAAAGTTCCTTTCTTGCTGTAGTCAAACTCGCAGTTTGTAAAACGTAAGATTCTTAGGCTTTCAGCCATAAATCCATAGATTGCAAAACATGAATGCATCAACTTGACAATTCATAAATGCAATGAAAAATCACATATGCAATGCACATAATTGGCTCGAGAGTTTCGTAAACACAACGAATAAACCAAATTTTATCGTAACACAACGAGTCCGATTTCTCAGGATCTCGTGGCCTCAAGCGGCCAGCCGGGAGTAGGCTTAAACGTCGATGTGCACGTGACTAACACAACGTTCCTCTCTCGCCACACAGAAGCACATATCATGCTCAAAATCATTTATCGCATGCTCTTTTCCGACTATACGAAATGCCATGTAATCTTTCGAGGCATGACACAATGTATGTTGTAATTCATCCAAAGTCCATGTATTGAATCAGAAATGATTTTTCAAATCATTCATACAATGATGCAATATTTATGATGCAATTGAAATCAGAAAATTTCTTTATTTAAAGAAAGCAATAGTGGCTTATAAATTCAAATTATAAACACATTACCCACCTCGAATCGATGCTAGAAACTTGTTCCTCGCTCCAATTTGTCCATTGATTCCTTTTTTCTTCCAATTTAACTTTACCTAAAGCAATTCCACCCAATTTCAACACCATGATCAACTTAATTACTCAAATTGAACTTAGAAAACATAAATCCCTCCTATATTCAAGCTTCCTAAATCATAAATTGTCAAAATCCCCAAATTCTAAATTTGGCATAAACCCTAATTAATTTCCATCAAAAATTAAACCCATCATACTACACAATCACTAAAATTGACTCCATAATACACAAACCCATATCATTTTCCATGATTATAAACCAAAAACTCTCTAAAAGATCAAAGATCGAAAATCAACTCTTACCTTCATCTTCTCCAATTTCGGATTTTCTTGGTTCATGATGGAGCTCTCTTCATTCTCCACCTTTCTCTCTCTTAGAATAACATGAAACTCCCTCTCCAATTGGTGAAAAACCGAACCCTAGCTTTCTCCCCTTTTCTTTCTTCTTCTCTCCCGAAGCTTCTCTCCCTTCTCTCTTCTTATTTTTCTTTCCTTTTATTCAAGTGTCGTGCCTCACTTAATAAAAACAACAGCCAAATCCTTTTTATAGTACCATGTCATTTAATGAATGGGGAATGACCCATAAGCCCCTCCATTTAAGCCTATAAACTTAATCCTTTAAGTAACCTTCCAAAATTGCCCCTTCATTGGTCTTTATAACTGACATCTTGTCTGATTATTTAGATCAGGTAAATGAAGTATTTTAATAAGACTTTCTTTTAGGGAAATTTCTCTCTATGTCTTACGAATCCAACACTTCAAGAATCAGATCGATCGGAGCTCTATAGCTCAAGATATCTCAAAATACTGAAGTCAGTTCTTCAAACCCGAGGCTGAACACTACCCCTAACTTCCGACCTATATTTGGAAGTCTTAGAGGCTAAATTATAGCTCGGATCCCATAAAATTTGTATCCCCATGTCTCTATTTTCATTACCAACAAGAACTAACTCAATCGGAGCTCTATCGATCGAGATATCTCCAAAATACTGAACACTGTTCAGCCATTACAGAACTAAGACTGAACATTACATCTAACTTCCGATCCGTATTTGAAAGTCTTAGGGGCTCCATTGTCGATCGGCTCCTTCATAACATTTGTAGCCCCATCTCTCTAGTTTAATGCTCAAAATGAATCAGATCAATCCGAGCTCTAGTGACCTATATATCTCAAAAATTTTGAACACTGTTTAACCATTACAACACCGGGACTGAACACTACACTGAACTTCCGACCTATATTTGGAAGTCTTAGAGGCTACATTATAGCTCGACACCTTCATAACATTTGTATCCCCATATCTCTAGTTTAAGTTCCATAAAGAATCAGATCAATCGGAACTCTACCGATCGAGATATCTCCAAAATACTGAACACTATTCAGTCCTTACAACACCAAGACTGAACACTACACTAAACTTCTGACCTATATTTGGAAGTCTTATAGGCTACATTATAGCTTGGCTCCTTCATAACATTTGTAGCCCCATATATCTAGTTTAATGAGAAACAAGAATCAACGCAATCCAAGCTCTATAGCTCAAGTTATCTTCAATTTACTGAAGCACAGTCAGACTTAATCAACTTATCGTCATACTTTGTTTCAATACCGACCTGCTATGCGACCTTTGCGATCGATTTTCAGCCGACCGACCTCTCTTCCTTGTTTTGACCATAACTTCTTTGTATGACATCCGATCGACCTAATTTTTGAAGCATTGGATTCTTAAGACATTTTTTTTATCTTTCCATACTAGATTGATCAATTTTAGCACTAAATTGAAAAAGGTGCATTGAAACAAAATATGACGATCAGCTGATTAAGTCTTACTATGCTTCAGTAAATTGAAGATAACCTGAGCTATAGAGCTCGGATTGAGTTGATTCTTGTTTCTAATTAAACTATATATATGGGGCTACAAATGTTATCAAGGAGCCGAGCTATAATGTAGCCTCTAAGACTTCCAAATATAGGTCGGAAGTTTAGTGTAGTGTTCAGTCTTGGTGTTGTAAGGACTGAATAGTGTTCAGTATTTTGAAGATATCTCGATCGGTAGAGTTCCGATCGATCTGATTCTTCTTGGAAATTAAACTAGAGATATGGGGCTACAAATGTTATGAAGGAGCCGAGCTATAATTTAGCCTCTAAGACTTCCAAATATAGGTCGGACGTTAAGTCTACTGTTTAGTCCCGGTGTTGTAATGGCTGAACAGTGTTCAGTATTTTGGAGATATATAGGTCTCTATAGCTCGGATTGATCTGATTCATTTTGAGAATTAAACTATAGAGATGGGGCTACAAATGTTATGAAGGAGCCGATCGACAATGGAGCCCCTAAGAGTTTCAAATACGGATCGGAAGTTAGATGTAATGTTCAGTCTTAGTTCTGTAATGGCTGAACAGTGTTCAGTATTTTGGAGATATTTCGATCGATAGAGCTCCGATTTAGTTGGTTCTTATTTTTAATGAAAATAGAGACATGGGGCTACAAATTTTATGAAGGATCCAAGCTATAATTTAGCCTCTAAGACTTCCAAATATGGGTCGGAAGTTAGGGGTAGTGTTCAAATTTCTGTCCAAGAATGACTTCAATATTTTGGAGATATCTTGAGCTATAGAGCTTCGATCAATCCGATTCTTGAAGCGTTGGATTCCTAAGACATAGAGAGAAATTTACCTAAAAGAAATTCTTATTAAAGTACTTCATTTACCTGGTCGAAATAATCAGACAAGATGTCAGTTATAAAGACCAATGAAGGGGCAATTTTGGAAGGTTACTTAAAGGATTAAGTTTATAGGCTTAAATGGAGGGGCTTATGGGTCATTCCCCATTCATTAAATGACATGGTACTATAAAAAAGATTGGGCTGTTGTTTTTATTAAGTGAGGCACGACACTTGAACAAAAGGAAAGAAAAATAAGAAGAGAGAAAGGAGAGAAGCTTCGGGAGAGAAGATGAAAGAAAAGGGGAGAAAGCTAGGGTTCAGTTTTTCACCAATTGGAGAGGGAGTTTGATGTTGTTCTAAGAGAGAGAAAGGTGGAGAATGAAGAGAGCTCCATCATGAACCAAGAAAATCCAAAATTGGAGAAGATGAAGGTAAGAGTCGATTTTCGATCTTTAATCTTTTAGAGAGTTTTTGGTTTAGAATCATGGAAAATGATATGGGTTTGTGTATTATGGAGTCAATTTTAGTGATTGCGTAGTATGATGGGTTTAATTTTGGATGGAAATTAATTAGGGTTTATGCCAAATTTAGAATTTGGGGATTTTGACAATTTATGATTTAGGAAGCTTAAATATAGGAGGGATTTATGTTTTCTAAGTTCAATTTGAGTAATTAAGTTGCTCATGGTGTTGAAATTGGGTGGAATTGCTTTAGGTAAAGTTAAATTGGAAGAAAGAAGGAATCAATGGACAAATTGGAGCAAGGAACAAGTTTCTAGCATCGATTCGAGGTGGGTAATGTGTTTATAATTTGAATTTATAAGCCACTATTGCTTTCTTTAAATAAAGAAATTTTCTGATTTCAATTGCATCATAAATGTTGCATCATTGTATGAATGATTTGAAAAATCATTTCTGATTCAATACATGGACTTTGGATGAATTACAACATACATTGTGTCATGCCTCGAAAGATTACATGGCATTTCGTATAGTCGGAAAAGAGCATGCGATAAATGATTTTGAGCATGATATGTGGTGAATGCTGTCGCCTGCAACCAAATATAAAAAGAAACCAACTTCCTGCAACACAAATTAATGTAGTAGTGGAAAGTCGGGATCGTTCCCACGAGGAATTCAGACGTTAGTAGTTACGCAATAAGAAAAGGGGGTTTTGCAATTCGGGAATTAAACAGAAATTAATTGGAAATTGACATTGAAAAATAACTAGAAACAAAATAATGAGAATTTAACAATCAATAGAAATAAATCTTGGTTTCCGGTCTCCTTCATTATTGAACTTGCGTTGATCATCGACACTAAAAATAACCAATTCATTAGTTCAACATTCGTCGCGGTAAATTTCTTTACCTATTTTCTCTTATGTTTAGTCAACCAAAACATGTATTTGAATTAACCCTTATTAATTAATAACCTGGATACGATCTCAGATTTAATTAATTAATAGCTTTACGAATCAAGAAAATCGACGAACTAAACAACATACATACGATGTACATTTAGCCTAGACGATTTTTTTTCCTAGAACCATGTCCCTAACGTAGTAGACAAAAATCCTAGTCGCTACTTTTGATTAAAAGAATTGAACATCAACCTTTTTAATCTAGCGATTGATTGAATAAAAATACAAACTAGTTGCGCACCTAGCTATCAAATTAAACAATCAAACAATGACCCAGAAAATAATTGATACTTGACTAATAAATTGATTGAAATAAAGAACACAATCTCACAATATGCAAAGTTCAATAACTAGGATTCCGTAAACCAAGAAATAAAATTTAGTTACCCAACATCATGATTTCCCTATCTATTCTGACTATCACTGGCGTTGGGACTGTTGTAGACATTCTTCTCTTCTCTTCTATCTGCGGCAATCTCCAGAATTTTTCTACACTGCTCTTTTTTTTTTCTTTTTTTTTCTCTACCTTATTTCTGTATCTTTTTCTTCTTGCGCCAACCCCTGCTGCCTCTGCCTTTCTTCATTTTTTAAGCCTTTCTCTTACGTTGTTTTATTCATTAATTTTGGGATTTGCATTGATTTTAGCAGCTGCTGCACTCTTGATTTTTCTCTCTTTTCCAGCACTGCCACCGAACTCCTCATCTTGTTTCTGTTTATTTTCACGCCTGCTAATTTATTCCTTTGTTTGCGCTTCAAATGCTGGGTCATCCAACGCCGCCGCCTTCTTTTTCTTCTCTAACGCAACCTCTCTTCTCTTGGTGTACTGTGCGTTGTCGTCTCTCACTCCTAAGTCTCCCTTCTGGCTTTATTTTGTCTCTACCCTGTTTAATTCACAGGCTTGCATTGATTTTTTTTCCTGGACAGCTTCCTTGAGCGTCAGATACGTTGGCCTCCCTCCACTTGTTTTTGTGTTTCAGCTCATTTCTTTAATTAATTCCCTGCGTGATTTGCGTCAAGCTCCATGTCTGTTTCTGCCTAGCGTATTTATTGCATCTGTAGCTGTCCTCATTTCATTTGCCCACATGTATGCCTTACTTCTAATTCAATTTCTAGACAAACTCTCCACTGTTCCTCTCATGTTTAATATATGCGTGTGTTACCCTCCAACTGGCTGTCCCTTTCTGCCTCTCCACGTGTTGCTTCTCTTCTTGGTTGTTAATTTGCTACTTCACAGCTGCTACTTGTCTCAAACTTTGCTTTATTCCTAGCCTCCTTCACCAACGTTGCTGCTAGCTACAAGTCTCCTCACTATTGCTTGATGTGACAATTAAAGGTCACTTATCAAGTTAAAACCTTTGCTCCACTCTTCTGCATGCTTCCTTGTGCGTGGATGGGCTGCTCATCTCTTGTTGCCTCCAGCTGTCTCCAACGATTCTTCAAGCTTTTGCTGACTTAATATGGGACCATTAAAGAGCCTAAAAATTCTCCAAGCCCTTCTCCACTTGTGCGTTTCTTCTTCAATTAAAAACCTCCTCCTTTATTACTTGATTAGACAAATAAAGGCTCAATCTACACGCAGCCCTCCTTTGTATCTTGCTTTCACGTGCTTCCTTTTTTAGCTGATTTATAGTTTGTTCCTATTGATTTTCAACGCTACACAATGCCGCTGGTCCCTCTTATCTGCCTTGGGTCACGCATATGTCCCTTTAAAACCTCTTGCTCTTCTCTGTTGCTCATTTGTGACTCTTCCTTTCACTATGCGATGATTTGACAATTTAAAATCCAACTCTTTAAACCCTCTTGCGTGCTCTCCTTTTGTAATTAATTCATGGGACCCATCTGGTTTGACAATTAAAATTGCTACCTTCTTGCTCCTTTCCCACTGCTGCGCATGCTATCAATTAAGAGAGCCCCTTCTATTTTTCTTCCATGTCAGCCCTCTTGATTTGTGTACTGTGCGTTTTCATTCAAAACTCTCAACACAGCTTGCCGTTTCCTTCTATTATTGCGTGATTTTTTTTCCCTCAATGTTGAGCGATTTTTTTTTTCAAAATTGTCGCGATTCTTTCTACTTGTCTCCAAAATCCACCTTGACATAAAACAAGATTAATTTCTATTAAGTACAACTTCAAACCTCAAGAATAAAGAAAATTAACACACAAAAAGATAGAAAATAAAGACACTAACAAACTCCCCCACACTTAACCTTTTGCTCGTCCTCGAGCAAATTAAACATGACCATCAAATTCTATCAATTTATTTTCAAAGAGACTAAACACATGAAATCATTTAAACTTTGGCCAACTAAATGTCAAGCTACCACAGACATCATGATCAGTTTTAATCGGTGCACATAAACAAACTCAATTTATGAAACTATCATTCAAAGATAAGCATAAATTCACAATGAATTTTCCTCATGATATTCACTCATTTCACTCCAGTGTTTATAGGTTGTGTTTCGCTCAAAAACTCCCTATAGGAAATCACACTATCATAGGCTTGCAAATACACCAATTCTCTTCTATAATGATTACATATTAAAATAGATCAAAAGGGCTTCATTTGAGGTTGTAATGGGGCTAAGGTTAAGGTGAGTCAAAAGGATTTGAAAGTGTTCTTCACAAGCAGTCATAAAGCACTAAATATACAAATGGACAACAAAACGTATTTCTGAGAATTGCATGTAAACTAACTACTCAAAATTTATTTTTACTACTATACTTTTTTTTTGTTTTGTTTTTTTTTAATACGAAGGAAACAATAATCAAAACAGCAGCTAAATACAATGTGCTATATGAGTAGAAGTACTAGTGAACTCTTCTCAGAAAATAAAATAAAGCCAAAAGTCCCAAAACTAGCTAACTCAGTGCTTTATTAAACTTGTGAATAGGTAAGGTTAACAGGGTTTGTTGTTTCAGAATGAGTTTTTTTTTTATAATTGAAACAAAATGGGTAAAGGCTCAAAGGGATTTGCAAGGGTAACTAAGAAAGGTGGATCATTTAAGTCAAGGGCTAAAAGAAAAATGGCCTTAATCATTTCTATTTAACATGCATCTAATAGATTCAAACGGGTTCAAAGCAAGTTCTGAAGGTAATACCTAAGGGAGTATCACACACAAAAAGAAATGAAATGACTTTTGAATTGAGTCATATAGGCTCAAATTCTCACATAGGCTCAATTGAAAATCTATTATGCTTTCATACATTATCTAATCACTCAAGCATCAATTTATTGAGCAAGTTTATGTACCCAACTACTTTAATCAATCAACATGATTCACCATCTATTCAACTGGCCTAATTTGACTTCATGCACGCAATTCAGTCTCATTCCAACTACTAAGATAAAATTGCATGTTTTAACACATATCACATGCAAATTAAAAGACAAAAAAAAATAAAAACACATGTTTTTTTGAATACGAAGGAAACAATAATCAAAACAGCAGCTAAATACAATGTGCTATATGAGTAGAAGTACTAGTGAACTCTTCTCAGAAAATAAAATAAAGCCAAAAGTCCCAAAACTAGCTAACTCAGTGCTTTATTAAACTTGTGAATATGTAAGGTTAACAGGGTTTGTTGTTTTAGAATGAGTTTTTTTTTTAATAATTGAAACAAAATGGGTAAAGGCTCAAAGGGATTTGCAAGGGTAACTAAGAAAGGTGGATCATTTAAGTCAAGGGCTAAAAGAAAAATGGCCTTAATCATTTCTATTTAACATGCATCTAATAGATTCAAACCGGTTCAAAGCAAGTTCTGAAGGTAATACCTAAGGGAGTATCACACACAAAAAGAAATGAAATGACTTTTGAATTGAGTCATATAGGCTCAAATTCTCACATAGGCTCAATTGAAAATCCATTATGCTTTCATACATTATCTAATCACTCAAGCATCAATTTATTGAGCAAGCTTATGTACCCAACTACTTTAATCAATCAACATGATTCACCATCTATTCAACTAGCCTAATTTGACTTCAAGCACGCAATTCAGTCTCATTCCAACTACTAAGATAAAATTGCATGTTTTAACACATATCACATGCAAATTAAAAGACAAAAAAAAATCGAAATCAAAATGAACAAAGAAACAATAAATTCAAAACACACAGTCTTAAAAACATTCAATGCTTCCCCCCCACACTTAATCTACATTGTCCTCAATGTACTCGCAACAAGAAAACGCAAGAAAATAAAGAAAGTAAAGGTTTAAGAAGCTTCTCTGTCAATGTATCAAGGTGTTGGTGGAAAAGACGGTTGAACTTGGTGCTGCGCCAATCGGTCTAATCTACACTTCTCGTCTGCCTGTGCGTTTTGGAATGAAACGCGTGCCTCGTTTTAACAAAGGCCCATGACCTATGTAACTCTTTAATTGTCCCATTCAGAAACAAGAATAACGTTAGTACCATTAATGGAGAATGAGCCATGCAACCCCCAACGCAAATTTTTTTTTTGAAAACTACGATAAATAAAATGAAATGAAAACAAAAATGCAGAAAAACTTAAATTAAAATAAATCTTGAGTTGCCTCTCAAGAGCACTTCTTTAACGCCATATTAGCTAGACGAAAAACCATTAACTCACTCAGAGTAAACTGGCTCACCAGCTTCAATTTCGGCCCACGCCTTCAACTCAGAAATTCTCATAATATGGTTTCAATCGATGTCCATTAACTTTAAACACTTTAAAAGTGTCCAAACTCTGAATTTCAACTGCACCATGTGAGAAAACATTAGTAACAACAAATGGACCTATCCAACGAGATCATAATTTACTAGGAAAGAGCTTTAATTTCGAGTGATAAAGAAGGACTTTTTGACCTATGGAAAATTCTTTTCTAGTTAAGATTTTGTCATGAAAGGCCTTAGTCTTTTCTTTATAGATTTTCGCATTCTCATAAGCTTCATTACGTATCTCTTCCAACTCTTGCAATTGTAATTTCCGATTTATTCCAACCTCAGTTAAATCCAAATTGCATTGTTTGACAGCCCAATAAGCTTTATGTTCCAATTCTACAGGTAAGTGACAAGGTTTTCCGAATACTAACCTGTATGGCGACATACCAATAGGAGTTTTATATGCTGTCTTGTATGCCCATAGTGCGTCGTCTAGGCGCAAACTCCAATCCTTCCTGTTAGGATTAACCACTTTCTCCAAAATTGACTTGATTTCCCTGTTAGAAACTTCAGCTTGTCCACTTGTTTGGGGATGGTATGCTGTTGAAATTCGATGTGTAACACCATATTTCTTCAGTAAAGCCTCAAAAATTTGATTACAAAAATGAGTCCCGCGGTCACTGATTATTGCTCTAGGCACTCCAAACCTGACAAAAATATGAGATTTAACAAAATCAACAACAACTTTAGCATTATCAATGTGAGTCGCCTTAGCTTCAACCCATTTTGAAACATAATCCACAGCAACAAGAATATATGTCTTACCGAAAGATGAAGGAAAAGGGCCCATAAAATCAATTCCCCACACATCAAAAATTTCACATACCAGGATATTCGTCAGTGGCATTTGGTCTCTTGGTCCTAACCCACCTGTTCTTTGACATCGATCACAAGACTTGCAAAATATATAAGCATCATAAAATAGTTTAGGCCAAAACAAACCACATTCAAGCACTTTACGGGCTGTCCTTCTAGGACCAAAGTGTCCACCGCATGCAAAAGAATGGCAAAAATTCAATATTGAAGGGATCTCATCATCGATACACATCGCCTAATAATTTGATCGTAACAATATTTCCACGTATGTGGTTCATCCCATGCATAATATTTAGCTTCTCTTTTGATTTTATCTTTTTCAGCTCGTGATAAAGTACTAGGTAAAGACTTGGTAATCAGAAAATTGACTATGTCAGCATACCAAGGTGTTACCTGTTGTGTGGCAAATAGATGTTCGTCTAGAAATTCATCTTTCAGACTGTCTGAAGTTTTGTCTAGACGAATACAACTAAGGTGATCTGCAACCAGATTCTCAGTTCCCTTTTTGTCCCGTATCTCCACATCAAATTCTTGCAGTAGGAGAATCCAACGAATAAGACGTGGCTTTGCTTCCTTTTTCGACAACAAATACTTCAACGCAGCATGATCTGAATAAACTATGACATGTGTGCCTAACAAATATGAACGGAACTTCTCTAACCCAAAAACAACTGCTAATAATTCTTTTTCTGTTGTTGAATAGTTTTTCAAGGCCGCTTAGCATCATCAAGCATAGTAAATCACACGTGGTGCTCTATTCATCCTTTGCCCCGAACAACACCTAACGATAGTCACTCGTGATCGCACATCATCTCAAATGGAAGACTCCATCTGAGGTCTGATTATTGGAGCAGAAATTAGCTTCTCCTTTAATTCGCCAAATGCTTTCCTACATGCTTCATCAAACTTGAACTCCACGCCTTTTCAAGTAACTTGCATAAAGGTTGAGTGGTCTTGAAAAATCTTTGATAAAGCGTCGATAGAAACCTGCATGTCCAAGAAAAGAACGCACTTCCGTATACACTTACGGGTAAGGAAGAGATTCAATGATTTCTATCTTAGCCTTATCAACCTCAATTCCTTAGAAGATACTACATGACCTAAGATTATCCTTGATCAACCATAAAATGACATTTTCATAATTCGAATCAAATTATTTTCAATGCAACGCTCTAAAATTTTTCAAGGTTAATCAAGCAAGTATCAAAGACTCACCATAAACCGTAAAGTCGCCCATAAAACTTCAATCTGACCATCCACATAATCAGAAAAATACTTACCATACATCTTTGAATGTGGCGGGTGCATTACATAGTCCAAAAGGCATTCGTCGACACGCAAAGGTGCCAAAAGGACATGTGAAAGTCGTTTTTCCTGGTCCTCTGTGCAATGTAAATTTGATGATAACCCGAGTAACCATCTAAACAACAATAATGAGTTTTCCCCGCAAGTTTTTCAAGCATCCGTCAATAAAAGGAAGTGGAAATGATCTTTGAGTAATCGAATTTAATTTTCAGAATCAATACAAACCTCCACCTATTTTGTACACGGGTGGGTATTAATTCACCGATGTGTTCTCTACCACAGCTACTCCAGTCTTCTTAGGAACCACTTGTACTGGACTTACCCATTTACTATCCGAAATTGGATAGATTATTCCAGCATCTAGAGCTTCAATCTCCTTTTGACTACCTCCATCATTGGTGGGTTCAATCTTCGTTGTGGTCGTCTTATTTCCTTAGCTCCATCTTCCAATAAAATTGATGCATACAAATTGATGGGCTAATCCTTTCAAATCGCCACAGTCCATCCAAAAGCATCTTTGTAAGTTTTCAAAATACTTAATAATTATGCTTCTGCAAAGATGTCGATGTGCTTGAAATAATAACAGGAAGAGTTTCATGCTCACCTAAATACACATATTTCAAGTTACCTGGAAGAGCCTTCAACTCCAATTTTGGTGGCTGTATGAGAGATGGCAACAACTTCGGATTATTTCTATTGAGTTCTAGAAAACGAACCTGTTCCTCCAAGAATTGGCTCCGCTCTAAAATCTGGATAGTGTTATCCAGTTCTTCAGGAATTGCAAGAAAATCATCTAGTGTTTTTCCTTCCGAATATCCAAGCTATTTTCCAGCATCCATAACTTATCTAGTCCATCTAAACCGAATGTTTCTCACTAAAGTATCAAGAAAACTCACGAAACAAAAGAATGATCATCATTAGGAAATTTCATGGCATCATAAATATTGAACTTAATCACATCACCATCAAACTCCATAGTCAAGACCCATCATAGACATCAATTTTGTTCGAAGTTTTCAAAATGGTCTTCCCAATAAAATTGGGACTGAAGTGGATGAATCTTCATTGCCCATCCGTAAGACATAAAAGTCGCAGAAAGAGCATATTATTGACTTGAACTAGGACATCCTCAAGAACACCCTTCGGATAGGCATTAGATCGATCGCAAGTTGGATTATGACACCAGCTTTTCAGAGGCCCCATATTCAAAGATTCATAAATAGATTGAGGCATAACATTAATCAAGCACCTAAATCCAACAATGCTTTCTCAATTTCCAAATTACCTATTTTACAAGGGATTGTGAACATACCGGATCTCGACATTTAGGAGGTAACTTCTTTTGGAACACAAAGAAACATTCTCACCCAAATGCACCTTTTCATTGCCACTTAACTTTCTCTTTGAGGTACAAAGTTCCTTAAGAAATTTAGCATAACGAGGAATTTGTTTAATAGCATCAAGTAAAGGAATATTTACCGCACCTTGCGGAAAGTTTCCAAAATTTCTTTCTGTTGCTCCTCCTTCTTCGCTTGGCAAACCTCGCTAGGAAAAGAGGTTGTATAATCGAACTTAGGCATGACAATGGAAGAATCACCTCATTTTTCTCAGGACTTCTTTGGAACTTCTTTCTCTACTTCTTCTTCCACCTCTCGCTTAGAAACCTTTAGGGTAGGTTCCTTTAACTCTTTTCCACTTCGAAGTGTAATAGCACATGCACTCTTCTTTGGATTCATCTCAGGTTGAGAAGGAAGCTTTCCCAAATTTTGTGCCTCCAAATTTATTGATAGCAATCGCCATTTGGCTCATTTGAGTCTCAAGATTCTCAGATGTCGGCTTGGTATCTTGCTGAAATTTCATGGAGTTCTGTTGAAAGTTCACAGTATTTGTGGCTAATGTCTTGATTATATCCTCCAAAGAATTATTTGCACCAGAACTTTGTCCCATTTGCTGCTGCTGTCTACGCACATAAGGTTGCTTATATGGCTGAAAATTAGAACTTATTTGTTGTCCCTGATTGTTGCCATAACGGAGATTTGGATGATCTCACTAACCTGGATTATACGTGTTTGAAAATGGGTCATACTTCCTCTGAGGTTGTCCCAAATAATCACCCATTACCTTAGCTTCTTCAACATGGTCTTCTTGTAAAGTAGGACATATATCTGTAGGATGGCCAACCATAGAACAAATTCCACAAGTCTTAACTTCCTCTTTCTTAGATACCGCAAGTTGACGCACCAAAGAAGTCAAATCATCTAGTCTTCTTTCCAATGACGAAACTCCCATCTCATTAACATGTCTTGAACCATAATCATTCCGAGCTCCAAATTGTTGTGAGTTAGAAGCCATGGTTGAAATCAATTCCCATGCAATTCCGGTGTTTTATCAACTAGCCCCTCCACTTGCAAAGATCTATCATACTCCTCTCACCGGTGAAAGACCTTCATAAAATTATTGAATCAACAATTGCTCGCTGATTTGATGATGAGGGCAACTTGCACACAACTTCTTAAATCTCTCCCAATATTCATATAACGACTCTCTGTTGTTTTGTCGAATGCCACAAATTTCTTTTCTCGATATTGGCGGCCCCGGCAATGGGAAAATTTCTCCAAAATAACTTCTTCATCTCCGCCCATTCTCTAATACTTCCAAAGTAAATAATACAACCAGCTTGGGCATCGTCCTTCAAAGAAAAGGGAAAGCCCTCACTTTATCTCGCTTCTTCATGACATTTGTAGGCTTCATCCCCATACAAACAACATCAAACTCCTTCAGTGCTTATAAGGATCTTCTCCCAATGTTCCTCAAAAGTGGGTAACAAATGAATCAATCCCGACTTCACCAAAAGTGGTGTTATCACCCAAATTTGAAAAGTAATGCAATGAGGATGTCGGTCCTCGCTTGGAGCAACCCAACATGAAAGTACGATTTTCATCCATTTTTCTTTCCTTTGTCGTTTTATCTCAAGATTAGTCGTCTTTCTTTTGTCTGCTTTCTTAATGCCTTTGTTGTTTTCTCAATTTCAGGATTGTACTGTAAACTCTCGGTTTGATTCGAACACGTGACATACATTTTCCCCGAGAACGGCGCCAAAATTTGGTGAATGCTGTCGCCTGCAACCAAATATAAAAAGAAACCAACTTCCTGCAACACAAATTAATGTAGTAGTGGAAAGTCGGGATCGTTCCCACGAGGAATTCAGACGTTAGTAGTTACGCAATAAGAAAGGGGGGTTTTGCAATTCGGGAATTAAACAGAAATTAATTAGAAATTGAAATTGAAAAATAACTAGAAACAAAATAATGAGAATTTAACAATCAACAGAAATAAATCTTGGTTTTCGGTCTCCTTCATTATTGAACTTGCGTTGATCATCGACACTAAAAATAACCAATTCATTAGTTCAAGATTCATCGCGTAAATTTCTTTACCTATTTTCTTATGTTTAGTCAACCAAAACATGTATTTGAATTAACCCTTATTAATTAATAACCTGGATACGATCTCGATTTAATTAATTAATAGCTTTGCTAATCAAGAAAATCGATTTAACTAAACAACATACATACGATGTACATTTAGCCTAGATGATTATTTTCCTAGAACCATGTCCCTAACGTAGTAGACAAAAATCCTAGTCGCTACTTTTGATTAAAAAATTGAACGTCAACCTTTTAATCTAGCGATTGATTGAATAAAATACAAACTAGTTACAAGCACCTAGTCGCCAAATTAAACAATCAAACAATGACCCGTAAAATAATTGATACTTGACTAATAAATTGATTGAAATAAAGAAAACAATCTCACAACATGCAAAGTTCAATAACTAGGATTCCGTAAACCAAGAAATAAAATTTAGTTACCCAACATCATGATTTCCTATCTATTCGACTATCACCGGGCGTTGGGACCGTTGTAGACATTCTTCTTCTCTTCTATCTCGCGCAATCCCGTAATTTTTCTACACCGCTTTTTTTTTTTTTCTCTACCTTATTTCAGAACTTTGTTCTTCTTGCGCCAACCCCTGCTGCCTCTTCCTTTCTTCATTTTTTAAGCCTTTCTCTTGCGTTGTTTTCTCCATTAATTTTGGGATTTGGGTTGATTTTAGCAGCTGCCGCACTCTTGATTTTTCTCTTTTCCAAAGACCGCCACTAACTCCTCATCTTGTTTCGCTTATTTTCACGCTCGCTAATTTATTCCTTTGTTTGCGCTTCAAATGTCGGGTCATCCAATGCCGCCGCTTTCTTTTTTCTTCTCTAACGCAGCTCTCTTCTCTTGGTGTATCGTGCGTTGTCGCCTCTCACTCCTAAGTCTCCTTCCGCTTTATTTTGTCTCTCGCCTGCTTAATTCGCAGTTTATGTTGATTTTTTTTCTGACGCCTTCCTTGAGCGCCGACACGTTGGCCTCCCTCCACTTGTTTTTATGCTTTCAGCTCATTTCTTTAATTAATTCCTCGCGTGATTTGCGTCCAAGCTCCATGTCATTTACGCTTAGCGATTTATTGCATCTCAGAATGTCCTCATTTCATTTGCCCACATGTCCGCTTTACTTCTAATTCAATTTCTAGACAAACTCTCCACTGTTCCTCTCATGTTCAATATATGTGTGTGTTACCCTCCAACTGGCTGTCCCTTTCTGCCTCTCCACGTGTTGCTTCTCTTCTTGGTTGTTAATTTGCTACTTCACAGCGGCTACTTGTCTCACACTTTGCTTTATTCCTAGCCTCCTTCACCAACGTTGCTGCTAGCTACAAGTCTCCTCACTATTGCTTGATGTGACAATTAAAGGTCACTTATCAAGTTAAAACCTTTGCTCCACTCTTCTGCATGCTTCCTTATGCGTGGATGGGCTGCTCATCTCTTATTGCCTCCAGCTGTCTCCAACGATTCTTCAAGCTTTTGCTGACTTAATATGGGACCATTAAAGAACCTAAAAATTCTCCAAGCCCTTCTCCACTTCAGGCGCTTCTTCTTCAATTAAAAACCTCCTCCTTTATTACTTGATTAGACAAATAAAGGCTCAATCTACACGCAGCCCTCCTTTTTATCTTCATTGCCACGTGCTTCCTCTTTAGCTGATTTATAGTTTGTTCCTATTGATTTTCAACGCAACACACCGCCACTGGTCCTCTTATCCGCCTTGGGTCACGATATGTCCCTTTAAAACCTCTTGCTCTTCTCTGTTGCTCATGCGTGACTCTTCCTTTCACTATGCGATGATTTGACAATTTAAAATCCAACTCTTTAAACCTCTCTTGCGTGCTCTCCTTTTGTAATTAATTCATGGGACCCATCTGGTTTGACAATTAAAATTGCTACCTTCTTGCTCCTTTCCCACTGCAAGATGCTATCAATTAAGAGAGCCCTTCTATTTTTCTTCCATGTCACCCTCTTGATTTGTGTATCGTATGCTTTCATTCAAAACTCTCAACACAAATGCCGTTTCCTTCTATTATTGCGTGATTTTCTTTCCCTCAATGTTGAGCGATTTTTTTTTTTCAAAATTGTCGCGATTCTTTCTACTTGTCTCCAAAATCCACCTTGACATAAAACAAGATTAATTTCTATTAAGTACAACTTCAAACCTCAAGAATAAAGAAAATTAACACACAAAAAGATAGAAAATAAAGACACTAACAATATGTGCTTCTGTGTGGCGAGAGAGGAACGTTGTGTTAGTCACGTGCACATCGACGTTTAAGCCTACTCCCGGCAGGCCACTTGAGGCCACGAGATCCTGAGAAATCGGACTCGTTGTGTTTACGATAAACTTCGGTTTATTCGTTGTGTTTACGAAACTCTCGAGCCATTTGTGTGCATTGCATATGTGATTTGCCATTGCATTTATGAATTGTCAAGTTGATGCATTCATGTTTTGCAATCTATGGATTTATTGCTGAAAGCTTAAGAATTATACGTTTTACAAACTGCGAGTTTGACTACAGCAAGAAAGGAACTTTTCAAAACGTGCTTTACGGATTTCAAAGAAACGTTTTTCTAAGACCAGAAAAGGAAAAAAAAAGATTTCAAGGGCTTTGCTTATCTATTCGTTTTATAAACATATTATCCACGAGCTTTTTGCTCACCCCCCTTTCATCCCCATCTCCAGGTTTTCGAGCGGGAGATCGGATGAAAGAATGTCAAGACGTGTTATTCGATTTTGTATCGTTTGCATTTTGTGAAAAATGGAATTTTTGTATCGGTTTGTATAAGACTGGTTTGTCAATTATTGTATTACAAGTATTATTATGGGATTGTATTATGAATTGTGGACATGTGTATTGGATTAAGTTATGGATTTGTATATGGAATAGTAAAATGAATAATGATTCGAGTTATGGATTTTGTGTATGGAAATTGGGTATATGATTGTGATGATTGGTCTGAAATATTTAAAGTGATAATCGTTTGAGAATTGATGGTATTTAAATTAGAATGTGTGCGATTTTATGGAAATGAAAAGTGAGAGTTTAAATCGATGAGATATGATTGCATATGCAGACGCAAATAAATTGAGTTTGAGTGCGAATGATTTCAATTGGATATTGAAGTCGCTTTGTAAGAAATGGAATGGAAATGAAAAGAAAAATGTACATAGATTTGGATTAGTTTAAACTGATAGTCTTAAGGTTTCCAACGCAACCATCGCCGACGCTTTCTTTGATATTTGTTCACGGATGTCAAAAATTGGCTTCGTTTCGATTTTCTTCCGCTTTGTGTTATTCGATTTGCCTTCGGATTTGATTTATCCGATTCGTCATTTGATTCGTATCTGATTTGATTTCGCCTTATGTTTCGTTTCCTTGCTTTGATTCGATTCATATTAGTTCGTATTCGTATTCGTTTTCTGTTTCTCCGGTTGGGATCCGATTTCTGGATCGGGCCCCAACAAAGTTCCTGAGCGTGCACCTGGAATGTTATAATTTAAAAATAGAAAATAAATGGTGCGCTAAACGAGTTATTTCGATTCAAAACAATTATATAAATATTAACCTCCATAAAAAAACATTTTCTTTTCTTTTCAAGTAATAACCAATGCTCTTACAAAACATATTCTTTTCTTTTCATAGGATCAATGCACATGTAAAACAAAACATGCATATTTTTTTAGATCAAGTTTCTCTTTTCTTGTAAAGTAAATAGTGATGAAAATGATTACTTTCATGAACTTTCTTTTTAAAACATAGCCCATCACTATTTTTTTTGCCATCTAGTACCCCTAGGTCTAAGCCACAGAGCTAGTTCTGCATCGCTTACCCGTGCTTCGTTAACCTTTAGTGATGGAGCTGGTTCTGCATCGCTTACCCACATCAGGTTAACCACTATATACCGATTGCTATAAAGTTGGTCCTGTATTGCTTACCCATACCGATGCTAGCACTACATATAAATCAGTGGTTACGGAGTTGGTTCTACATCTCTTACCCATAACAGTGCTAGCACAATATATACTCCATACGTGTAAAGAGTGACTCACAGGCCATAATGACAAACACAACACCACCCACGTTAGTGACAGAAGCCCCTAAACACTGCCATACATGTTAGGACATACTTTGATCGATATAATCACATGTATAAAGACCTAACGACATACTATAGGCTAAACCATAATTATTATATGAGTGTGCCTCTTTTCAATACCAATTCAATTCATGTTCAAAGTCTATTTCCATGTTAATTTAAAGTATATGCAAATTTCAATTCAAAGCCAACTCAGAACATGTGTACATCTCATTGGCTTCCAAGTGCATCCAAATCTCAATTCAAGGCTAAATCAAAGCAAGCGCAAATAAAATTGGCTTTCAAATTCATACAACTCTTAGTTCATTGCCAAATCAAAGCATACGTAAACCTTATGAAAATTGACTTTTAAATTCAAGTAGTAGCACCAATTAAATTATTCATAAACATACATTTCATAGTAAGGAAAAAACCATCTTTATAAAATCAATTTAAAGATACACTTATAGTTTGTTGTTTATCATTAACCATCCTCACGTGTTCGATGCTTTTCCCTTACTAGTCCTAAGTCTACAATGTCAAGAAAACTTTATTGTCTTACTTAGCTATGAGGGAGATTCCTAAAGGGTTTTTAAAACCTACCAAGTACATTCATATCTTACCACCTTGTTCTACAATTTTATGACAAAGAACTTAGCTAAAATCTTAGCATTTAGTATGAATAAAATTCTGTTTTTTTTTTCATTTAACCATTGAGTAGTCATTGAACAATGTCCATAATTTATACATTGTGTCTTCTTTTGCAGATAATGCACAAATTAGATTATGTTTTGTTTTAGCATTTATTTGTGCTTTTTTTTATTAGCATCAGTCCACACTTCTACGTTATCTTAATCAGGAAGTGTAGCTCTAACTCTGATGGGTTGCCAGACTTCAATATCTATAGATTGGAGATAGATTGTCATTCTCTCTTTCCAGTATGAGTAATTATTTCCATTGAAGTAAGGAGGCTTTGAGACAAATTGTCTTTCAAAACTTCTCAAGGTGTTTACTATGATCCATCATATGTTGTAAAACCAAAAATTGTGAAACCTCACTTTGTTACCAAAATGATAAAGGAAACATATACAAGACGGAGGTAATTCTATGTGTCAAAATTTTTTTGCAAGTACTTCCAATTGATATAATAAATAGATCCTGGTTAACGAATAAAAACAGTAGGAGCGTTTCAGGCCTTAGAGCCTTTTAAACGACAGGAGCTTATTAAGCGATATTAGTGTTTTATAGGATAAGACCCTGCTCAAACGAAAGGAGCCTATTGAATGATGAATCCTGTTAAAACAATTTAAAAAATAAGGTGCCATTTAAAACTGAAAGGAACCTCTTGCAAGTTGAAAACAGAAGGAGCCTCTTATAAAAGTGAAGGAGCCTCTTGCTAAAAAGAACACACACACACACAATATAATGTGAAATTTTAAAAGAGAGAGAGAAGAATGACACAATCAATTTATGCTAGTTCAGTTTACAACCCAACCCTACATACAGTCCCCAAGTATCCAACTTGAGTATTTCACTATAAGAATCTGAGTATTAAATTCGACGAGTCTTTCCAAACTCACGAGTGCATATTTTTCAAAGTTCTCTAACCTTCCATCCTCGAAGTGTATAACAAGTTTCTAAAAGGTCACAAAAAAATAAAATAAAAATTCTCTCTTGATAGAGTGATTTCACTTTCTAAGGCACGATATGAATGATACAACTCTCAAGAATATGAATGTTGTTCAAATGTTTCAAAAGTTTAAGTATATTCGTTACTTCACAAATATTGTTGTTTTTCTTTAAATAGTCAATTTCTTTAACTAGCCATTGCTTCACTTATGTCTTTAGCCAATTGGATCGATTTAAATCTAAATAATCTCGATATCATCTTTGATAAACATCTTCTAGTAATCATGGAGCTAATATACAATCTTCAAATTAGTAGGATCCTTTCGGTTAAACTATTTCTAATAAGGTAAGTTCATAAAGAAGGTTCCTATAAGAAAGAAAGCGTATTTCTTATGATTTTATTTCCTTTTGAGAATTATAACGTTAAATATAAAAGGAAATAAATCCAATTTGAATTTTGAAATATTATATAATTATCATTAAAATTGTTAAATATAATTCTCGAGCTAACAAAAATGTATGATTATTGACTTGCAGTAGCATATTTTTAGGAGATTAACTTGTGTTAGTGGATGGCTAGTTAAAGGGTTGTTAGTTATGATTAATGGGTTGTTACTAGATTGTAATGAGACATTATCGTCTCATAGTTTGTTATATTTTCTTATGTATAAAAGGTCAGTTTATGGATGAATGCAGTGAAGTTTTTCCATCTCAATTTCTTGCCTACCATTTATTTGTTGAAAGTTCCCTTATAGATTTTGTTCTTATCAATAGCCTATTCTCTTATATATGGTATTAGAGCTAAGGTACACTTCCAAATGGCCAATAATCATGTTGGAGTAAACATCTCACAACCTTCATTTCCAAATTTTCAAGGTATGAACTACGATGTGTAGAATACCAAAATGAAGAGATTATTTTTATCCCAAGAACTATAGGATTTGCTGGAGAATGGTTATAATGAATATGTGACAATAACTGATAATATTAGAGAACATAGGGATAGTCAGTGCTGCACTGGAAGAATTAGTTGCATAGTTCACCTCCACTGGTGCATGTGCAGCATGTACAGTAGCTGCAGGTGGTGTACCTTTGCTTGACCTTTCCCTCTGCATTTTCCACCCTTCTACCTAAGACACCAATGGAGTTGGTAGCATGTTGTGATGTCATGATTAGCTTTTCCAAAATGTCCACATATAAGGTGATTACTTTGTACTGAAACTTCACCTGAAACAGATCGTGAAGATGCAGTTTGATTTCATTTTGGCGGGGAAATCTATACATCGTATCCCACAACATCCACTTGTTCATCCCGGGGGCGAATAATCTCTCTGTCTGTTCTCTCTTATGTTTTCATAGGGTAAACACGATTGAATGAAGGTAATGGTGAGGCATTTATAATTTGATTTCTCAAATTCCTATAAGTTTAAGAAATTGGTAATACTCGATTTTTTTCAATTTCTTCAGTCATAAATTTCAGCACCACACACTTGTCACCACACTAACACAACGGAATCGACCTACAACTATCCAATTCGTCCCACAATCCTCTGAGTTTAGTGTAATATGTCCCAATGGATGTCGCCTTGATGGTAGGAAGGCTTGATTTTAACTGATATTGACGGGAACATTTTCAACGTCATAATGTTCCGCTAAATCATCCCACAATTCCTTGTCTCAAAATACGGAATACACGACTGGAGTTGTAGATTAAAAATATTATGTATCCATCCATTAACCATGGAGTTACATACCTCCTAAGAGTATACCTCTTCCAAATTGGTTTCCTATGACTTTTGGAATGAGTCGTTTATAAAGGCTAATTTGTTATTGGCCTTCAAACCATTTTTCATTGACTTTGATCAATTATCATAATTGGATTCACCTCGAAAGACCACGTTTGTCAAAAGAAGACCTATATTTTTCAAGGAGTGAACAAAATCCAGTGAACTAGGGTCTGAGATCTTGAGTGCTTCGCTCTATTCACTATTATTGTCTATGGATGACTTTGTGCTAAAGGTGGTTGTTAGGCAGTAGAAACGTGTCGACAATTGCAATAGATGGGTGACTAAAAATATTAGGGTTTTCCAGGAAAAAACTTTGATAACATTTCAAGTTTTGGGAAGATTTAACTTTCGTATTTCATTAACTATGAAGGCCTTAAATAGTCGTGCAAAGTTACAAAGTGAGTAATATATCAAAATTGAAGACTATAGAAGATTACGGAAATATATACAATAAATACAGAGATATGTAAAGCAAATATATCGCTAATATGAGAAAGTAATGCTCAGGGAAGATGACTCCATTTTGTTCAAGTTTGCCGATAAAACCAACCCCAACGAGATTATAGAATAGGGCTTGTGGCACGTCGAAGGTAACCCCTCTTCATCCAGAAATGAAGGCCGAGAATGGAAATGGACAAAGGTCAAATAGACACCTTGCCACTATGGGTACAGTTCCATAATGTCTTGATGGAGTTTTGGACCACTGAGGGTCTTAGCTACATGGCTAACTCCTTGAGTAAACCCATTTGTATGAATTCCCAAACTGCAATGATGGAACTACTTTGCTATGCTAAAATGTGCGTTGAAGTGTCAAAAAAAGGCCTCCCTACCTGATTAACTTCCCATTCTTCTGCTGACTGACAAGGGTGAACTGGAGAAGACGGTCATACCCATCTCCTATCCTTGGAAATCGACGAATGATAACAAAATCTGGAAGCCTACAAGTAAGTTGTTTCAAACTAGATGGCAGGATGAGTTATTGGATTCTGGTGTAGTTGATGATAAGAATGGTGCGATAAATGAAGACAGGAGAGTTGTCTATGAATCACCCTTAGCTAAGGTAAATAATAACTTTAGTAGTGATGTAGAAGTTGTTAATAGTATGATCTGTTAACGATCTAGAAGGGGGGGTTGAATAGATCTTTAAATCTTTTTGAGAATTTCTACAATAAAATCAAAAGTTAATTCACACAATAGTAATTTAAACAAATTTAAATACAAAGAGTTAGGAAGAAGATCAAACACTATTTTTACAGAGGTTCGGTGCTAAGACCTACGTCCTCTACCTAAGCTCCCATTTAGGATTTTGCAAACCACTTTATTACACACTTTGTAGTTCAGTGTGAACTCTTACAATCCCGCTTGATTTTCGACTCAAGCTACCTTTACACTTGATTTGTCTTCCGGCACAAATCCTACCAATACCGTTTGATTTTCGGCTCAAGTAACCTTTACAGATGATTTGTCTTTTGGCACAAATCCTACCAACAATACTTGATTTTCGGCTCAAGCTACCTCACACGTGACCTTTCACTAGTCACTCAATTTGTAAAAGAAATAGGATAAAGATCTAAGAACAAGTGCTCAATACAAATGTAAACAAAGTAAGAATAATGATGAGCAATTTGGAGCAAGATAAGAGTATTTTGGCTTGTAGAACTTGTGTCACTTCTTCATCAATCATCCACCCTTTATATAAGAAGAAATATAGCTGTTGGGAACCCATATAGCCGTTGCATGATTGTTATGACCGTTCCTTAACAATCTCCCTTCCATTTTTGGCTAATTGGACCGTTGGAATTTATTTGTTGTAACGATAAGTTGACTTGTCGAGTTGTATAAGTCGACTTGTGACCATAAGTCGACTTGTCGAGTTGTATAAGTCGACTTGTGACAACATTTTACGTAAACTTGCATCTCCGCTCTTCTATAAGTCGACTTGTGATGTGTAAGTCGACTTGTGGTCCACGATAAGTCGACTTGTATGCTGTTAGTCGACTTGTGTTGACATATCTTCATATATTAGTCGACATATGATGTTCTAGTCGACTTATGTAAGCTTCAACGGTAATATCTACTCAAATCTTTTATAATCTTCATTATTTAAGTCTCTTTCACTTATAGGAAACTTCCATCTTGATTCTTCAATGATTAAACACTTGCCCATCTTGATTTGTACAATTCTTTCATTGAATATCAATCCCAAAATACCTGAAACAAGTTCTTAACCAATTCTATATATTTTATTATTATCAAAACATAAGTGGAATTAATTTGTCAACCACCATTGGTCCAACAATCTCCCCCTTTTTGATAATGACAAAATACTTAGAAATTGTTTAAAAATGAAAACAAAGAAACATTGATCAAGGTTTTATACCTTGTCATTTTGGTTAGAAGTCTCCCTCAATCATATAAATCATTGAATTTTAATAACCTTGAAAAATCAATTAAAATTTTAACAAACTCCCCCTTAATCAAGTAACTAATGAATATCCAATTTCTCATTTTTCTCCCCCTTTTTGTCATAATCAAAACAACTAATACAAACCAACAATAGATGAAATATGGCAATCACATTAAATAGAGAAACAAGTCATCAAATACAAATAGTCTCAAGTAGCAAGCAAATACAAATGATATGAAATGTTGGTCTTGGCTAGATACAAAAATCATCATGGTGGAGAAACATCATCATGAATAAATCTCAAAAGTAGAAGAGAATATGTTATCGGAGATATTAGGAAAAAGAGAATTTTTGAAGAAGAACCAGATAACTTATATTCGACTGGTAGCTCATAAGCAAACATAAAGAAAATGCAAAGTCATAACATAACAATCCAACAATTAATACAAATATCATAAAGTCATAAGAAGCACCACACACTTGAAATAGCATAAGAAACCGTGTAGACATAAGTCGACTTGTTTACCTCCATAAGTCGACTTATCCTGAAATTTCTTCATTCCCAAAGGTTGTGTATATCATAGGTCGACTTATTGACCTACATAAGTCAACTTTGTTGTTGTCTCTACTCATATGTCTTGAACTTCCACTATCAGTGTACCATGTGCTTGGTGGATCTTCATTCCTTGCTTGTACCTACAACTGCAACATCCTTTCTTTTCATTGGTACCCAAGCCATCTTGGGTCCATTTTGGTTAGTCATATAAACCACATTAGCTGGTGTTGTACCTTTAATCACCCAAATTTTCTTAACTTTGATACATCTCCTAATAGTTTTACATGCAATTTCTATATGACCATCTTTCAAGCATCTAGCACATTGAGCAACTTTTCCATCCTTGGTAAATTTGGAAATTAAAGAACAATCTCTATTATAAGGATCATATCCCAAACCATGTTTAGAAATAGAATATCTTTGTAAAGACAACATCTCTTCAAACTTTGCATTTCCACCAGCAAATTTTCCAACCACATAAGAAAACTCTTTTCTAAGTCTATCAAGCTCACAAATAAGATTTTCCTTTTCAACAAGACATGCAGAATGATCTTCCTGAGAACTATCTAAATCATCAATAGTCTCATGTAAGGCACTATTTTTAGCAACCAATTCTCTTATTTTCTTTCTCAATTTCTTGTTGATTTTAATAGCTTCTTCAAAATCAATTTGCAAAGCATTAAAAGACTCTATAAGATCTTGATCAAAGAAAGTTACCTCATCTTCATCATCACTTGTTGAGGAGCTATTGGCCATAAGAGCAAGGTTGTTTTCATCATTGCTTTGATATGCTTCCTCATCATCACTCCACGTCGCTACAAGGCTAGCTTTCTTTTTCCCTTTGTCATATTTGTCATTTTTCTGAAGATTTGAACTCTTCTTTTCTTCATAGCCTTTAGACCTTCTTTCTACAGTATACTTCTTCGTTTCTCCATTTCTTCCGCCACTTAATTCTTTTCTCCTATTTTTGAGCAGTCCTTTGAACTTTCTCAAATTTCTGGTGTACATTGATATTTCTTCATCTTCTTTTTCTTCATCTATTTCTTTGTCACTTTCATCAAGAGAAGAAACATTAGCTTTTAAAGCAATTGACTTTTGTGACTTACCTCTTCCTCCTCTTGATTTGAGAATGATCTCATAGTTGATGAGAGATCCCACCAAGGCGTTGAATTCCAAGTGATTGAGATCCTTAGACTCCATGATCGCGGTGACTTGAGAGTCCCATTCTTTTGGTAGTGAGCGAAGAATCTTTTTCACCTTCTCGCTATCCGTCATATGCTTTCCAAGGTTGCCTAATTCATTTATGATTTCTGTAAAACGATCAAGCATAATGGAAATAGACTCACCTTCCTTCATAACAAACATTTCATAATCATGAAGAAGCATGTTGATCTTTGTCTCCCAGACTTGGTTGGTTCCTTCATGGGTGATGCGTAGTCTTTTCCACATTTCTTTGGCGCTGGTACACGAGTTAACTCGGTTTCTTTCCTCAACTGTGAGAGTGCAATAGATTAGCTTCATCGCTTTAGTGTTGATGTAGGCTTGCCTCCAGTCATTGTCATCGTATTCCAGCTCCGTTTTTAACTCACCATTTTCTTTTAACGGTGGTTGTGGACCGAAGATAATTATCTTCCAATATTCTACTCCCTCGCTAATGATGTGGTACTTCATAGGATTTTTCCAAGAGGAATAATTAGTACCATTAAATAAAGGAGGGCGATTATTAGTATTACCTTCTTCCGCTAAGTTATTGTGTGCCATCCCGGATACTTCTGCTCTGATACCAATTGTTAGCGATCTAGAAGGGGGGTTGAATATATCTTCAAATCTTTTTGAGAATTTCTACAATAAAATCAGAAGTTAATTCACACAATAGTAATTTAAACAAATTTAAATACAAAGAGTAGGGAAGAAGATCAAACACTGTTTTTATAGAGGTTCGGTGCTAAGACCTACGTCCTCTACCTAAGCTCCCACTTAGGATTTTGCAAACCACTTTATTACACACTTTGTAGTTCAGTGTGAACTCTTACAATCCCGCTTGATTTTCGGCTCAAGCTACCTTTACACTTGATTTGTCTTCCGGCACAAATCCTACCAATACCGCTTGATTTTCGGCTCAAGCAACCTTTACAGATGATTTGTCTTTCGGCACAAATCCTACCAACAATACTTGATTTCCAGCTCAAGCTACCTCACACGTGACCTTTCACTAGTCACTCAATTTGTAAAAGAAATAGGATAAAGATCTAAGAACAAGTGCTCAATACAAATGTTGACAAAGTAAGAATAATGATGAGCAATTTGGAGCAAGATAAGATTATTTTGGCTTGTAGAACTTGTGTCACTTCTTCATCAATCATCCACCCTTTATATAAGAAGAAATATAGCTGTTGGGAACCCATATAGTCGTTGCATGATTGTTATGACCGTTCCTTAACAATCTCCCTTTCATTTTTGGCTAATTGGACCGTTGGAATTTATTTGTCGTACGCATAAGTCGACTTGTCGAGTTGTATAAGTCGACTTGTGACCATAAGTCGACTTGTCGAGTTGTATAAGTCGACATGTTATAACATTTTACGTAAACTTGCATCTCCGCTCTTCTATAAGTAGACTTGTGATGTGTAAGTCGACTTGTGGTCCACGATAAGTCGACTTGTATGTTGTTAGTCGACTTGTGTTGACATATCTTCATATATTAGTCGACATATGATGTTCTAGTTAACTTATGTAAGCTTCAACGGTAATATCCACTCAAATCTTCTATAATCTTCATTATTTAAGTCTCTTTCACTTATAGGAAACTTCCATCTTGATTCTTCAATGATTAAACACTTGCCCATCTTGATTTGTACAATTCTTTCATTGAATATCAATCCCAAAATACCTTAAACAATTTCTTAACCAATTCTATATATTTTGTTATTATCAAAACATAAGTGGAATTAATTTGTCAACCACCATTGGTCCAACATGGTCGATGTTGTTGAATATGCAATGGTTATTGTTACTGGTGTAGTTTCTAATACAACCCAGGTTGAGGCTGTTAAAGATAGCCTTCCTGTAGTGGATGAAAATACTAGTGTTTTTGCTAGGCCTGCTTAATGATGTTGTGGATTTAGTTAATGGTGTTCTGGCTGCATAAATGGCTCAAGTTATAGGCAATGGTAATCAATTAGTTGGTTTGAGTTCTGAACAAGTTGTTACAAATATTTCCCAGGAACAACCAACTCTTGACAACTTTAGAGCAGACAATATGGAGAGTTTGGATAATAGAGTGAATAATTTCACCTCCCAGTATTTAAAGCATTGTCAAATAGATTAGGCCAACATGCTGACTTCATTAACAACTATTGGACAAACTGAGAATCAGGGGGCAGTGATCATTAGTAGAAGACTGTGATACTCCATTAGTGGTAGCCCATTTCCTTGACATTTATGGAGATTTTTACGTGCAATCCAAACCTACAAAAAGGAAATCTGCATGGAAGAAAAAGTCAAATCCCAAATACTAGGAGGCTTCCCCCAAATAATGGAAAATTAGGGGGTTAAATGACCCTCATAAACTAGAAATGGTGAGTGAGTTTTTCTGTGAAGATGAAACATTAGTGGTGCATATAGTTGTTTCTTGTTGTTGTTTATCTTGCAAACAATTATCGTACATTAGGGAGTTTTTGTTTTTTGTCATATTGTAATATAATGGTAGGCTTAAAGCCATGAACTCATTGTAACTTAGATTTAGTTTTTAAAAAAGACTAATTAAGGTTCTTTTTGTGAAATCACGTTAAGTTGCTATCTGTCGCTCTAATTTTTGATTTTCTGAAACCATTTTTATCTTCTCTCTTTCATCATTTAATAGTGTAATTAGACATATGACAGAAAATAAATGTTTACTCTACTTAAATACAATTATAATTTTTCTTACTAAATATCAATCAATTTATAATTGATATTAGAAAATATCATTTTTCCAATTTCAATTAACTATAATCAAATATTTTTAAAATCACTACTAATTAAGAATAAAGGAACAATTCTCATTATTTATTTTAGAGTTACTTAATACTTTCTTAATTTACTTAACTATCTCTACTTATTTAATATTATATCTAAGTGAGTTACTCTAAATAGAATAAGTCATTTATGGTATCAAAACATAATAATCCTTATATAAGATCGCCGCTTTAGTAAACTTATTTTCTAATAAACAACTACATGTTTATTTAATTATCTTCATATTTTAATCTTTGAGATTGACTGCTTCCTTTATAAATAAGAAACACAATGTGTTTTAACCTTTCCGCTTTATTACTCTTCAATTTTAATTAAAGAATTACTATGAACAATTTAGGATAATATATAAATACATTATGGATCTTATCGTTATAGTTCTATCGTAATTTTATTTGCAAGATATATTTATCACATGAATTTTATTTTATACTTTAGTTAATTAAACAAATATACATAAAATAAAGAACATCTTTAATTAATTATATCTATAATGAAGTTTATTAGTTATAGTCCATAAATCAACATAGATAGACTATAAGTGTTGTTATGTATTTCACATTCTTATTAATTGCTCAAATTATGCTGCATTTAAATAGACTTTGGAAACTCATTAATTAAATTATTATCATTAAGATTAATTTTGCTTATTATAGAATGATGATGAGAATAACAAAGATATACAATTAATTAAAATGTCACAAGGAATCAGGTTCGTTTTGTAAGTTTAATGAGTAATTTTGGTTTCTAATCTCGCTATATAAAAGGATTGGTAGTTTGGTACATTGTCTTCATAATCAAATTAGTTTTTTTTAAGTTTTATTCTTCAGTAAGTTAAAACCATTTCTTCAAGTGTCAAGCAAGTTTGTTTCCATTCTTATATGCTCAAATTAGTTGTTGTAAATTAAATGGACTCGTGTATATGAAAAATTGAAAAAAAAAAGGAAGAAAAAGTTTTAACTTTATAACCTCATATTTTGGCTAGGAAGCATTCAACCAACTTGTCAACACTCAATCATAGATAAACAAATTATTAGCTTACTGATACACACACACACATATATATATAGTACGGAAAATTTTGATGAAATTATGATTCAAAGTGGTCGAATTTTTATTCATTTCAAACCTAAGTACTAGTTATTTAGTGACAATCAACGGCAACACTTAAATGTTATTGTATGCCATCATATGCCAACTCAAGCCCCCATTACAGTTCAAGAAGAAAAAAGACCAAAACATCAAACACAGAAACGGAAAAACACACTCACGTTACGAAGAAGAGAATAAGTATAATTCAAGGATATGTTTTGCCACCAATAGTAGATGCTTCAATGGTGGAAGTTTCAACAAAGGCAGCATTAGAACCACCGCTAATTGCTATGTTTGAGGTGGCATTGCTAGAGATATCAAAAACTCCGACACTAATAAAACCACTCATCAATATTTGTAGCTGTAGTACTCGAGGTATCAACTATGGAAGTGGCACTACCAATTGCCATGGCGTCAATATTTGTAGCAGTAATGCTAGAGGTATCAAGAACTTTGGCACTAAAAAGGCCACCAGTTTCAATACTTGTAGCTGCAACAGTAGAGGTCTCAACAATGGAGGTGTAATGGGATCAAATTTTACTTATGGATCCTCTTCCATCAGTACATAGGGCTTACTCGATGCTTTTAAAGATTGAAAAATAGAGAGATGCAACTGTGAAAATACAAAATGACTTTCCCAATATTATTGCCTCAACTACCAAATTTCAGAATAATCATTTTGACCATAATAATAACAAGAAAAACTCTAAGGCAAGCAAGAATAAATAAGAAAATATTGTACATTTTGCAAGAAAGGGGGGCATGAAAGATCAGAATGCTTCAGGTTGAATGGCTACCCTGAATGGTATAAAGGCAGGAAGTTCACGAGGCTTGGAAAATCTACACTTTAAGCAAATCTGACTCACGAGGTACATACAACATTGGAAGAATCAGATTTAGAATCTTATATAGAGAAAAACCGCAATCGTGATATACAATTAATGGTGTAGAAAGAGGTTCAGAAAATTCTAAAAGGAAAAAATTATACAAGATTGTGGATCAAGTGGTGCTGACTTCACTGCATTTGCAAGAATCTATATAGGTAAGTCCCATTCCATATCGGATTCCATAAGTTTTGAACCAAGGATTATAGATTCAAGGGCAACAACATATATGAGTAATTCATTATCTCATATGAAAAATATTGAAAAGCTACATTTTCCTAAGCGTGTATTTCTAAAACATGGTTCAATCAAAATTGTGACTGATATAGGAGATGTAATTTTCAGTTTAGGGTTCAAGTTATCACAAGTGCTTTATGTGCTATAGTTTAAGCATAACTTGCTATTAGTTAGCAAATTACTCAGGGATCAGTGTTTGATTGTCTATTTCTTGTCTAAGAATTGTGATTTATAGGACCAGAATTATGAAGAGGTGGTGGTTATTGGGATTTTGATTACATTACTCAGTCTTCATTTGATCCTTCAATATTGCAGCAACTTGACAGTACTTCTCATTCTATTTTTACTGTAGGTAATAGCCTAGAAGGAAGATTTGAGCTCTAGCATAGATGATTAGGACATATGTCTAAGGAAAAGTTAAGGCATGCTTGTAATTTTTCCCGTTCGAATAAGATGGTTGCTTATGATACTTGTCAAAAGGCAACGTAAGCTAGAAAACCTTTTTGTAATAGCAGCATTCAATCAACAAAACCTTTTGAATTGTTGCACATTGACTATTGGAGGCCGTATAAACGAAAATCCTTAACTAGTGATAGTTACATGTTAACCATTATGGATGATGTCACTAGAGTCATTTGGACAATTTTGTTTAGAAGCAAGGATCAAATTGTTCATTTAATTGAAGGGTTTCTCAAACTAGTCTGCACACAATTTAATGTACATGTCAAGAAGATTCGAAATGATAATGGGACAGAGTTCATTGGGAGTAATACACAACTTGTTTTACACAAATATGGTGTGATTCATCAAAAAACAGACACCTATACCCTACAACAAAATGAGGTTGTTGAAAGAAGGCACAGATCCTTGGTTTCTATTGCTAGGGCTTTATTGAAACAAGCTAATCTGTCAACCAAATTTTGGTGTGAAGCTTTGCTCTATGCCACTTGCTTGCTTAATGTTTCACCAATAAAAGTATTAAATTGGAAGAATCTTCATCAGGTTTTATATTTAAAAAAAAACCTAGTTATAGTTAGTTTAAGGTTTTTAGTTGTTTTGGGTATGTGATGAATGTCAATCCTCATAAAGATAAGTTTGATAACAGGGCTTTTCCAGAGGCATACTTAGGAGGATCTCCATGACAGAAGGGGTGGAAAATATACAACATGGAAACACACCAGATTAGTGTGTCTCGAGATGTGAAGTTTTATGAGGAACAATTCCCTTACCTGTCAAGTTACACTCACCCCACCAAGATGAGAATGATCTCTAACCATCCACTGTTTTACCAAATAGTTTCAATGTTAACCCATTACACATATCTCAACAAGAGACAAAACATTCAGAATCTGCTAAGAAAAGTGATCATCGTGGCTCACGTGTGCATACATATGCACAATATATTTCACAATTCTCATAATCATCTCACACAAACTCTTAGATAGTAGAAAACAATAGTTCTTTTGTTGAAAGAAAATTGCCACAGTAGCCCCTTACCCAAGATATTGTGTGAAGATATTCAAGTAGAACACCAACTTGGTTATCTGATTTTGTTATTAATCATATTCATGCTGATGGTTCTACAGATGTTTTTCAATACATAGATGATCACTTAGCCTTCTTTGCTAATATTAAAAAGAATCATGAACCAAGAACATACCACGAGGCAAAGGAAGATCTAAATTGGATCAAAACAATATAGGAGGAGCTGGAAGCTTTAGAGAAGAATCAGACCTAGCAGTTGGTTTCACAACCAAAAGGGAAGAAAATTTTTACGTCTAAATGGGTGTTATGGATTAAATATGCCCCTGATGGATCAGTCTCTCGATACAAGGCCAGGCTGGTAGCTCAGGGATATGATCAAAAGTTTGGTAATGATTATCACAATAGTTTTTCTCCAGCTACTAAGGTGGTCACAGTTAGGGTGTTTTTATCAATTGTAGCTTCAAATCGTTTGTCAGTAGATCAGATTGATATCAACAATGCTTATTTACATGGGTCAATTAATGAGGAGATTTACATGCTTGCTCTAGATGGTTACACCAAAGCAAATGAGAATCAAGTTTGTAAGCTTTCAAAGTCCCTATAAGGATTGAAGCAGGTAGGAAGACAACGAAATAAAGCCTTCACTGACAAGCTCCTGCAGATGGGATTTGTGAAATCAATACATGACTACTGCTTTTTTACTAAAAATACATCGTCATACTTTATAGCTCTTATAGTATATGTCAATGATATTCTCATTATAGGTACCTCCGTTCAGTTGATTCAGAATGTGAAACAACAGTTGGATGCTTATTTCGCTATCAAAGACATGGAAGAGGCCAAGTTCTTTCTCAGAATTGAATTGTCTAGATCACGGCAAGAGATGTTAATTTTACATACGAAATATATTCTTGACTTGGTACAAAAGACAGGATTATTGAATGGACAAACGGTTACTAATCCTTTTCCTTCAAGGGTTCAACTAACTGTTGACTCTAAATTGTATGACAAACCAGATAGTTATCGAAGATTAATGGGTAAGTTATTGTATTTAGGCTTTACGAGGTCTGATATATCTTTTATGACTCAACAATTAAGTCAGTATATGAATGCCCCCACAAGAATTCAGATGGATACAACCTTGCACGTTGTTAAATACTTGAAGGGAGCTGATATTATGAGGCTGTTTTATGTAGCTAATAATGGTTTTGATTTGCAAACTTATTGTGACTCCGATTAAGGGAGGTGCAAAATCACTCGACGATCGGTGACAAGATATTGTGTTTGTCTTGGGACATTATTGGTTTCGTGAAAATCAAAAAAAGCAAAATACTATTAGCAAAATTTCAGCCAAGGATGAATATCGTGCTATGGCTACAACTTATTGTGAATTAAAATGGTTGACATATCTTCTTGGTGAGTTCAAACCTAATCTTACCTTGTCTATACCCTTATTTTACGATAATCAAGCTGCTATTCACATAGCAACCAATCCTGTTTTTCATGAACGTATGAAACATGTCAATATTGACTGTCACATTGTCAGGGAACACTTGGTTTCAGGATTTATTAACACACCTTATGTTTCTTCCTCTAGGAAAATTGCTGATTTACTTACCAAGCCTTTAACTTATGCAAAAATGCATTCAGCGGTAACCAAGATGAAGTTATTTCAATGTACTTTATCTTGAGGAGAGGGTGTTGGTTTTAAGTGTGGCTATAGGAATGCATCATCATCATCATCAGTAGAAGGAATCATCAATAGAAGGAAATGGAAGGAAAAATAGTTAGTGTTAAGGAGCTGTTATAATTAGTTACAAATATGTTATGAGTTGTTATCTATTATGAGTTGTTAAAAAGTTGTTTAGATTCTAATGTAACAAATTAGATTCAAATACTTTCCAGCTCATTCAGATGGTACATATACAAATACATCGTATTACTTCTTACAAAAAAATAAAAAATTCAACATATTCTTCTTTTTTTATTCAAGGTGGCACTGCCAATTTCCATGGCACCAATTTTTGTAGCAGCAATGCTAGATTTATCAAGAACTCCGGCACTAATAAGGCCACTAGCTCCAATATTTGTAGCTGTAGCAATAGAGGTATCAACAATGGAGGTGGCATTACCAATTTCCACGCCTTCAATGTTTGTAGCGGCAATGCCAAAGGTATCCAGAACTCCGACACTAGTAAGGCCACTCAACTTCCCCTTATGATCAAGCACAACAAGCGCAGGTTTGCTTCCAAACTGCCACTTATTCTTCACGAACTTAACCACCACCCTATGCAACAACTCCGGATTGCAGATTGTGTACCATGGCATCAAAGCTTGGAGGCTGTTGAACTTACTAACAGCAACTTCAGTCCACTGTTCTACAATTGGGATCCACACAATTTCACAAGCTGCCTTGTGCTTTTCGTAAACACTAATGATGTTTGTGATCTCAACTTTTGATATCTCCACGCTTGAGAAGAACATGAGCACGTTCTTGCGTCCTAAATTTAGCTCATTGATTGAAATCTGTAAATGAAATGCGTATACAGGAATGAACAGCTATACAGTAGAGATCTATGATCTATAAAGTGCATCATGTTATTAGGAACAAACCGTAGTGGCAGCGGAAACAGAAGAAGAACACTGGATAAGATCCAGTGGTCGGCGATCATTATCGTTGGCACAAAGTAGGTTGGTTAGAAGAGTGATGGTGCTATACGACTGGGTGGTTTGCCCGAAGTACATCACAAGCTGTTGGTAGAACTCGTCATTCTTGCTTGTTACTGCATCCATAAGACCATCACAAATCAACCATAATTTTTTAAATAAGTTTTTGACGAAAGTCATAGTCAGTTGCTGAGTACATCCTGATAGATCTGCTTCCAGGAATCTAAGTAGGAAAACCATTTATGAAAACGGGTATAATGAACTGTTTTGAAAGTTGAAGCGCGAAAGACCTAGAGCTATGCTTACTGAAATCCATGGCCGAGGATGGTACTCTGGGTAGCTACACAACTTGTAATGCTACTAATATAAATAGAGCAAGTCACGATGCTCTTCACAGTCATGTAGGCAGCAAATTTGATCTGCTCCAAAGCATTAGCAAATGCTTGAGATTCCGCACTTACGTAGACCCGCGATAGCCTCCGGAACTCAAGAACACACTTAGCTAACTTTACCATGGAGTAGATCAGGATATTTAGGGTCTCATTACCGGACAAATTAGGCAAACCTCTGAGTTTTGCAATTGATTCTGCAAGTTCGTTAGTTGAATGAGTCCTGTTTACGAGCAGAAAACTTCCGTAGTTCAAAGCAAAAGCTGCCAAGCTCAACACAAGCTTCACGTCCCAGTCATAGGTTCCAATCATGTTGAATATTGTAAGTGCTGTGGTCTCAGAATCAGCCCTGCTTAAGGCCTTGTAAGAGATCTGAAAAATGCATTCATTGAAATATACTCTTTTAGGAAATCTTTTCGAGCATTTGATCTGTAGGCTGTAGCTAACACCGAATCAAACTGACCTCGCTTGAAACCCGTTCGATGAGGAAGGACAGTTCAGACTGTACAGCAGTGTGTGTAACGTCCACCTGTAGTTTCAAAAAGAAAATGATCGTGCACTTGTATATATAGTGAATAATATCAGCTCATGAAGTTAAAGAAAAGTACGAACGTGCACTGTGGGATCAAAGATGTTCTCAACGATGAGCAGAAGCGGCGTAACATCAAGTTCTCTTGGGATACCAGAGAGATGGGTTGCCTTAATTTTGTCCATCAGGGCAATCTGAGGAGACACGAGGCTGTTAGGGGCGGCCATGGTTGCAGAAAGCCAAGGTAGGAAGAAAAAACAGAAGAAGAGATTTGGGACAAGAGAGCAAATCCTGAGTGAGTTCACTTAAGCTCGTTGTGTCTTCGTTCCTTACTACGTTAGGCTATTTATGGGAATCCCAAAGGTGAATATGGACAAAGTTTAGGTGGTTAAGGTTTGCCAGGTCGTCTCCTTCCCTTTCAACTAAGCACCATTTGTCTTTTCTGAAAGAATTCTAACTATTAGTGACATAGGAAAAAATAAAATAATAATTGGAGTATCTTTTCATATAAAAATGCTTATTTTTAAAATGATATTAATATACATTCAATATCATATTTAATTTTAAGACCATTCCTTTTAGATAAATATTTATAATAAAAATTTAACCATAATTTTGAAATTTTTATCATTTTAATTTTTAAACTTACTAAAATCATCTTAATTTTTCCTTTTAAAATATTATATTTTTAGTCACACATGTATTTAAACGATCATTAATGTATTTAGAATGTTTAAGAATATATTAAACTAACCCTTCGACCACCGTCACTCTATAAACTAGTTTTTCTTATATTGACTTGATTCCATCGCCAAGCTTTGTAGCTTTTATGTTTTATTTCTTAACTAATAACAATCAAAATAAAATTTGGATATCTCATAAGGTTAACGTCTAAATGCCATATTTATTTTATAACAATCAAAACATTCTAAATCTAATTTTAACAAAACAAAATTTGGTTTTAATAACTCAAATTTGAAGAAAAAAATCCATTAAACTCATTAAATATAATAAAAACTCATTATTAAAAAAGTTATTCTTTTAAAATAAAATATAAACAAAAGTCAATCATATATCCAATTGCAGAATTGGTTATTATTTATTTTATCTAATTCTTCTTCTTCGTCTTTTTCACACAGCTAGTCTTTCTTTATTCATATAATGCATGTGATTGCGGATTTAGCTATTATTTATTTATTTTATATAATCTTTTTTATATATAAAAACTAGATCCAAAAGTCAAATCTTACTGACCACATGCATATGCTGTGTATACTTAAAAGACAGATGATAATTATTTAAAATTAACTAAGACTACTGAATGGTGAAAATAACTTTTATAGTTTCTCGATCATATTTCTAAAATTGAATAATTTGAAAAATACAAATTATAAATAAAAGTTTAAATCATATTTAATTTAGATTTTATATAAAAAACATTTCTTAATATGTCAACCAAAAATTGTTCATATGTCTTGGTCTCTAATTATATCCGTATGACAGACAAAAAGACTTCAAAGTATTTTAAGAAGAAAAATACGAGATCTACCTCTCTTATGTCTTTTACATATTTATAGAAAGAGATGTTATACTTCCTTTATAATTAAAAGTAAATTATTAATTATAATTAGAGTTAGTAAATTACTAATTGTAATTAAAGTATAATTCTAACTATAATTACAATTTAATTTTAATAAAATTAAATATCTCATATTTGTTCTTGAAATTTCTTAAACTTCATAAATAAGTAGTTCAATATGATTTTCTTTCTTAAACTACTCTTTATGTATGACTCATTAAATTCCTAATATGTTGACAATGATTATAAATTATAATTATAATTAGATAAATGATAGGTTAATAATTTATGTATTAAATTGGGGTATTTTAAAAGCATATTAAATGGATATTGTGTTGATTATGTTGTTTATACGTTATTCTTGGAAGTTGGGAGATGTAGAGTTGTGTTGGGCATGTTAGTTATGAGCTTATTCGCAAGCTAAAGAAATTGGAAGATGTGAAAGGTTTGCTCACAATGAACAAAGAAAGTAAATCAATATGTAGTGCATGTCAAATGGGTAAGCATATGGGAGTGCCATATAAAAAGGTTAGACACGTTACTTCTTCACGCATATTGGAATTAATTCACACATACTTGGTTGGTTCAACACAACATGATAACATTGGTGGGATGAGATACTTTTTAACTTGTGTTGATGATTATTCTAACTATACTTGGGTATCATTTTTGAAAGAAAAATCAAATCCTTTCAAGGTTTTTAGAAGCCTATATGTGCAGGTTATGAATATGAAAAACATGTCAGTGTTGAGAATTCGATCAGATCACGAAAGGGAATTTGAGAATGCAAGCTTTAACGATTTCTATAACTAGGATGGCATCATAGAAGAATTTTCAACACCTAAAACTCCACAGCAAAATGAAGTTGCTGAGAGGAAGAATCGAACCCTTTAAGAGATGACCAGATCTATGTTGAATGGAAGAGAGATGTTTATGCTATTTTGGGCTGAAGCAATTAACACGACATGCTACATATGCAACAGAGTTTATCTTAGAAGTGTCTTGAACAAGACATTTTATGAACTTTGGAAGGGAAAGAAACCAGATGTAAGTTACTTTCATTTCTTTGGTAGTAAGTGCTATATTCTTAAAGATCGGGAATAGCTTAAAAAATTCAAGAGCAAGAGTGATGAAGGGATCTTCATTGGTTATTCAACTCACAGTAAATCATACCGAGTGATCAATCAAAGAACCAAAAAAGTGTCAAAGTCTATAAATGTTGTGATAGATGATGTGTCTCAATTAAATGGTCAAGTGGCAAAAGAAAATTCACAAAACCAATCTTGTGAACCAGTTCAAACAAGCAATGAGAAAAAAACCAAAAATTGCCTAGATCTATAATTAGTTGCTGCTGATGAAGTAAGTGCGCAGACGAAAGAGTTGTTAGTTACTTCGAATAATGAAACCACCAAGAAACTTGATGTGGAAATAGTTCCCATGAATATTCAAAACTCGAGAGAAGTTGATTTAAACTAGGATCCTCCCTCACGTATGAGAAGAAGTCATCGTAAAGAACATTATTGGAGATTATAGCTAGAGAAGAAAAATAAGAGAAAGAAAAAGGCTTGATTACCGAGAACACGTAGGACATTTGTGCTACACCTCTTCATTCAAGCATAAAAATGTTAAAGAAACCTTACCAAATGAGGTTTGGACAATAGCTATGCAAGAAAAATTGACTCCATTTGCACAAAATGATGTATGGGAGTTGTGACAAGACCATCAGATGTGAATGTGATTAGAACAAAATGGGTGTTTCATAATAAAACAAATGAAAAGGGCAACAAGACTAGAAATAAAGCAAGGTTAGTGGCTTGAGGCTATTCTCATATTGAAGGAATAGACTTTGAAGAAACCTTTGCACCAGTGACACGACTTAAGTCGATTAGTGTTGGACCCCGAATTATTATTATTTTCATTATTTGGCATGACTTAATTGTTATTTTGAGGTCTTGTTAGATTAATTATTTTGGAGTAATTAGCATGTTAATGTTAGGAGGAATTACGCATTGATGGAATGATTTATTGCTTAGATTGATGGGATTAGAAGTATTAATTGGAGAAATTAAGATTAAGTTAGAGTATAGCATGGTGTAGGTGAAAATGAAGAAGTAAAAGTGTATAAGGGCAAATATGGAAGATCACTTAAGTTTGAGAGGCTAAGGCATTACATGGAGGGGCATATTAGTCCTTGCTCATTCCATTTAGGCTTAAGTGAAAGAAATTAGAAGAAGAAAAATAAAGAGAAGAGGGAAAGAAGAGAGTGTCGTGGAAGAGAGGAAGAAGAAGGGAAAAGTAGGGTTGGAAAATCCTTGAATATTTCGAAGGAATTGAAGCATCAACAAGTAAGTATGAGTTTGTTTCGTCTTGTTTTGGTTAGATGAAACCCCATTATAACTTAACTTGTGTGGAAATTGGTAGTGAATGAAATATGCAAGTGTTATCTTTAGGGTTAATGATCAAGGATAGGTTTTGATGTTTTGTTGATGATATTAGGTTAGAATGAGCTTAGAATTGAAATAGGAATGATGGTTTAGAGTTGAGATGAAGATTAATTGAAAGTTGGGAAGTTTATGGTTGATCAATTTGGGGAAAAATAGGTTTCAAACGTTTTTCTGGTCTTGTACGTCATGACGTGCTCATGTGCACGCCACGACGCGCGCCTGCTTTCTCGACGCGGCAAGATCCAATGTGTTCGCCGCGGCGAGCCTCTGTTTTCGCCGCGGCGAACTCATGTTTTTCTACACAGATGTATTTTGGTATTTTAGGCATAACTTTTGATGTAAATGTCCAAATGAGGTGACTTTTGATTCGGGGTAAACGAGAGTCATAGGGCTACAAGTTTTGTGAAGAAAGGAAGTTTTGAATCAGTCTCTAAAGATACTTTTGGATGGAAGTCGAGTATAGATTATAGGGTTAATACTTTTGATTTTCTAAGCTTTATGAATTCCTTTGAATGTTGTTTGAACGAGAACTTGGTTTGTTATAGGAAACCAAGCCAACCTAATCCGATCGCAAGAGGAAGGGCAACCTTGAATTTGGATTTTAAGCGGATATTAGGTGGGTAATGTATTTATAGTGATTGTGTGATTAGGCAATTTCTGGCCTATGTGTGAATATATGTTGTATGTTATGCAATGTGAGATGCATAGCATTTTGATTGAATATGTGGTTAATTGTTGAGAATGATTTGTTATAATATTTGAATGATTTTGATTTCTTATACCTTAAAAGAAGCATAAGATTTGATGTAAGTAAATTTTGATTATAATCATGTTATGCCTCAAGTTCGGTAATGGGATTCTGTATAAATGAAAAGCATGAAAACATATCATCTGATAAAATGATTCTGAGCATGATTATGTGCTTCTGTTTGGGCGAGAGTGGAACTATTCTATTCGTCAGGTGCATGTTGACAAGAGCCTTCTCCCGGCTGCCCGCTTGTGGCATATGAGCTCCGAAATGGACTCATTCTGTTCAGGGTGTAAACGTCGATTTCTTCCTTCTGTTTTCATGGAACTCTCATGTGATGTGCAAATGTTAGGAGTTGAGTTTCGGGCAATTGGGGGCTCGCTGTGGCAAACGCCGCGGCATTTCCCTGGGAAGTTCGCCACAGCGTGAATGCTAGTCGTTCGTCGTGGCTTGTCCCATGAGAGTTTGCCGTGGCGAGGCCAAGGTTCGGCCGCGATGAATCTCTCCTGCGAGGCGCTCGCCACGACAACCCGCCCTTCTTGTCCCACTGTTGATGCTTAAATTTAAATGTTTTCGACCCTTTTCCCACGCGATCCTTACTCGACGACCTCGAGTGTTCACCTCGGGATAGGAAATGGGACCCAGGCCTAACATGTTTGGTATCAAAGCTTAGGCTTTTTCCTAGGTTTAGAATGCATAATAGTATGAATTGCTTTGATATATGATTATTTGTTGCATTGTGAATTTATTGATTGATTGCATTAAGTGACATGCATATCATGCATACATATAGGAATTAAGGTTGAAATGTAGCTAATCCTTAGTGTTTATATTTGAAGGAGTAAGGTGCCACCTCGTAGAAGGACACGAGAAGTTCTGCAAGGATCAGTTGCACCTGACTCTCCGACAAGAGAGGAGAGTACTGATGAGTCGATAGCCCCAGGAAATGCTGAGGCTTTTGTAGGGCAAGGTAGTGAGCCCATTCAATCGGAGACTCAAAAGTCTCCAGTTCTGCAGGAGCAAGTGCCTCCATTGGATCCGAGGATGTTCCAAGCCTTCACTCAGGAATTTGTCCAGGCTATGGGTCAGATGCCACAGCCTTCTGCTTCAGCCCCAACTAAGAAGGGGAAACAGTTTGATAAGTTGAGGAAGTATGGGGCAGTCGCCTTCTATGGGACAACGGATCCAGAAGAAGTCGAGACTTAGTTGAGAAAGACTGAGAGGCTGCTAGATCAGATGGAGTGTGAGGATGATGAGAGGGTTGTGTATGCTACAAGCTTGCTTCAGGGAGATGCTCTACATTAGTGGGAGAGTGTGCCAGGGAGTCAGATGAGACCGGTAGGGTTGGCATGGAAGGACTTCTTAGCTACTTATAAGAAGAAGTACTTGTCGGAGGTGCACATTCAGCAAAAGCAGAGGGAGTTTCTGAGTCTCACCCAGAGGGAGATGACAGTGAGCGAGTATGAACGCCGGTTTACATAGCTATCCCGGTATGCAGCTGAGATGATGATAAGTGAGGCGGCTAAGTGTCGTAGGTTTGAATCGGGTTTGCACCTAGCCATCCGAGAGAAGATAGTGGTGCATAATTTTTGTGATTTTCAGCAGTTGGTTGAAGCGGCATTAAGGGTTGAAAACATAGAGAATATCAAGAGTGTTGTGAACAAAAAGAGAAAAGGGAGAGAGCAGTTCAAGAGGGGAGGTAGTACTAGTACTCCTATGCCAGACAGGAGTGCTAGGAGCTTCTCTATCCAGTTTGAGGAGAGGAGCAATGGTGCAAGTAGGTCCAGACAGGTGAGGACTCCTACTTATTCTCATCAAGCCTCTACAGTGGGAGGCAACAGAAAGGGAGAAGGGGACAGGTCATCCATCCCTAAGTGTGATCATCGTGGCAAGTTCCATGGTGGAGAGTGTTATAGATTGACCAGAGCTTGTTTCAAATGTGGAGAGAAGGGGCACGTGGTCAGAGAATGTCCTCAGTATGCCAGGCATTTCAAGAGATCTGAAACTGTGGGGCACAAGACTAAAACAGAAGTGGGCAGTTCTGATGCAGCTAAGAGGGTGAGCCTTCCAGGGAGACTAAGAGGGCAGGCACCAGCTAGGGTGTTTGCAATGACACGAGAGAACGCAGAGATCGGCCTAGATGTTGTGACTGGTACAGTTAAATTATTTGTTGATGATGTGATTGCTTTGATTGATCCAGGTTCTACTCATTCGTTTGTTTCATTGAGTAGAACTGTGTGTGGTAGAAATTTGAGCTCATTGGATACTCCGCTGATGGTGAGTACTCCAATCAGCCAGTATATTATTATCATTCAAGTGTATAGAGAGTGTGAGATATGTATTGGTGGGAACTTTTAGTGGTGGATCTAATGCCATTGAAGATGGGAGGATTGGATGTAATTTTAGGTATGGACACTTTAGAGAAGTACAATGCCCATCTGGATTGTAAACAAAAGACAGTGGAGTTCGAATTGGACAACGACAGAAGAGTGGTATTTATAGGGGACAGAAAAACTAGCCCGCCTAGAATTGTTTCAGCTCTGACAGTAGAGAAGATGATGAGGAAGGGATATGAAGCACTTTCGGCCTATGTGGTAGACACAAGGGCAGATAGAGGGAAGCTAGAAGATATTTCAATAGTCATGGAATTCTCGAATGTCTTTCCTGAGGAATTACCAGGACTACTGCCACCTAGGGAAATTGAGTTTCCCATTGAGCTTCTTTCAGGTATTGCACCAATCTCAATTTCGCCTTACCGAATGGCTCCAGCGGAATTGAAAGAGCTTAAGGAACAATTGGAGGAGTTGTTAGAGAAAGGGTACATAAGGCCGAGCTCTTCACCTTGGGGAGCTCCGGTCCTTTTTGTGAAGAAGAAAGATGGATCGTTGAGGATGTGTGTGGATTATAGGAAGCTTAATCAAGTCATTGTCAAGAACAGATATCCGCTTCCACGCATAGATGATTTGTTTGATCAATTGCAAGGGGAAAAAGTCTTTTCCAAGATAGACTTGAGATCGGGTTACCACCAGTTAAGGATAAAGGAGTCTGATGTGCCAAAGACTGCTTTCAGAACACGGTATGGGCACTTTGAATTTTTAGTTATGCCCTTCGGATTGACAAATGCCCCTGCAACCTTTATGGACTGGATGAATCGAGTCTTTAAGCCTTTATTGGACCAATTTATCATTGTCTCTATTGATGATATATTGGTTTATTCCCAGAGTGATAATGAGCGTGAAGAGCATTTGAGGATTGCCATGGAGACATTGAGGAAAAACGAGTTGTATGCCAAATTCGACAAATGCGAATTTTGGCTAAGGGAAGTAGCATTTCTTGGACATGTGATCTCAGAACAAGGGGTGCATGTGGATCCAAGGAAAATAGAAGCTATGGTGAAATGGGAAGCACCTAAGAACATAGCAGAAGTAAGGAGTTTCTTGGGTTTAGCTGGATACTATCGGAGGTTTGTGGAGGGCTTTTCCATAATAGCAGCTCCACTTAACAAATTGACAAGAAAGAATCAGAAGTTTTTGTGGACAGAGGAGTGTTAGAGCAGTTTTGAGGAATTGAAGAATAGGCTCACAACTGCATCAATCTTGACTTTGCCTTCAAGTAGCAATAGGTATACAGTGTATAGTGATGCCTCAAGGAAAGGAATGGGTTGTGTATTGATGCAAGGAGATAGAGTAATTGCTTATGCTTCTAGGAAATTAAAGCCTTATGAGATGAATTATCCTACGCATGATTTGGAATTAGCTGCCATAATCTTTGCATTGAAAATATGGAGACACTATTTATATGGAGTCACCACCAAGGTGTTTACAGATCACAAAAGTCTCAAGTATCTGATGAGCCAGAAAGAGTTGAATTTGAGACAGAGGAGATGGTTGGAACTGCTGAAAGATTATGATTTGATGATAGACTACCACCCGGGGAAAGCTAATGTAGTAGCGGATGCATTGAGTAGAAAATCAACCATGGAACAGGTGAAGACAGTATATGTTCCTTTGTTGAAGGAATTAGCCAACCTTCGGGTTACTTTGAGGCAAGATGAATTTGGGAGCTTGTTGGCTAACTTTAGAGTAAGGCCAGTGTTAAATAAGAAGATTAAAGAATTGTAGGAATAGGATGAGCATTTGAGTAGGCTCAGAGAAGAGATTAAAAAGGGTAAACCTTCAGAAATTGAGATAAGAGAAGATGGACTGATGGTGGTAGGAAACAAATTGTGTGTCCCAGACTCATTAAAGTTGAAAGATGAGATATTTGATGAAGTGCACAATGCTCCCTATGCAATGCATCCAGGGAGTACGAGAATGTATAGAGATTTGAAAGAACACTTTTGGTGGAAAGGGATGAAGAAGGATATTGCAGAGTATGTTAGTAGATGCTTAGTGTGTCAACAAGTCAACGCTGAGCACCAGGCACCTTCAGGAAAGCTTAAGCCTTTGTCTATTCCGGAATGGAAGTGGGAAAAGATCACGATGGATTTCTTGATGGGGTTGCCCAGAACCCACAGGAAACACGATGCAATTTGGGTGATTGTGGATAGGCTAACCAAGTCAGCACATTTCTTGCCAATTAAGCAGACAGATTCCTTGAACGCTTTGGCTAAGAAATACATAGATGAGGTAGTCAGGCTTCATGGGATTCCAAGTTCTATAGTTTCTGATAGAGATCCGAGGTTCACCTCCAGGTTTTGGGAAAGCTTACAGGAGGCTTTGGGAACTAAGTTGCACTTTAGTACGGCTTTCCATCCACAGACTGATGGACAATCAGAGAGGACAATACAGACTCTAGAGGCAATGTTGAGAGCTTGTGTTATGGATTTTAAAGGTTCATGGGATGATCATTCGCCTTTAATTGAGTTTGCTTATAACAATTCCTATCACTCAGGAATTCAAATGGCACCTTATGAAGCTTTGTATGGTAGGAGGTGCAAGACTCCTATTTGTTGGGATGAGGAAGGTGAAAGGAGGCTTGTAGGGCCTGAGTTAGTGCAAGTTAGAGTTGATAAGATCAAATTGGTGAAGCAGAGAATTAAAGCAGCTCAAGACAGAATGAAGAGTTATGAGGATGCACATAGAAGAGAGATGGAATTTGAAATTGGAGACAAAGTGTTTTTTAGAGCTTCTCCATGGAAGGGAGTGTTGAGATTTGGTAGTATGAGATCATTGAGAAGATCGGGCCTTTAGCCTATAAGTTAGCCTTGCCACCAGAATTGTCTAAGATTCACAATGTCTTCTATGTATCGATGTTGAGAAGGTATCGATCTGATCCGTCACATGTAGTCCAACCTTCAGAGGTTCAATTAAGGGAGAATTTGACTTATGAGGAGCAACCGGTAGAAATTTTGGACACCAAGGAAAAGGTCCTCAGAAACAAGACAGTTCAGTTAGTCAAGGTTCATTGGAGAAACCATTCGGCGGAGGAGGCTACATGGGAGCCATTGGAAGCAATGAAGGACAGGTATCCGCACCTCTTTGTGGACTCAGGTAAGAATTTCGAGGACGAAATTCTTTTAAGGAGGGGAGAAATGTTGGACCCTGAATTTTTTTTATATTATTTGGCATGACTTAATTGTTATTTTGAGGTCTTGTTAGATTAATTATTTTGGAGTAATTAGCATGTTAATGTTAGGAGGAATTACGCATTGATGGAATGATTTATTGCTTAGATTGATGGGATTAGAAGTATTAATTGGAGAAATTAAGATTAAGTTAGAGTATAGCATGGTGTAGGTGAAAATGAAGAAGTAAAAGTGTATGAGAGCAAATATGGAAGATCACTTAAGTTTGAGAGGCTAAGGCATTACATGGAGGGGCATATTAGTCCTTGCTCATTCCATTTAGGCTTAAGTGAAAGAAATTAGAAGAAGAAAAATAAAGAGAAGAGGGAAAGAAGAGAGTGTCGTGGAAGAGAGGAAGAAGAAGAGAAAAGTAGGGTTGGAAAATCCTTAAAGATTTCGAAGGAATTGAAGCATCAACAAATAAGTATGAGTTTATTCCTTCTTGTTTTGGTTAGATGAAACCCCATTATAGCATAACTTGTGTGGAAAGTGGTAGTGAATGACATATGCAAGTGTTATCTTTAGGGTTAATGATCAAGGATAGATTTTGATGTTTTGTTGATGATATTGGGTTAGAATGAGCTTAGAATTGAAGTAGGAATGATGGTTTAGAGTTGAGATGAAGATTAATTGAAAGTTGGGAAGTTTATGGTTGATCAATTTTGGGAAAAACAGGTTTCGGAAGTTTTTCTGGTCTCGCACGTCGTGACGTGCTCATGTGCACGCCGCGACACTTGTCTATTTCCTCGCCGCGGCGAGCTTCTGCCTCCGTCGTGACGAACTCCTTTTTTCCTGCCAGATGTATTTTGGTATTTTGGACATAACTTTTGATGTAAATGTCCAAATGAGGTGACTTTTGATTCGGGGTAAACGAGAGTCATAGGGCTACAAGTTTTATGAAGAAAGGAAGTTTTGAATCGATCTCTAAAGATATCAAATTTTGGACGGATTTCGAGTATAGATTATAGTGTTAATACTTTTGATTTTCCATGCTTTATGAATTCCTTTGAATGTTGTTTGAACGAGAACTTGGTTTGTTATAGGAAACCAAGCCAACCTAATCTAATCGCAAGAGGAAGGACAACCTTGAATTTGGATTTTAAGCGGATATTAGGTGGGTAATGTAACATCCCACCCTCTACTGGAAGGGTAAAATAGGAAATTTGTCATAGGATGGGATTGATAGGGAATAATTAGTACTGTTCATGCATAATAGGATTGATACACAGTATCAATTGTGCACATGGAATTACTGTCTATACATTCATGATAATTCCCGGTAATTGGGCCTAAGACAATTCTATTTGGATTAACGTGTTTAGGAGGTTTGAAAATTATTCTGAGTGCGCCATAAATTGTTTTCTATTTTAAGGGATTTTTAGAAATTTTTCGGAATTTTTCCGGAGAAAATTCCCGGACCGAAAAAAAAAATCGCCAATTGGCGAAACGGTCGATTTTCGGTAGCGAAAAGTTCTACCCAATGATACTGTATTATTGGGTATATTATTTTGGGATTGAAATTAGGGTCATTAGAGTTGATTGAGTTAGGTTTTGATCTGGATTAAAGAATGAATATGTTGACTTTTCTTTTTACACCTTTGACCAATGATATCTTGCCACATTTGCCTCCATTGAATGCTTCCCTATCCTTTAATTTCGGTGATGCTTGAAGAAGGAAAGAATGAATTAGTTGTTTCATTTTCTCCATAACCGAAAATGGGGTGGATTTGATGAAAGAATTAAAATAGTATTATGTGGACTTTTCTTTTCAACCTTGGATCAATGACATTTTGCCACCTTAAGCCTTCATTTAATGCTCTTTATCCTCCACTCAATTGTTCCTATCGGCTTTTCTTAAGTGTAAGAAGCCAAAGGAATTTTGTTTGCTACTTTCTCACATCAATCGAAAAACCTAGCCTCTCCATTCCCATCTATCGATCTCTCCTTCTTTTCTCCAAACAAATTCAAGATTTCTCTTCTTACAACAAAGTTAGGTGTTTGCTATGATGAAGAGATGCATGCTTGGTCTTAGTAGAAGTCGTTAGTGAAGGGAGAAAAGTAAAGAAGTGAAAGGAATTCAAGGTTGAAAGCTAAATAGGTAAGGTTTCTTTTAAGTTTTTTTTAATGATATTTTCCTTCGGTATTAAATGCCATGGTAGTTAGGAGTTATGCATGAAAGGTTTGGAGCATCTATTATGTTTGTGGATGCATTAACTTGATGTCTATTGTTGTTTAAAATGATGGGTATAAGGTTAGGGTGGAGCAAGAATTGGAAGTAGTATGATTGAATGGTTTTAGCTTGATTGTAAGTGCATTTTGATGATGAATTGTGCATAGGAATTGAGGAATTAATGCTGCCAACTTTTGTGTAAGTATACAAATAAATGTTGTGTTGAGTTTGTGGCTGAATTGGAAGTGTAAATGAAGGTATATTAATGTAGGTAAAGTGATAGAGTGGAAGAGGATGAGATATAGATGAAATCTGGAAAATTTGGTGTTTAACCTAGTGAACTTTTTTGATCATAACTAATTATGTAGGAATGAAAATGAGGTGAGGTTTGTGGCCACTTAAACTTTGGGATGTTGGCTACATTTTTGTGTGAAATAGGTGTTGTCTAATTTTAACTTTAAGGGGTTGCAATATGGCTTGGAAAGTTACTGTTCTTAACTGGAATAAACAGTACCCGAAATCATACCTTAGAGTTTTGCTAATTTTTATGAATGAATTGAGAAGGAATTAGAACAAATGGACTAAATGAAAGTTGAAGCCTATTAAGTTAGCTTTCCATTGCCATGGATCTTGCTAATTTTCGAGTTGTATATTGGGAGATATGAACTGATTTCTATTGATTGGTTTTATGTTTTTTGGAGAAACCTAGTCAAAGTGTTGATTTTGTGAGCTTTCTGTTTGGGAGAAATTTTAACAATTTATGTGAACTGAATTGGTGTGAGTGATCTTCTGCAAAGTTGTAGGGAAAGAAATTATCTTGAAAATGATATATGGAATGTAATTTTTAGAAGTCAGAGTTGGGAGTTATGATTTTGCAAAAACTGATCCTACATTAGGATGTGAATGGCTGATCATGGCAGTAACTTGCATAATGGTTTTGAAATTGTTAGAAATCGAATTAGAGTTTGAGTTCTTCATGAAACTTGAAGTTTGTGATATTATCTTTTCAGGGATATAAGGTAGTGAATTTGGTGACATTTGTGCTAAGAGATATGTTGTTTGGGAAATTACTGTCCAGATTAGTTAATTTCAGTAGGCAGGTTATTTGTTGAATTGTTTGACATTGCTAGCAAGTGAATCTGATTTTGGATTGTTCATGAAAGTTATAGATAACATGGTGATCTTGATGACCATATTTATTGTGTAATTGTTGACTAAAGAATCATAGAGTTACTGAATTTGAAATGTACTGCCCTGTTTTGATAGGTTTTGAGTGGGCAGTAGGTTTAAGTGGATTTTTAACACCCTTAGTGGTGAAATTGATTTTTATGGTCTTCTTGAGAATTGTAGAGCTTTTCTTGAGTTTTCCAACAAGCTATAGTTTGTATTTTTCCGAATTGTGTGCTAAGAATTATAAAGGTTGGAAATTTGGATTGAAAACTGGAAAAAGGGCAAGGAAGGCACATATATATATATATTTTAGTATTTTTGTTATTATTTGGCATTAAGTGACCCGATTGTTTCTTTTTTCAATTTCTTTTCCGTCTGACGTCCGACTGACCTGATTCTTAAGGCATCGGATTTGTAACATATTAAATTTCATTTTGTGAGAAATTGGGAATTTTTAGACGGGAAATTGACGTGGCCCCGGGTAACGGAGCCTTTAATCACTGTTTTGTTTACTTGGGGATCTATAGAGGTCCGAATTGCGCACTGTCAGTACCAATAGGTTTCTAATTTTTAGATGGATTTTTAAGATGAAAAAAAAGGGATTAGGGCCGGGAATTCATGAACATGCATATTTTTACCTACATGTGCATCAGTAATTCATTCGGATTGAATCGTTAGTGATAGTTACCTTCTCTGATGTTTAGGCACAACTGGAGCGTCGAACGACCGACGTGACAAAGACTTTTCGACAATGACTCGGAAGTAAGATGTGAGTAACCTAGTTGGTTTCTCAAATTCCTGATTGCTTACATGCTCTACGTGAATTACATGCAAAGATGAATTGTATGACTACTGTATGATTACTGGCATGTATTGGATTGAATTGCATGCTTTTCCGAATCGAATCTGTCTTCGTTATATGACACTGAGATTGAATACTGGGCTTTTATAGCCATATACTGTGGACTATCGAACACCGAATTATCAATCTTGAATCATCAACATCGCATTGCATGCATAATTGCATGATCAGATAATGGACGTGTCCCAAGTTGCTATTATCACTGAAAAGAGCCTCGAGCTCGAACATCAGATCGATCGGGCCTCGAGCCCGAGGGAGAAATCTCGACGCGTCCCCATCGAACACCGATCGAGCACTTGGGCACAATCTTGAATAAGCGGAAAGAGTCTCATATGCATTATATACATGATCGATCGAATTGCCAAATTGTGTGACGATTACTGAACTGCGAGATGCCATAATTTACTGTAAATTGTGATGTGATACTGTGAACTATTCTGTGCTATTGTACATTTGTTATCGATACCGTAAACCGTTATAAACTATCAGTAAATTGTTTTATAATCTTGTCAAATTGAATATTATCAGGTCGTGGTCAGACGCAATTTGCGTAATGCATGATTTGAGTGAACCATCGATGATGGTTTTCACCGAGTTCGCAAAACTCACCCAAAATTTGCACCTATTTTTCAGGTCTTGAAGAGTACCCGCTCGACGCGGAGTATGTCTCTTGTGAGGCAAGTGAAGAATAGGGGTCGGGATCGATTAGGTTCGCATTAGTGTCTTATCGAATTGTATTTCGCAATCATCGTATAACAATGCTTTGTATTTCTACCGAGCCCATTGTGGTTTTAATGTTTTACTCATCGATGATTGTAAATTATTCTTGGATGACTGTAATAACTGAAACTGGTTTATTATGAACATGGGTTTTAGTTACTTACTGTTTTTGCCGCGCTAACGTGGAATCAATGGTTTCAAAAAAAAAATGTATACTGAATTTTAATCGACTGATGTAGTATGCTACTCTCGCGGGGCACGGACTCGGATATCACCAATGATATCGGGTTCGGGTCACTCGGGAGTGGGGTGTTACATTTAGGTGGTATCAGAGCCCAGTAGTACGTAATGTATCTGGGCACAGTCTGAAACATAGGTCAAGTTGCATGCATTTGAGTCGTGTCGTTGCAGACCGTGGTAACTGATCCCTAGTATGAGATGCACGAGGATAAATCCTACGTGTGCATACGTGTTAAGTGACTAAGTGAGAGAAAAGTGAGACCGTATTAGACTGTGAGCCCATGAATGTGTCTGGGCATTGAGGAATGGGAAAAAGGAAACATAAATAATGAGAATTATAATGTATTGTGGTTTGTGTGATTGATTAAGGAAAGATTACGGCGATAGAGAACGCATATGTTAGGCCGTAGTAAAAGTTAAAGTTCGGGAGTGAAAGCTCTGACTGTAGATGCGATGAAATGAGAAATATTGAAACTGAGGAAAACGTAGATGGTTTGATTAGGCAAATATTGATTCACTATATTACACCTATTGATGTTAGACATCAGTAGATATCATAGAGAGATGATGATAGTGAGATTGTAATAAGAGCAATATTGTACCATAATGGTTTACCTAGAACTGAAAGAGTACCTAGTAGGGTAAGAAAAAGTAGACATGGTGAGATAAAAGTGTACAGATAAACTGAAATGAACTCGTGAAACGGGAAGGATCTTGAACGCGCAAGCGTGAGACTGAAATGGTTATGCGAATATTGTGATAAGGGTTTGGAAATCAGTATAATAAAATCGTAAGGGAAAAAGACAGACTGACAATTTTTACTGATTGTATATTGGGAAATTTTGGATTGGTTGAATATGTGGATTTGGACACAGAAATGATAAATGGATGGGTAAAGTAGATAAATGGATGGAGATACAGTGGAGTTGTATCAACGGATTTGTCGGGTATTGGGGATTGTGAATACTGAGGAAAATAAAGAGATACGTGGTAATAAGGAGATGACAGTGTATAAATCAAGCTGTTATGACCTTACAAGGTCAAGCCTGCATGTGACGAATATGAAAATAAAATGATGAGACATATAGTTCAATGATATGTGGAAAATGAAACAATGATAGTGATACATGAAAAGAGTTGTCGCATTTACCGTTGGGAGTATTTATTGGATAGTAAAGTTAATCGTGATTAATGAAACGTATGTGAAAGATATGAGAAGAAATAAAGAATGATTATGGAATCAGTCCTCTATTTGAGGATCAATATAAACAGAGAGGAGTATGGTGAAAGTCTAAATGGTATAGGTTACTAATTGGTCTCCGGATAAAATGAAATATGTTCTGGTGATGTGTAGATTACTGAATAAGTGTTGAAGAAGTGTTTAGGTGACTGTCGCATAGAACCCTAGTGCAAGGAATGTTCTGATCTTTAATTTATGGCATCAAATTGTTCTGATTGAGCTAGTGCGTATAGTTAAGAATGATTGAAAAGCAATTAGGGACATTAATTGGCTGATGAGATTTCGTGAACAGTATTATGACGGTAGCAAGACTTATGTGAATGACTAGAATAAAACGAGAGTATGTATGTATTAAATCAAAATGTGAATTGGAGTCATGTCTCAAGAGGAGACTTAGGCATACTACTGAGGTTTTATGCATTGTGTGTGTACGGGAATGTAAAGTATCCAATGACAGAAATGGAATGTTGATTAGAGGTGATCCTATTGCAATGTGAAACCATATGTGATGCAAAACTATTGGGAAATCTTGATATATAAAATACTCAAATGAAGTGGAATTTATGGAAGTCCAAGTACGGATGATTAGGTATTGGCATATATCAATGTGAATGACAAAAAAATAATTGAAAAGAGAAAATGGTTAACGACAAGAAATCCGAAAGGAAGGCTGACAATGATGTGGTGTAGTGTTACCTTCATAAAGGGATCGCAAATACACTATTTGTGGACTCAACAAAAAAAAAAGTTGAATGATGTATGGTAAAATTAATAAAACCCTAATGGGAAATTTTGTGAAGTAAGCAAATGTGGTGACTATGCTTATAAACGGAATGTGTTGGAAAGTGTTGAACAGTGAAAAGTAATATGAATAAGTGAAGAATTTGATACTGAGGATAAGCATACCACTGGAGAGTGGGCAGTGTGTGATGAACTGAAACAATATGTTAATGGTATAAGATAAATCGAACTGACGTTGATAAATGGTATTGGAGACTTTAGATTCCTAAAAGGATACATTGTTAATTCGAGGAAAAAGACGGGTATAAATGACTATCAGATCGACAATTCGAAATGAATGATAGTTCTGATTACTAAACTCAAATAGTGAACTGATAAGGTCGCATTGAACAGATCAATTACAGATATTAGGATTTCCAATGAATATCAGGTAGGTTATGGCTAATTGTGAAGTATTTCTGGAAACTTGAGATACTGGATAAAGGTAAGGAATGGTTAAGAGTGCTGCTGGATTTAAAGTGGTGAGTCCGAAAAGGAGTCTGAATATGCGAGTGAAATCGGGAAAACAATATTGAATGATTTAAAGAAGAGGTATGGGTACCCGATAAAAAGTGCTAGAACAAGAAAGTGAATAGTCGAAGCTAAACATTCTCGTAATCATATGCGAAAGGTGAAATTGAATAACTGTGGGTATAGAATGAAGTGATTATTGATTCAAGTGCTTATAGGTGTAAATGATCAACAGGAAAAATGTTTGATTATGATCGTGTTATCGAGTTCTGATTTACTGTAGGGATATACTGCTACACTGCACAATGTCTAACGGGAGTCAAAGACCATAATGAATTTGAGACTGTGATGAGTGAGACAAAGGAAAGTGACTTAGGAAAACTGAATGGGTTAGTGGAGGTAAAACAGGATCGGACAAATGAATTAGCGTAAAGTACATATCCAAATAGAGTGTGTGAATACTATAGAATAGTGAATTGTCTAAAGAGAATTGAAGTTGAACAGGAAGTCAATGGATTATAAAGAACGACTGCAGTAGGTAAATTATCACTAGTTTTAGCGAAATGGAGCTAAGTGTCATTGTATTAGTATAAAAAGGAAAGTGAAGTGACAAGAACAAGATAAATGATGTTATTGTAAGTATAACCTTGAACTGATGTACTCAATGGAATATGAATTAGTCTGTATCTTACTGGAAAAAAAGGTATTGGATGGTAGTGAGAATAAGGTAAAATTAGTAATCTAGACTGGATGGATAACACGTGATAAGTGAACAGGAAGGTAAAATTAGTAATCTAGACTGGATGGATAACACGTGATAAGTGAACAGGTTAGGAAATAAGGAAATGAATCATAGCAGCGGAATAAAAGGTAATAGCTACTCTGAAAACGGTAAGTGAGATAGTTAAGAGAGTGAGATCGCCAACTGACAGTCTTGTGGAGTCTGTTTACCGTGACAAGTGATAAGGAATTAGCCAAATAAGTGACGGAACCACTGACTGAATATGGTTACTGTGACCGTTCGGAAAATGAATTATGGAATGGAAAAGTGTATGGGACATGTAGAAACATATGATTACTGTCATACTGAACCGTTGATTAAGAATTTCGAGGACGAAATTTTTATAAGGAGGGGGGGATTGTAACATCCCACCCTCTACTGGAAGGGTAAAATAGGAAATTTGTCATAGGATGGGATTGATAGGGAATAATTAGTACTGTTCATGCATAATAGGATTGATACACAGTATCAATTGTGCACATGGAATTACTGTCTATGCATTCATGATAATTCCCAGTAATTGGGCCTAAGACAATTCTATTGGGATTAACGTGTTTAGGAGGTTTGAAAATTATTCTGAGTGCGCCATAAATTGTTTTCTATTTTAAGGGATTTTTAGAAATTTTTCTGGATTTTTCCGGAGAAAATTCCCCGATCGAAAAAAATAAAAATAAAAAAAAATCGCCAATTGGCGAAACGGTCGATTTTCGGTAGCGAAAAGTTCTACCCAATGATACTGTATTATTGGGTATATTATTTTGGGATTGAAATTAGGGTCATTGGAGTTGATTGAGTTAGGTTTTGATCTGGATTAAAGAATGAATATGTTGATTTTTCTTTTTACACCTTTGACCAATGATATCTTGCCACATTTGCCTCCATTGAATGCTTCCCTATCCTTTAATTTCGGTGATGCTTGAAGAAGGAAAGAATGAATTAGTTGTTTCATTTTCTCTATAACCGAAAATGGGGTGGATTTGATGAAAGAATTAAAATAGTATTATGTGGACTTTTCTTTTCAACCTTGGATCAATGACATTTTGCCACCTTAAGCCTTCATTTAATGCTCTTTATCCTCCACTCAATTGTTCCTATCGGCTTTGCTTAAGTGTAAGAAGCCAAAGGCATTTTGTTTGCTACTTTCTCACATCAATCGAAAAACCTAGCCTCTCCATTCCCATCTATCGATCTCTCCTTCTTTTCTCCAAACAAATTCAAGATTTCTCTTCTTACAACAAAGTTAGGTGTTTGCTATGATGAAGAGATGCATGCTTGGTCTTAGTAGAAGTCGTTAGTGAAGGGAGAAAAGTAAAGAAGTGAAAGGAATTCAAGGTTGAAAGCTAAATAGGTAAGGTTTCTTTTAAGTTTTTTTTAATGATATTTTCCTTCGGTATTAAATGCCATGGTAGTTAGGAGTTATGCATGAAAGGTTTGGAGCATCTATTATGTTTGTGGATGCATTAACTTGATGTCTATTTTTGTTTAAAATGATGGGCATAAGGTTAGGGTGGAGCAAGAATTGGAAGTAGTATGATTGAATGGTTTTAGCTTGATTGTAAGTGCATTTTGATGATGAATTGTGCATAGGAATTGAGGAATTAATGCTGACAACTTTTGTGTAAGTATACAAATAAATGTTCTGTTGAGTTTGTGGCTGAATTGGATGTGTAAATGAAGGTATATTAATGTAGGTAAAGTGATAGAGTGGAAGAGGATGAGATATAGATGAAATCTGGAAAATTTGGTGTTTAACCTAGTGAACTGTTTTGATCATAACTAATTATTTAGGAATGCAAATGAGGTGAGGTTTGTGTCCACTTAAACTTTGGGATGTTGGCTACATTTTTGTGTGAAATAGGTGTTGTCTAATGTTAACTTTAAGGGGTTGCAATATGGCTTGGAAAGTTACTGTTTTTAACTGGAATAAACAGTACCCGAAATCATACCTTAGAGTTTTGCTAATTTTTATGAATGAATTGAGAAGGAATTAGAACAAATGGACTAAATGAAAGTTGAAGCCTATTAAGTTAGCTTTCCATTTCCATGGATCTTGCTAATTTTAGAGTTGTATATTGGGAGATATGAACTGATTTCTATTGATTGGTTTTATGCTTTTTGGAGAAACCTAGTCAAAGTGTTGATTTTGTGAGCTTTCTGTTTGGGAGCAATTTTAACAATTTATGTGAACTTAATTGGTGTGAGTGATCTTCTGCAAAGTTGTATGGGAAGAAATTATCTTGAAAATGATATATGGCATGTAATTTTTAGAAGTCAGAGTTGGGAGTTATGATTTTGCAAAAACTGATCCTACATTAGGATGTGAATGGCTGATCATGGCAGTAACTTGCATAATGGTTTTGAAATTGTTTGAAATCGAATTAGAGTTTGAGTTCTTCATGAAACGTGAAGTTTGTGATCTTATCTTTTCAGGGATATAAGGTAGTGAATTTGGTGACATTTGTGCTAAGAGATATGTTGTTTGGGAAATTACTGTCCAGATTAGTTGATTTCAGTAGGCAGGTTTTTTGTGGAATTGTTTGACATTTTTAGCAAGTGAATCTGATTTTTGATTGTTCATGAACGTTATAGATAACATGGTGATCTTGATGAGCATATTTATTGTGTAATTGTTGACTAAAGAATCAGAGAGTTACTGAATTTGAAATGTACTGCCCTGTTTTGATAGGTTTTGAGTGGGCAGTAGGTTTAAGTGGATTTTTAACACCCTTAGGGGTGAAATTGATTTTTATGGTCTTCTTGAGAATTGTAGAGCTTTTCTTGAGTTTTCCAACAAGCTATAGTTTGTATTTTTCCGAATTGTGTGCTAAGAATTATAAAGGTTGGAAATTTGGATTGAAAACTGGAAAAAGGGCAAGGAAGGCACATATATATATATATATTAGTATTTTTGTTATTATTTGGCATTAATTGACCCGATTGTTTCTTTTGTCAATTTCTTTTCCGTCCGACGTCCGATTGACCTGATTCTTGAGGCATCGGATTTGTAACATATTGAATTTCATTTTGTAAGAAATTGGGAATTTTTAGACGGGAAATTGACATGGCCCCGGGTAACGGTGCCTTTAATCACTGTTTTGTTTACTTGGGAATCTATAGAGGTCCGAATTGCGCACTGTCAGCACCAATAGGTTTCTAATTTTTAGAAGGATTTTTAAGATGAAAAAAAAGGGATTAGGGTCGGGAATTCATGAACATGCATATTTTTACCAACATGTGCATCAGTAATTCATTCGGATTGAATCGTTAGTGATAGTTACCTTCTCTGATGCTTAGGCACAACTGGAGCGTCGATCGACCGACGTGACAAAGACTTTTCGACAATGACTCGGAAGTAAGATGTGAGTAACCTAGTTGGTTTCTCAAATTCCTGATTACTTACATGCTCTACGTGAATTACATGCAAAGATGAATTCTATGACTGTAACATCCCACCCCCTACTGGAAGGGTAAAATGATAAAATTGGCATAGGATGGGATAGATTGGGATTGCATAGGACTGCTCATGTCTAATAGGATTGCTACACAAGAGCAATCGTGCATGTGAAATGACCGTACATGCATTCATGACATTTCCCGGCTTGGGTTTCAAATGGAGATCTTTTGTGAAATTTATGGGATACTTGTATTTGAAAACTTATTCGGAGTGCGCCAAAAATTGTTTTATATTTTATGGGATTTTCAGGAATTTTTCTGGAATTTTCCGGAGAAAATTCCCAAACTGGCAAAAACGCCGGTCTATGGCCTAAAGGTGTTTTTGTTTGGAAAATGTGGTTTTCGTGTTTGAAAAATTATTTGGAGTGCGCCATAAAGTGTTTTCCATTTTTGGAGATTTATGGGAATTTTTCTGGAATTTTTCAGGGTTCTTTCCCGGACCGGAAAATTCCAACTGACCGACTGAGTAAACCTTTTTGTACTGAAAAAGATTGCCTAATTGCATGAGATTAGTGGATAAAGAATGTTAAGAATTATTCTAGTGCCATGATTAATGTTTAAGTGAGATTAATGAAAGATTATGATTAAATTATGTTAATTAAGTTGTTTTTGTCTTTTACTCTTTTAAGTGCCAAGTGTCCACTTAAGTAAACAACTTTGTCTTATCTTAGCCATTATATACGACTTCTCCTTGGATTCTCCAACAAATAAATCACTTGAAAGCTTTGAAAGCTTATCCTCTTCCTCTCATCCGAAACTTGGTTGCTTCATTCCTTGGTGTGCTTTCATTTCTCTTTCAAATTCTCTTCTTCCTTTTCCATACATGGAGGTTTGTTTTGGATCTTTGCTTGCTTCTTCCTTACACCCCTAAGACCAAGTTTGATTCTTGAGAAGGTGATGATGTGCTTGTGTAGTGACATAGCCGTGGGTGAGGTGTTTAAGTAGGAAGTGTGGAGAGTTGCAAAGCTTTGGAGATTTGATTGCTTGACTTGTCTAAGGTAAGTAGTTTGGTTATATTCTTTCTTTTAGTAGGTAGAAGCATGCATGGAGACTATTTATATGTGTACTTGAGCATAAGAAGGGTAGGTTAGAATGGGTTTCATTATGTGCTTATATATGGATGAATGAATGATTATAGTTTTAAGTGAGTTTTGGCTTGGTTTTGGATTGAGTTTGTTAGCTTAAATGAAAGGAAACAAGTATGATAATTGGGTAGATATGTGCTGCCAAAGTTTAGTAAATTATATAAGTGAATGTTGTGATTAGTTTGTAGTTGAATTAGAGGTATAATTTGATGCTTAGTGATGTGTTATGGATGTTGGAAGTGATAGAAGATAGGTTAATGTTGAAAGCTGGAAATTGAGTTTTGAACCTATGGTACTGTTTTGTTCATAATTAATTGTATAGGTGAGCAAATGAGGTGAGGTTTGTGCCCAAGTAAACTTTGGGATGTTGGCTTCATTTTAGTGTGAAATAGGTGTTGGTAAATTTTAATGTTAGAAGGTCGAAAATTGGCATGGAAAGTTTCTGTTTCTGGGTCTGGGAACAGTACCCGCAAATATGTCAAATGAGTTTTGCTAATTTTCTAAATTAATTGGTATGGGATTAGGGAAAATGGTCTTCATGAAAGTTGTAGCCTATTGAGTTAGCTTTCCATTACCACTGATCTTGTTAATTTTCGAGTTGTATATTGGGAGATATGAACTGATTTCTAATGACTGTTTTATGCCTTGACTGAAACCTAGTTGAATTGGCACATTTAGTGCACATTCGGACTTGGAAGAATTTTGTAATTTTGTGAATTGAATTGGAGTTTGAATTGTACTGAAGAGTTCTAGATGACAGATTGATTTTGAAAATGATATATGGCTTATAATTTTTGGAAGTCAGATGTGGGAGATATGGAATTTCAAAATCTGAACCTACATTGTGATGTTAAGTGCTGGTTAGGTCAGAAACTTGCATAACAGATTTGGAAATGTTAGAAATCGAATTGGAGTTTGAGTTCTTCATGAACATTGAAGTTTGGGATCTTATCTTTTCAGGAACATAAGGTTGTGATTTTTGTAACATTTGTGCTATGAGATATGTTGAATAGAAAATTACTGTCCAGATTGGTTGATTTCAGAAGACAGATTGTTTATGGAATTGTTTGATACAGTTAACAATAGAATTTGATGTTGGGTTGTTCATAAGAGTTGTAGATAACATTGTGAACTGATTGCTCATATTGTTGTGGTAATTTTAACTAAAGAATCAGTGAGTTATGGAATTGGTAAGGTACTGTCCTGTTGTGATAGGTTTTGTGTAGGCAGTTGGTGTGATTGGATTTTGACACCTTTAGGGGTGAAATTGATTTTCATGGTCTTCATGAGAATTGTAGAGGGTTTCTTTATCTTCCAATAAGGTATAATTTGTATTTTCTGATTTGTGTGCTAAGATTTATGATTGTTGGAAATTTGGATTGAAAACAGGAAAAGGGCAAGGAAGTAGAGGAACTCGTCGGATCGCGAGGGCGAGGCGCCTCATGAGGCGAGGTAAGTCAGCCCAGTCGCGAGGCGACGCCGCCTCGCGACGAGGCCAATGGGTCGGCCTCAGAAGGGCCTCGCCGCCTCATGAGGCAAGTGTAATATGAATGTATTATTAGTATGATTTGATTATTTGGTATTTGGTGATTCTTTTGTCAATTTCTTTTCGTCGACGTCCGATGGACCTGATTCTCGAGGCATCGGATTTGTAAAATATTGAATTTCATTTTGTGAAAAATTGAAATTTTAGACGGAAACCGACGTGGCCCCGAGTAATGGACCGTTAATCACTGCTTTATTTAATTGGGGACCTATAGAGGTCCGAATTGCGCACCGCCGCCGCCAATAGATTTCTAATTTTAGACGGATTTTATGATAAAAAAAAGGATTAGGGCCGGAATTCATGAACATGCATATTTCACCTACATGTGCACAAACCGCATATTTAGTGATTCGTTCTTTCTCGATTCTTTTAGAGGCCCAAATGGAGCGTCGTTCGACCGACGGGCGAAACTTCCCATTAGCTTCGGAGTAATAGGTGAGTAACCTAGTTGGTTCCTCAACCTTTATGTGTTTAAGATTTTGCAATTATGCCATGTGGAGATAATGGAGGGTTTATAGTTTATGTGTATTTGAATTTGATTGATTTGGACCATAGGTGTCTCAAATATTTGGAATGAGATAACGGCGCTACTTGTGAGTAATCGTTTGTAAATGTTATTTCGAGATCTCGGACCGAGGTCCGAGGAAATGGGAAATTGATATTGAAGTGTTAATTGTCTGCATTTCGTTTGATACATGGGATGGGATTGTAAATGTGATATAGTAGGATGCAATAAATTGGAAATGTAGATAATTGAAATACTGGACCGAAAGTCCAAGAATTGGCAAATAGTAATGATATGTAAATGGAAATTGGAATATGTACATTGCATGCATAAACATAAATGTGTGATCGATAAAAGGCGGTTGTGACCGAGCAACCATCATGTCGTCAGGCATATCACGTCTAACGATGTGAGAGCTTTCACCAACGCATGTGACCTCGTGTCCAACGTATTCAGAGCCGCAGCTCAATGTATCGAGGCTTCAAGCCCAATGTTTTCGTGAGCCACCGCTCAACGCAATGTGCCCGCTATCGACAAGCCAGCGCATGCAGTCACAACAATCAAATGAAAATGGAACAGTGTCACATGCGCATTGCATATATATATATATGATCGTAAATGACCGGAAGATGTAAATGATGAAATTGTATGTGTATATGAAATTGGAACCAAATGTGATAATATGTGATATTACCGTTAATGCTACCGTGTGCTAATATGATTGGTGAATGCATGAGTTGAGTGAACCATCGATGATGGTTTCTCACTGAGTTCGCAAAACTCACCCAAAATTTGCATCTATTTTTCAGACTTAGAAGAATACCCGTTAGCAACGGGCGTATGACATCTATTTGCCGTCAAGAAGCGGAGAAGTGGTCGGGATCGCCTCGCGTCATGTCTTAGTGTTTCTATTCTTGGACTTTTGTATTACTAATTTGGATAAGTTGTAAAGTTAATTGACCGAAATAAATTGTAAATGTAAAAAGTGGGCCCAAGGCCATTGTATTGATTATATAAATTGCTTTCCGTGTTAATGATAATATGTGTGCAATTGTGTAAAAAAAAAAATGTATCATCGAGTTTTGAACTGCATTGCTGAACTGCATTGACTGCTCTAGCATACCACCCTCGTGGGTCGCGGGCTCGGATATCACTGTCGATATCAGGTTCGGGACTTGTGGGAGTGAGATGCTACATTTGTGGTATCAGAGCCCAGCCGTACGTAATGTATCTGGGCACAGTCTGAAACATAGGTTAAATTGCTCGCATTTGAGTCGTGTCGCTGCGCATCGTGGTAATCGATCCCTAGTATGAGACGACGAGGATAAATCCTACGTGTGCATACGTGTTAAGTGACTAAGTGAGAGAAAAGTGAGACCAGATAGAAAGTGAACCCATGAATGTGTTTGGGCAATGAGGAATGGGAAAAGGAAACGAATTAATGAGAATTACAATGTATTGTGGTGTGTATGACTGATTAAGGAAAGATTACGGCGACAGAGAACGAATATGTCTAAAACTGGGAGAGGTCCATTGGAAATATGAGAAGGATATTGGGTAGAGACTGTAGTAAAAGTTAAAGTTCGAGAGTGAGAGCTCTGACTGTAGATGCGATGCAATGGGAAATATTGGAACTGAGTAAACGAAGATGGTCTGATTAGGCAAATATTGATTCATTGTACTACACCTATTGGTGTTAGACATCAGTAGATATCATAGAGAGATGATGATAGTGAGATTGTAATAAGAGCAATATTGTACCATAACGGTCTACCTAGCACCGAAAGAGCAAAGTACCTAGTAGGGAAGAAAAATAGGCATGGTGAGATAAAAGTGTATGATAAACCTGAAATGAACTTGTGAAACGGAAGGATCGTGAACGATAAGCGTGAGACTGAAATGGTTATGTGAATATTGTGATAAGGGTTTGGAAATCAGTATAATAAAATCGTAAGAGAAAAAAAAAAAAAAAATGATCGACAAGTATATCGGGAAATTTTGGATTAGTTGAATATGTAGATCCGACATAGAATGATAAATGGATGGGTAAAGTAGATAAATGGATGGAGATACAAGAAGTTGTATCAACGGATTTGTCGGGTATTGGGGATTGTGAATACCGAGGAAAATAAAGAGATACGTAGTAATAAGGAAATGACAATGTATGAGTCAAGTCAGAATGACCTTACAAGATCAAGCCTGCATGTGACGGATATGAAAATAAAATGATGAGACATATAGTTCAATGATACGTGGAAAATGAAACAATGATAGTGATATATAAAAAGAGTTGTCGCATTTATCGTTGGGAGTATCTATTGGATAGTAAAGTCAATCGTGATGAATGAAACGTATGTGAAAGATACATGGAAAACATAGAGGAGATGATCGGTGACTGAGTATAGTGGCTATAAGTGTAAGGGTTATAATGGATTAAAGTATAAGAAGAAATAAAGAATAATTATGGAATCAGTCCTCTATTTGAGGATCAATATATATAGAGGAGTTTGGTGAAAGTCTAAAGGGTATAGGTTATTAATTGGTCTCCTGATAAGATGAAATATGTTCGTGATGTGTAGCTGAATAAGTGTTGAAGAAGTGTTTAGGTGATTGTCGAATGGGACCTTAGTGCAAGGAATGTTCTGTTCTTTTATTGATGGCATATAGTGCGTATAGTTAAGAATGATTGAAAAGCAATTTGGGACACTAATTGGCTGATGAGATTTTGTGAACAATATTATGACGGTAGCAAAACTTATGCGAATGACTAGAATATGTATGTATTAAATCAAAATGCGAATGACTAGAATAAAACGAGAGTATGTATGTATTAAATCAAAATGTGAATTGAGTCATGTCTCAAGAGGCTAACTTAGGCATACTCTCGAGGTTTTATGCACTTGTATGTACGAAATGTAAAGTATTCAATGATGAAATGGAATGTTGATTAGAGGAGATCCTATTGCAAAGTGACTCCTAGTTGGATCAATACAATTTGTGGATGAATTAGTGTTTGAACATGGCATATTGGGAGATTAAATGAAATAAATTATGAAGTCGTAAGGCATATATATATATATATATATATATGGAATTTGGAGTTACTTAGGATTGGTTATAAATCGGATACATCCGAAGTTGCAAAGCTCAAAAAAATTGGAGGAAAAACGTATGAGGTATAAGATTGATAATTGTAAAGGAGACATTTGAAAAAAAAAATTTATAAATTGAGTATTGATTGTATCGCTTCAACTGGAGACTTGGCAATCAGTATAGAAATGTTCCAAAGAAATGTTATGATACTGATCGATGAAATTGTGTGAAGTGATTTTGTGCATAGGGACAAGTATAATCGCATGGGCTGCTTTGTGACTAGTAATTGAAATACATTGTTCGGAAAAAATTGGAGACTCTATTCGCATGTAAATGTGTTTAGTGGTAGCCATGATACGATAGCGATAATGATTAAGATAAATTGAGCCGACGATGATAAAAAGGTATTGGAGACTTTAGATTCCTATAAGGATACATTGTGTTAATTCGAGGAAAAGATGGGCATAAATGACTATTATATTGACAATTTTGAAATAAATGTAAAATTACATCCCACTAAACTTTAAGTAGATAATGGGTAAGTGTGCAGTGTTTCTGGAAAATGGGGATACTGGATAAGGGTAAGAATGGTTAAGAGTGAAGGAGTTTAAGTAGTGAATATGCAAGTCAAATCGGAATTACAATATCGAATGATTCAAAGAAAAGGTATGTGTACCCGATAAAAAGTGCTAGACAAAAAAAAAGTGAATAAGAAAGTGAATAGTCAAAGTGATACATTCTAGTAATCATATGTGAAAAGTGAAATTGTTTATAGATTTGAATGGTCAACAGGCACAATGCGTAAGTGGTTTAGGTTTCATAGGGTTATAACCATGTTATAGAGTTCTGATTTACTGTAGGGAAATACTGCTACACTGCACAATGCTTAACGGGAGTCAAAGACCAATATGGATTTGAGACTGTGATGTGAGAGACAAAGGAAAGTAACTTAGGAAAACTGAATGGGTTAGTGGTGGTAAAACCGGATCGACAAATGAATTAGCGTAAAGTACATATTCGAATAGAGTGTATGAATACCATAGAACAATGAATTGTCTAAGGAGAGTTGAAGTTGAACAGAAAGTCAATAGACTATAAAGAATGACTGCAGTCGGTAAATTAACACTGGTTTTATCAAAATGGAGCTAAGTGTCATTGTCTTAGTATCAAAAGGAAAGTGAAGGGACAAGGACAAGATAAATGATGTTATTGTAAGTAACACCTTGAACAGATGTACTCAATGGAATATGAATTAATCTGTATATGACTGGGGAAAAAGGTATTGGATGGTAGTGAGAATAAGATAATATTAGTAATCTAGACGGGATGAATAAAAGCGTGATAAGTGAACGAGTTCGAAATAAGGAAATGAATCATAGCATCGGAACAAAAGGGTATAGCTAATCGAAAATGGTAAATGAGCTAGTTAACAAAGTGAGATCGCCAACCGATCTTGTGGAGTCTGCTTCTCGTGACAAGTGATAAGGAATTAGCCAAATAAGTGATGGAACAACCGACCAATATGGTTACCGTGTCTTCGGAAAATGAATTATGGAATGGAAAAGTGTATGGGACATGTAGAAACATATGATTACTTGTATATCGAATCGTTGATTGAGAATTTCGAGGACGAAATTTTTTAAGGAGGGGGGAATTGTAACATCCCACCCCTACCGGAAGGGTAAAATGATAAAATTGGCATAGGATGGGATAGATTGGGATTGCATAGATTGCTCATGTCTAATAGGATTGCTACACAAGAGCAATCGTGCATGTGAAATGACCGTATATGCATTCATGACATTTCCGCTTGGGTTTCAAATGGAGATCTTTGTGAAATTTATGGGATACTTGTATTTGAAAACTTATTCGAGCGCCAAAAATTGTTTTATATTTTATGGGATTTTCAGAATTTTTCCGAATTTTCCTGAGAAAATTCCCAAACCGGCAAAAACGCCTTTCTATGGCCTAAAGGTGTTTTTGTTTGGAAAATGTGGTTTTCGTGTTTGAAAAATTATTTGGAGTCGCCATAAAGTGTTTTCCATTTTGGAGATTTATGGAATTTTTCTCGAATTTTTCGGGTTCTTTCCTGGATCGGAAAATTCCAACCGACCGAATCGAGTAAACCTTTTGTACTGAAAAGATTGCCTAATTGCATGAGATTAGTGGATAAAGAATGTTAAGAATTATTCTAGTGCCATGATTAATGTTTAAGTGAGATTAATGAAAGATTATGATTAAATTATGTTAATTAAGTTGTTTTGTCTTTTACTCTTTTAAGTGCCAAGTGTCCACTTAAGTAAACAACTTTGTCTTATCTTAGCCATTATATACGACTTCTCCTTGGATTCTCCAACAAATAAATCACTTGAAAGCTTTGAAAGCTTATCCTCTTCCTCTCATCCGAAACTTGGTTGCTTCATTCCTTGGTGTGCTTTCATTTCTCTTTCAAATTCTCTTCTTCCTTTTCCATACATGGAGGTTTGTTTTGGATCTTTGCTTGCTTCTTCCTTACACCCCTAAGACCAAGTTTGATTCTTGAGAAGGTGATGATGTGCTTGTGTAGTGACATAGCCGTGGGTGAGGTGTTTAAGTAGGAAGTGTGGAGAGTTGCAAAGCTTTGGAGATTTGATTGCTTGACTTGTCTAAGGTAAGTAGTTTGGTTATATTCTTTCTTTTAGTAGGTAGAAGCATGCATGGAGACTATTTATATGTGTACTTGAGCATAAGAAGGGTAGGTTAGAATGGGTTTCATTATGTGCTTATATATGGATGAATGAATGATTATAGTTTTAAGTGAGTTTTGGCTTGGTTTTGGATTGAGTTTGTTAGCTTAAATGAAAGGAAACAAGTATGATAATTGGGTAGATATGTGCTGCCAAAGTTTAGTAAATTATATAAGTGAATGTTGTGATTAGTTTGTAGTTGAATTAGAGGTATAATTTGATGCTTAGTGATGTGTTATGGATGTTGGAAGTGATAGAAGATAGGTTAATGTTGAAAGCTGGAAATTGAGTTTTGAACCTATGGTACTGTTTTGTTCATAATTAATTGTATAGGTGAGAAAATGAGGTGAGGTTTGTGCCCAAGTAAACTTTGGGATGTTGGCTTCATTTTAGTGTGAAATAGGTGTTGGTAAATTTTAATGTTAGAAGGTCGAAAATTGGCATGGAAAGTTTCTGTTTCTGGGTCTGGGAACAGTACCCGCAAATATGTCAAATGAGTTTTGCTAATTTTTCTAAATTAATTGGTATGGGATTAGGAAAATGGTCTTCATGAAAGTTGTAGCCTATTGAGTTAGCTTTCCATTACCACTGATCTTGTTAATTTTCGAGTTGTATATTGGGAGATATGAACTGATTTCTAATGACTGTTTTATGCCTTGACTGAAACCTAGTTGAATTGGCACATTTAGTGCACATTCGGACTTGGAAGAATTTTTGTAATTTTTTTGAATTGAATTGGAGTTTGAATTGTACTGAAGAGTTCTAGATGACAGATTGATTTTGAAAATGATATATGGCTTATAATTTTTGGAAGTCAGATGTGGGAGATATGGAATTTCAAAATCTGAACCTACATTGTGATGTTAAGTGCTGGTTAGGTCAGAAACTTGCATAACAGATTTGAAAATGTTAGAAATCGAATTGGAGTTTGAGTTCTTCATGAACATTGAAGTTTGGGATCTTATCTTTCAGGAACATAAGGTTGTGATTTTGTAACATTTGTGCTATGAGATATATTGAATAGAAAATTACTGTCCAGATTGGTTGATTTCAGAAGACAGATTGTTTATGGAATTGTTTGATACAGTTAACAATAGAATTTGATGTTGGGTTGTTCATAAGAGTTGTAGATAACATTGTGAACTGATTGCTCATATTGTTGTGGTAATTTTAACTAAAGAATCAGTGAGTTATGGAATTGGTAAGGTACTGTCCTGTTGTGATAGGTTTTGTGTAGGCAGTTGGTGTGATTGGATTTTGACACCTTTAGGGTGAAATTGATTTTCATGGTCTTCATGAGAATTGTAGAGGTTTCTTTATCTTCCAATAAGGTATAATTTGTATTTTCTGATTTGTGTGCTAAGATTTATGATTGTTGGAAATTTGGATTGAAAACAGGAAAAGGGCAAGGAAGTAGAGGAACTCGTCGGATCGCGAGGCGGCGGCGCGCCCTCATGAGGCGAGGTAAGTCAGCCCAGTCGCGAGGGCGACGCCGCCTCGCGACGAGGCCAAATGGGTCGGCCTCAAGAGGCGGCGCCGCCTCTATGAGGCAAGTGTAATATGAATGTATTATTAGTATGATTTGATTATTTGGTATTTGGTGATTCTTTTGTCAATTTCTTTTCCGTCTGACGTCCGATGGACCTGATTCTCGAGGCATCGGATTTGTAAAATATTGAATTTCATTTTGTGAAAAATTGGAAATTTTTAGACGGGAAACTGACGTGGCCCCGGGTAATGGACCGTTAATCACTGTTTTATTTAATTAGGGACCTATAGAGGTCCGAATTGCGCACCGTCAGCGCCAATAGATTTCTAATTTTTAGACGGATTTTTATGATAAAAAAAGGGATTAGGGCCGGGAATTCATGAACATGCATATTTCACCTACATGTGCACAAACTGCATATTTAGTGATTCGTTCTTTCTCTGATTCTTTTAGAGGCCCAAATGGAGCGCCGTCGATCGACGGGCTAAAACTTCCCAAGATTAGCTTCTGGAGTAATAGGTGAGTAACCTAGTTGGTTCCTCAACCTTTATGTGTTTAAGATTTTGCAATTATGCCATGTGGAGATAATGGAGGGTTTATAGTTTATGTGTATTTGAATTTGATTGATTTCGACCATAGGTGTCTCAAATATTTGGAATGAGATAACGGCGCTACTTGTGAGTAATCGTTTGTAAATGTTATTTCGAGATCTCGGACCGAGGTCCGAGGAAATGGGAAATTGATATTGAAGTGTTAATTGTCTGCTTTAGCTTCGATACATGGGATGGGATTGTAAATGTGATATAGTAGGATGCAATAAATTGGAAATGTAGATAATTGAAATACCGGACCGAAAGTCCAAGAATTGGCAAATAGTAATGATATGTAAATGGAAATTGAATATGTACATTGCATGCATAAACATAAATGTGTGATCGATAAAAAGCGCCAGGACCGGAGCAACCATCGTATCGGGGCATATCACGTCTAACGTATGTGAGAGCTTTCACCAACGCATGTGACCTCGAGTCCAACGTATTCAGAGCCGCAGCTCAATGTATCGTGGCTTCAAGCCCATGTTTTCGAGCCACCGCTCAACGCAATGTGCCCATTCTCGACAAGCCAGCATACGGTCACAACACCGAAATGAAAATGGAATAGTGTCACATGCATTGCATATATATATATATATTTGTAAATGACCGGAAGAAGTAAATGATGAAATTGTATGTGTATATGAAATTGGAACCGAAATGTGATAATATGTGATATTATCATTAATGCTACCGTGTGCTAATATGATTGGTGAATGCATGAGTTGAGTGAACCATCGATGATGGTTTCTCACCGAGTTCGCAAAACTCACCCAAAATTTGCATCTATTTTTCAGACTTAGAAGAATACCCGTTAGGCAACGGGCGTATGACATCTATTTGTTGAAGAAGCGAGAAGTGGTCGGGATCGATTCGCGTCTGTCTTAGTGTTTCTATTCTTGGACTTTTGTATTACTAATTTGGATAAGTTGTAAAGTTAATTGACCGAAATAAATTGTAAATGTAAAAAGTGGGCCCAAGGCCATTGTATTGATTATATAAATTGCTTTCCGTGTTAATGATAATATGTGTGCGATTGTGTAAAAAAAAAATGTATCATCGAGTTTTGAACTGCATTGCTGAACTGCATTGACTGCTCTAGCATACCACCCTCGTGGGTCGCGGGCTCGGATACCACTGTCGATATCGGGTTCGGGACTTGTGGGAGTGAGATGCTACAATGACTACTGTATGATTACTGGCATGTATTGGATTGAATTGCATGCTTTTACCGAATCGAATCATCGTTATATGACATCGAGATCGGATATCGGGCTTTTATAGCCATATACTATGGACTATCGAACATCAATTATCAATCTTCAATCATCGAACATCGCATTGCATGCATAAATGCATGATCGATAATGGACGTGTCCCAAGTTGCTATTATCATCGAAAGAGCCTCGAGCTCAACATCAGATTGACCGAGCCTCGAGCCCGAGGGAGAAATCCACGACGCGTCCCCCATCAACACCGATCGAGCACTTGGGCACAATCTTGAATAACCGGAAAGAGTCTCATATGCATTATATACATGACCGATCGAATTGCCAAATTGTGTGACGATTCTGAATCGCGGGATGCCATAATTTCTTCAGAATTGTGATGTGATATCGTGAACTATTACGTGCTTATTGTACATTTGTTACCGATACCGTAAACTGTTATAAACTCATCATAAATTGTTTTGTAATATTGTCAAATTGAATATTATCGTGTCGTCTTTATGCAATTTGCGTAATGCATGATTTGAGTGAACCATCGATGATGGTTTCTCACTGAGTTTGCAAAACTCACCCAAAATTTGCACCTATTTTTCAGGTCTTGAAGAGTACCCGCTTCGACGCGGAGTATGTCTCTTGTAGGCAAGTGAAGAATAGGGGTCGGGATCGATTAAATTCTGCAATAGTGTCTTATCGAATTGTATTTCGCAATCAACGTATAACAATGCTTTGTATTTCTATCGAGCCCATTGTGGTTTTAATGTTTTACTCGTTGACGATTGTAAATTATTCTCGATGACCGTAATAATCTGGCTGGTTCATTATGAACATGGGTTTTAGTTACTTACTGTTTTTGCCGCGCTAACGTGGAATCAATGGTTTCAAAAAAAAATGTATACTGAATTTTAATCGACTGATGTAGTATGCTACTCTCGCGGGGCACGGACTCGGATATCACCAATGATATCGGGTTCGGGTCACTCGGGAGTGGGGTGTTACATTTAGGTGGTATCAGAGCCCAGTAGTACGTAATGTATCTGGGCACAGTCTGAAACATAGGTCAAGTTGCATGCATTTGAGTCGTGTCATTGCAGACCGTGGTAACTGATCCCTAGTATGAGATGCACGAGGATAAATCCTACGTGTGCATACTTGTTAAGTGACTAAGTGAGAGAAAAGTGAGACCGTATTAGACTGTGAGCCCATGAATGTGTCTGGGCATTGAGGAATGGGAAAAAGGAAACATAAATAATGAGAATTATAATGTATTGTGGTTTGTGTGATTGATTAAGGAAAGATTACGGCGATAGAGAACGCATATGTTAGGCCGTAGTAAAAGTTAAAGTTCGGGAGTGAGAGCTCTGACTGTAGATGCGATGAAATGAGAAATATTGAAACTGAGTAAAACGTAGATGGTTTGATTAGGCAAATATTGATTCACTGTATTACACCTATTGATGTTAGACATCAGTAGATATCATAGAGAGATGATGATAGTGAGATTGTAATAAGAGCAATATTGTACCGTAATGGTTTACCTAGAACTGAAAGAGTACCTAGTAGGGTAAGAAAAAGTAGACATGGTGAGATAAAAGTGTACAGATAAACTGAAATGAACTCGTGAAACGGGAAGGATCTTGAACGCATAAGCGTGAGACTGAAATGGTTATGCGAATATTGTGATAAGGGTTTGGAAATCAGTATAATAAAATCGTAAGGGAAAAAGACAGACTGACAATTTTTACTGATTGTATATCGGGAAATTTTGGATTGGTTGAATATGTGGATTTGGACACAGAAATGATAAATGGATGGGTAAAGTAGATAAATGGATGGAGATACAGTGGAGTTGTATCAACGGATTTGTCGGGTATTGGGGATTGTGAATACTGAGGAAAATAAAGAGATACGTGGTAATAAGGAGATGACAGTGTATAAATCAAGCTGTTATGACCTTACAAGGTCAAGCTCGCATGTGACGGATATGAAAATAAAATGATGAGACATATAGTTCAATGATATGTGGAAAATGAAACAATGATAGTGATACATGAAAAGAGTTGTCGCATTTACCGTTGGGAGTATTTATTGGATAGTAAAGTTAATCGTGATTAATGAAACGTATGTGAAAGATATGAGAAGAAATAAAGAATGATTATGGAATCAGTCCTCTATTTGAGGATCAATATAAACAGAGAGGAGTATGGTGAAAGTCTAAATGGTATAGGTTACTAATTGGTCTCCGGATAAAATGAAATATGTTCTGGTGATGTGTAGATTACTGAATAAGTGTTTAGGTGACTGTCGCATGGAACCCTAGTGCAAGGAATGTTCTGATCTTTAATTTATGGCATCAAATTGTTCTGATTGAGCTAGTGCGTATAGTTAAGAATGATTGAAAAGCAATTAGGGACACTAATTGGCTGATGAGATTTCGTGAACAGTATTATGACGGTAGCAAGACTTATGTGAATGACTAGAATAAAACGAGAGTATGTATGTATTAAATCAAAATGTGAATTGGAGTCATGTCTCAAGAGGAGACTTAGGCATACTACTGAGGTTTTATGCATTGTGTGTGTACGGGAATGTAAAGTATCCAATGACAGAAATGGAATGTTGATTAGAGGTGATCCTATTGCAATGTGAAACCATATGTGATGCAAAACTGTTGGGAAATCTTGATATATAAAATACTCAAATGAAGTGGAATTTATGGAAGTCCAAGTACGGATGATTAGGTATTGGCATATATCAATGTGAATGACAAAAAAATAATTGAAAAGAGAAAATGGTTAACGACAAGAAATCCGAAAGGAAGACTGACAATGATGTGGTGTAGTGTTACCTTCATAAAGGGATCGCAAATACACTATTTGTGGACTCAACAAAAAAAAGTTGAATGATGTATGGTAAAATTAATAAAACCCTAATGGGAAATTTTGTGAAGTAAGCAAATGTGGTGACTATGCTTATAAACGGAATGTGTTGGAAAGTGTTGAGCAAAGGAAAAGTAATATGAATAAGTGAAGAATTTGATATCGAGGATAAGCATACCATCGGAGAGTGGGCGGTGTGATGAATCAAACAATATGTTAATGGTATAAGATAAATCGAATAGACGTTGATAAATGGTATTGGAGACTTTAGATTCCTAAAAGGATACATTGTTAATTCGAGGAAAAGACGGGTATAAATGACTATCAGATCGACAATTCGAAATGAATGATAGTTCGATTACTAAACTCAAATAGTGAACTGATAAGGTCGCATTGAATGATCAATTACAGATATTAGGATTTCCAATGAATATCGTAGGTTATGGCTAATTGTGAAGTATTTCGGAAACTTGAGATCTTCGGATAAAGGTAAGGAATGGTTAAGAGTCTTCTTTGGATTTAAAGTGGTGAGTCCAAAAGGAGTCTAATATGCGAGTGAAATCGGAAAACAATATTGAATGATTTAAAGAAGAGGTATGGGTACCGATAAAAGTGCTAGAATAAGAAAGTGAATAGTCGGGCTAAACATTCTCGTAATCATATGCGAAAGGTGAAATTGAATAACTGTGGGTATAGAATGAAGTGATTATTGATTCAAGTGCTTATAGGTGTAAATGATCAACAGGAAAAATGTTTCATTATGATCGTGTTATCGAGTTCTGATTTACTGTAGGGATATACTGCTACACTGCACAATGTCTAACGGGAGTCAAAGACCATAATGAATTTGAGACTGTGATGAGTGAGACAAAGGAAAGTGACTTAGGAAAACTGAATGGGTTAGTGGAGGTAAAACAGGATCGGACAAATGAATTAGTGTAAAGTACATATCCAAATAGAGTGTGTGAATACTATAGAATAGTGAATTTTCTAAAGAGAATTGAAGTTGAACAGAAGTCAATGGATTATAAAGAACATTGCAGAGGTAAATTATCACTAGTTTTAGCGAAATGGAGCTAAGTGTCATTGTATTAGTATAAAAGGAAAGTGAAGTGACAAGAACAAGATAAATGATGTTATTGTAAGTATAACCTCGAATCGATGTACTCAATGGAATATGAATTAGTCTCAGATCTTCTTTGGAAAAAAGGTATTGGATGGTAGTGAGAATAAGGTAAAATTAGTAATCTAGACTGGATGGATAACACGTGATAAGTGAACAGGAAGGTAAAATTAGTAATCTAGACTGGATGGATAACACGTGATAAGTGAACAGGTTAGGAAATAAGGAAATGAATCATAGCAGCGGAATAAAAGGTAATAGCTACTCTGAAAACGGTAAGTGAGATAGTTAAGAGAGTGAGATCGCCAACCGATACCTCTTGGAGTCTGCTACCGTGACAAGTGATAAGGAATTAGCCAAATAAGTGACGGAACCACTGACTGAATATGGTTACTGTGACCGTTCGGAAAATGAATTATGGAATGGAAAAGTGTATGGGACATGTAGAAACATATGATTACTGTCATACTAAACCGTTGATTAAGAATTTCGAGGACGAAATTTTTATAAGGAGGGGGGGATTGTAACATCCCACCCTCTACTGGAAGGGTAAAATAGGAAATTTGTCATAGGATGGGATTGATAGGGAATAATTAGTACTGTTCATGCATAATAGGATTGATACACAGTATCAATTGTGCACATGGAATTACTGTCTATGCATTCATGATAATTCCCGGTAATTGGGCCTAAGACAATTCTATTGGGATTAACGTGTTTAGGAGGTTTGAAAATTATTCTGAGTGCGCCATAAATTGTTTTCTATTTTAAGGGATTTTTAGAAATTTTTCTGGATTTTTCCGGAGAAAATTCCCCGATCGAAAAAATAAAATAAAAAAATCGCCAATTAGCTTAAACGGTCGATTTTCGGTGGCGAAAAGTTCTACCCAATGATACTGTATTATTGGGTATATTATTTTGGGATTGAAATTAGGGTCATTGGAGTTGATTGAGTTAGGTTTTGATCTGGATTAAAGAATGAATATGTTGACTTTTCTTTTTACACCTTTGACCAATGATATCTTGCCACATTTGCCTCCATTGAATGCTTCCCTATCCTTTAATTTCGGTGATGCTTGAAGAAGGAAAGAATGAATTAGTTGTTTCATTTTCTCCATAACCGAAAATGGGGTGGATTTGATGAAAGAATTAAAATAGTATTATGTGGACTTTTCTTTTCAACCTTGGATCAATGACATTTTGCCACCTTAAGCCTTCATTTAATGCTCTTTATCCTCCACTCAATTGTTCCTATCGGCTTTGCTTAAGTGTAAGAAGCCAAAGGCATTTTGTTTGCTACTTTCTCACATCAATCGAAAAACCTAGCCTCTCCATTCCCATCTATCGATCTCTCCTTCTTTTCTCCAAACAAATTCAAGATTTCTCTTCTTACAACAAAGTTAGGTGTTTGCTATGATGAAGAGATGCATGCTTGGTCTTAGTAGAAGTGGTTAGTGAAGGGAGAAAAGTAAAGAAGTGAAAGGAATTCAAGGTTGAAAGCTAAATAGGTAAGGTTTCTTTTAAGTTTTTTTTAATGATATTTTCCTTCGGTATTAAATGCCATGGTAGTTAGGAGTTATGCATGAAAGGTTTGGAGCATCTATTATGTTTGTGGATGCATTAACTTGATGTCTATTGTTGTTTAAAATGATGGGCATAAGGTTAGGGTGGAGCAAGAATTGGAAGTAGTATGATTGAATGGTTTTAGCTTGATTGTAAGTGCATTTTGATGATGAATTGTGCATAGGAATTGAGGAATTAATGCTGCCAACTTTTGTGTAAGTATACAAATAAATGTTGTGTTGAGTTTGTGGCTGAATTGGAAGTGTAAATGAAGGTATATTAATGTAGGTAAAGTGATAGAGTGGAAGAGGATGAGATATAGATGAAATCTGGAAAATTTGGTGTTTAACCTAGTGAACTGTTTTGATCATAACTAATTATTTAGGAATGCAAATGAGGTGAGGTTTGTGTCCACTTAAACTTTGGGATGTTGGCTACATTTTTGTGTGAAATAGGTGTTGTCTAATGTTAACTTTAAGGGGTTGCAATATGGCTTGGAAAGTTACTATTCTTAACTGGAATAAACAGTACCCGAAATCATACCTTAGAGTTTTGCTAATTTTTATGAATGAATTGAGAAGGAATTAGAACAAATGGACTAAATGAAAGTTGAAGCCAATTACGTTAGCTTTCCATTGCCATGGATCTTGCTAATTTTCGAGTTGTATATTGGGAGATATGAACTGATTTCTATTGATTGGTTTTATGCTTTTTGGAGAAACCTAGTCAAAGTGTTGATTTTGTGAGCTTTCTGTTTGGGAGCAATTTTAACAATTTATGTGAACTGAATTGGTGTGAGTGATCTTATGCAAAGTTGTAGGGGAAGAAATTATCTTGAAAATGATATATGGCATGTAATTTGTAGAAGTCAGAGTTGGGAGTTATGATTTTGCAAAAACTGATCCTACATTAGGATGTGAATGGCTGATCATGGCAGTAACTTGCATAATGGTTTTGAAATTTTTAGAAATCGAATTAGAGTTTGAGTTCTTCATGAAACTTGAAGTTTGTGATCTTATCTTTTCAGGGATTTAAGGTAGTGAATTTGCTGACATTTGTGCTAAGAGATATGTTGTTTGGGAAATTATTGTCCAGATTAGTTGATTTCAGTAGGCAGGTTCTTTGTGGAATTTTTTGACATTGTTAGCGAGTGAATCTGATTTTGGATTGTTCATGAAAGTTATAGATAACATGGTGATCTTGATGAGCATATTTATTGTGTAATTGTTGACTAAAGAATCAGAGAGTTACTGAATTTGAAATGTACTGCCCTGTTTTGATAGGTTTTGAGTGGGCAGTAGGTTTAAGTGGATTTTTAACACCCTTAGGGGTGAAATTGATTTTTATGGACTTCTTGAGAATTGTAGAGCTTTTCTTGAGTTTTCCAACAAGCTATAGTTTGTATTTTTCCGAATTGTGTGCTAAGAATTATAAAGGTTGGAAATTTGGATTGAAAACTGGAAAAAGGGCAAGGAAGGCACATATATATATATATTTTAGTATTTTTGTTATTATTTGGCATTAAGTAACCCGATTGTTTCTTTTGTCAATTTCTTTTCCGTCCGACGTCCGATTGACCTGATTCTTGAGGCATCGGATTTGTAACATATTGAATTTCATTTTGTAAGAAATTGGGAATTTTTAGATGGGAAATTGACGTGGCTTCGGGTAACGGAGCCTTTAATCACTGTTTTGTTTACTTGGGGATCTATAGAGGTCCGAATTGCGCACTGTCAGCACCAATAGGTTTCTAATTTTTAGACGGATTTTTAAGATGAAAAAAATGGGATTAGGGCCGGGAATTCATGAACATGCATATTTTTACCTACATGTGCATCAGTAATTCATTCGGATTGGATCGTTAGTGATAGTTACCTTCTCTGATGCTTAGGCACAACAGGAGCGTCGATCGACCGACGTGACAAAGACTTTCCGACAATGCTCGGAAGTAAGATGTGAGTAACCTAGTTGGTTTCTCAAATTCCTGATTGCTTACATGCTCTACGTGAATTACATGCAAAGATGAATTGTATGACTACTGTATGATTACTGGCATGTATTGGATTGAATTGCATGCTTTTACCGAATCGAATCTGCATCGTTATATGACATCGAGATCGGATATCGGGCTTTATAGCCATATACCGTGGACTATCAACATCAATTATCGAATCTTGAATCATCGAACATCGCATTGCATGCATAAATGCATGATCGATAATGGACGTGTCCCAGTTGCTATTATAATCGAAAAGAGCCTCGAGCTCAAACATCAGATCGACCGGCCTCGAGCCCGAGGGGAGAAATCTCGACGCGTCCCCATCGAACAATGGATCGAGCACTTGGGCACAATCTCAATAACCGGAAAGAGTCTCATATGCATTATATACATGATCGATCAATTGCCAAATTGTGTGACGATTCTCGAATGGGATGCCATAATTTCATCAGAAATTGTGATGTGATCTTGTGAACTGCTACGTGCTATTGTACATTTGTTACCGATACTAGTAAACTGTTATAAACTCATAAATTGTTTTGTAATCTTGTCAAATTGAATATTATCGGTCGTGCTATACGCAATTTGCGTCTCGCATGATTTGAGTGAACCATCGATGATGGTTTCTCCGAGTTCGCAAAACTCACCCAAAATTTGCACCTATTTTCAGATTCAAGAGTACCCGCTCGACGCGGAGTATGTCTCTGTAAGCGAAGTGAAGAATAGGGGTCGGGATCGATTCGGTATCTGCATTAGTGTCTTATCGAATTGTATTTCGCAATCACCGTATAGCAATGCTTTGTATTTCTCTTGAGCCCATTGTGGTTTTAATGTTTTACTCATTGACCGATTGTAAATTATTCTTGGATGACCGTAATAATCAAACCGGTTTATTATGAACATGGGTTTTAGTTACTTACTCGCTTTTGCCGCTTAACGTGGAATCAATGGTTTCAAAAAAATGTATATTTAATTTTAATCGATGATGTAGTACGCTACTCTCACGGGGCACGGACTCGGATATCACCAACGATATCGGGTTCGGGTCACTCGGGAGTGGGGTGTTACAGGTAATGTATTTATAGTGATTGTGTGATTAGGCAATATCTGGCCTATGTGTGAATATATGTTGTATGTTATGCAATGTGAGATGCATAGCATTTTGATTGAATATGTGGTCAATTGTTGAGAATGATTTGTTATAAGATTTGAATGATTTTTATTTCGTATACTTTGAAAGAAGCATGAAATTTGATGTCAGTAAACTTTGATTATAATCATGTTATGCCTCGACTTCGATCATGGGATTCTGTATAAATGAAAAGTATGAAAGCATATCATTTGATAAAATGATTCTGAGCATGATTATGTGCTTCTGTTTGGGCGAGAGTGGAACCATTCTGTTCATTACGTGCACGTTGACAAGAGCCTTCTCTCGGCTGCCCGCTTGTGACATATGAGCTCCGAAATGGACTTATTCTGTTTAGGATGTAAACTTCAGTTTCTCCCTTCTGTTTCCATAGAACCCTCGAGCCGTGTGATGTGCAAATGTTGGGAGTCGTTTTGGTAATTGGGGCTCACTGCGGTGAGCCGCCTTTTCTCGTGGCGTTTCCACGAAGTTTGTCAAGATGTCCCATGAGAGTTCACCGCGGCGAGGCCAAGGTTTGATCGCGGTGAATCTCTCCTGTGAGGCGCTCGTCGCGGTGAGCATTTTGTCGCCGCGGCGACCCACCCTTCTTATCCCGCTACTGATGCTTAAATTTAAATTTTTTCAACCCTTTCCCCACGCAATCCTTACTCGACGACCCCGAGTGGTCACCTCGGGATAGGAAACATGACCCTAGCCCAACAATTAGACTATTGTTGGGTATAACGTGTGTGAAAGGCTTCAAGCTCTATGAGATGGACGTAAAAAGTATGGTTTTGAATGGGTTTATACAAGAAGAGGTATATGTCGAGTAGCTGAAAGGATTCATTGATTTAGTCCATGCATATCACGTTTTTAAGATAAAAAAGATTCTTTATGATCTCAAGCAAATGCCAAGGGCTTGGTATGAAAGACTCACACAATATCTTATCGAGTAAGGATACAAACGAGGTAGTGTTGACAAAACTTTATTTATTAAAAAATTCAGATCTAATTTGATGATTGCTCAGATTTATGTTGACGATATTGTGTTTGGTTCCACTCATCCCAAGATGGTGGATAACTTTGTTGAATTATTGACGCATAAATTTGAGATGAGTATGGTAGGTGAGTTGAACTTCTTTTAAAGGATGACATTTTTATATTGCAAAAAAATATGCGAAGAATTTAATAAAGAAGTTTGGTTTTGAGAATGCTAGGCATGTGAGAACTCCTATGAATGTCTCTACGAAGCTAAACAAATATGAAATGGAAAAATTATTGATGTCAGATTATATTGAATTCTTTATGAATAATTCCAAGTAATGCTCTGACTATATTGACTTAAACGTACTAAAAGAATTGATATTCATTAATACTTTGCCACCATTCTCACAAAGTACCAGTGAAACGAGAGGTGAATTCAAACAAAAATATCTGCAAGTGATAATTTGGTCTAGTCATTTGTAAATCAATCCATGCACCGAATTCATGTATTCTATCCCTCCATTTCTTTCTTGTAGCCTATGTAGCTAGATGAGCTGGTGTTGCTTGAGGTGCTGGTTCAGGTCTGAAAGGTTCAGTACCCATGGATTCTGCTTCACTAATTTCAGGTTCAACTTTAATATGTTGAGGCATCGTGATCAGAACATTGGATAGTTTTGATAGATCAACAAATTGTGCTAAGGAATTAGATGATGGTTCTGAAATGTGTTCAGATGATGACTCAGAGATTAACTCAGATAGAGTTAACTCGAATGGTGTTGTAGAAACTTCAGATGTTAGAATAAAGGCATTAGAACTAATTTTTTGTAATCTAAATGAGAATTTGAATCTTCTACAATTGATTTAGTTGTTAGAGTTGCAAGGAACTCCTTCTGTTTAGCTTTATCCTTCCCAAGAGATTAGGTGGAAGGTTGAACTTTTGGTGGAGGTGTTGGAGGTTTATGAATCTGTAACGGTTTTCTCCACTAATTTGCTAGTTCAAAAGGTGTATATAAGGTTGATGGCTCAGGAATCGTTGAAGACTTAGAATCTCGTTGTTTAGGCACATGGTCAAGTTTAGGCCTTGACTTTGACCTTTTTGGTTTCTCCTGAGTTGTTTGAGGATGTATGTACTGTCTAATCAAAGGATAATTAAATTTGAATATCTTTGAGTAATCAACTTTTTCTAGATACTTTTGATACATAGGAGACAAATATATTGGCTATGTATGTGGAAATTTAGTTAAAGATGAGCCATATATTGTCCTTGATTATGCAGAATGCATATCAGCTTCCATTTATTGCACAATTCCTTGTATCTTTTGTATTTCACGAACTTTAAAGTCAAATTTAGGCCCATATAATGGGCAGAGATGTATTGTCGAAGTTCAGTGTCAAGATTTTGAATCTGAGCTTTGTAAGATTGGTACATCTGTTGGATCTGTTTAGAAATTGTATCAACTTTAGTATGAGTAGCATGATTTTGTTGACTGATTCCATCTAGTTTAGAATCAATCCTTCTCAAAACTTTGTTCTATGTTGTTATGTTGGATGTCTGCTAGTTAAGAACTTCATCAAATGGATTTGACACAAGTGTTCCTTGTGACGTTATTCTTATGGGTCGGATGTAAGGGTTATAGATAACCCGCTGAGATTCATCAGTACTCCTGATTAATGTTGGAAAATCTTCCTCGTATGGCTTTGCCATCATACAAGGTATAGGAGTAGGAGTCATAACAGGAATTTTTGGATTAGATCTATACGTAGATCTACATGCAGATGACTTCAACATCTCTCGTAGAGATTTAGGTCTGAATTTTTCTATCAGGAGACCTATACAAGAGTTAAAATCATTTGGATCTAGGTCATCACCAAGAGGATGATACTCTTAAGAATGTTAACACTAAGATTTGGGCTTTTTCTTTTTTTTTTCCTTCTCCTTCTTGAATAATTTGACTTAGGATTGAGACAGATCTCACAGTCTGGTTCACACATAGATGGGTCGACATCCTATACAAAGTGTCCACAATGATGACTGGCATATATTGGATCTCCATTAGATTTAAAATAATGAACAGGAGGAGCAGATTTACCTTGATCATAAGGATTGCCCCAGATGTTAAAGGTCCAAACGCATCTTCATTGGGCCACTTATAGATGGATTTAACAGTTGCAGCTCTCAAAGTCTTTAGAATCAGAGGAGTCGTCATATGAAAAGAGTGTCGATGAGGCGCGTGGAACACCTTCTAGTAGTTGGTGATCCATTCAGTAGGCAATAACTTTTCAAGCTCTTGTGTTGGTAATTGCTTCAGGATCTGGATGATAGTAGTCTGATCATTAAAACGATCAGCAACCATGTAAAGAGCATCTAAAGTGAAATTCGAGAAGTTAAGGTCCAAAGCATAATTCTGTAGATGATAGATTATCTAGTGGTGTAGAGTAGCCATAATGGCTATAGGATCTTGATCTACTCTAGTGATCTAGATCTGAACTTGCAGGCGTGCAGATAAGGTAAGATCATCCAACCTGATGTTGAAATCAAGTGCTATAGTCAAGATGACACTTTCGTTGTTAAGCGTTGTCATCAAGGTACCAATAAGAGCATTTTGATACGTTGAGTAGACAGTGTCTAGAAGAGATATCCTGGCTATAACAGATATTTCCTTTCTTCCATGAAGAGTAAGAACAAATAGTATAGCTCCAACATGAAGATGTGTATGATTTTGCTTCCTCTATAAGGGGATTAGCTCCTTAGGGATTTCAAGCTTTACGTATTGTTCTGCAGTGGTAGATTTGAGTCCACACTGTTCTATTATAAAACTCTAGATGATTTCACAAACTTTAGGTCTAGAAGTAGACAAAATAGTACGAATACTTCTTATCCAAGAATGGTCACGAGAATAGATACTGTACGGACTCAACAAAGGTAAAAAAGACTCACAAACACGATTTTTTATAGATACATGAATAATTTCTACAAGATTTTCGATTTTGTTTGATAACATATGCTTTACATTAGAAGGTAAAGAAGACATAGATAAAGTAGACGACAAATGAATAGGGTCAATAGATAAGGTTTCCATAAGTTCTTATAGGCTCTCTCTTTACTCACTTCTCTGAACAAGAATCAATATACCTTCCTGATCTATGTGTGAAGAGATTGGTAGCTCCATACTAGTAATCTAGTTACTAAATTTAGTCACTCTAATGACACGTATTAGCTTGACCTCTAAAATTACCTTAGGACACTGGAATTGTCACATTAGGGAGTTAAAATTAAAATTGTCACATCAGGGAATAGTAAAAAATAGAATAAAAGAGTGGAAAACAACAAAAGGGTGGCAGCTATTTTCTTTCAAAAGGAAAAAACATCTTTTTGGAGAACAACATACTTAGGCAACTTTACCAGGGAAATAAGCAACAACTACGTGGGTGAATTTTTCAACTGGACGAAGTTTGAGGACATCTTCTAGAGTTTGGCGACAACTGGAGCTGAATTTGGAGACATCTTTATGTTGGGTTTTGTTTCCCACCATTTGCTTTCAAGGGAGAAACAATGTGTATTATTATTATTATTATTATTATTATTATTATTATTATTATTATTATTATTATTATTATTATTATTAAAGCATTTACATAGTCTTGAAGAAAAGGCTGAAAGATTGGAAAACGTCTTGTCAATAGAAAATATTGAAAAGAAAATCAGAAAAATACCATCAAAAAGTGAAGTGGTTGAAATAATCAACTCCTTAGTTGATTAACCAAAGAAATCCGAAGTCATCCAATTACCAATACAATTGGAAATGAAAATAAAAAGAATTGAGGATCTTTTGGAACAGTTGCACCAAAAGATTTGATGTCCTATTTGGTCGCCGCTGGTGACGAAGAATACAAAGAAGCATTATCAGCAACTGAGCTCCTAGGAATCCCAGCAGAAGGATTCAGAAAAGCAAGAGAACCTGAAATATTATCACAAGGAATTACAAGCATTATAAAACAAAACAATAGTGCAATTTATCTCTTGATAAAAGCACTAAAGAAATTGGAGGTTTTGGAAACAAAGGTTGCGAGATTGGAAGATAATTTGATTAAAACATGAAAAAAAAATCCGTAATTTTAGGAGGCTCTTGAAAAATTAATTCAAGAAGCCAACAGAATTAAAATCACAGAAAAAGGAGATACAACACCACCAGTTGTATTTCTTCATTATAGCCGATATCAACATTTTGAAGGATGTAATCCAAAGCATCGTTAAAGGCATAAAATCCCTTATAACGTGGTTTGGCTAGTTGATTTACCTTTCTCATCAAAGTTGAATAGTAGCAATAAATTCCACGATCAGGACCATTAACTAGTGCATAATAAGAATAATTCTTACCAACAGGTGGGGTCATGATCTTACTGAAGTAATATTGCAGAGCACAGCATGCTCTATGTTTCTGACCACTGCTATTTGCTCTCCAAATTGCATCAAGTAAACATTTTTGTTGTTTGTCCATTGGTAGGTTTTCCAATGGTCTATATAATTATTGCAACTCGTGCAATATTTCCTTGCTTATTTTTGCAATCTTTTGCAAAATGTCCAATTTCTCCGCATGTATAGCATCGACACTTTTGAATTTACAGCAAATTTGACTTAAAAAGTGGATTTCATCAAATCGCAATGGATACAGAATCAATTCCCTGGACAGCATTTATTGTTCCTGATGGATTATATGAATGGCTTGTGATGTCATTTGGCTTAAAGAATGCTCCAGCAATATTTCAGAGAAAAATGGATCAGTAATAATAATAATAATAATAATAATAATAATAATAATAATAATTATTATTATTATTATATTCTATATTTTTTATGAGAGTTATAAACTTAATTTTTGTAGAATTAAATACCTAAAATCTAAATTCTTATAAGAATATTCATTGAAATAATAAAATATATAATATTCATATTCTTATTTTTTTTAAAGTCATGTCCTCATAAATCATTTTACACATAAACAACTAATTTTACCAAATATTTTTAACAAACAGCTAATACAATCCGCTAGTGAAATCAGCTGATATAATCAGCTATTAGCTAATCGCTGATAGAATCAGTTATCAACTAAATGCAATCAGCCGATTGTCAAACAGGGCCAAAGCTGGTTTTGCATCGCTTACCCATAATGATGCTAGCATTAAATATGAATCAGTGGTTACGGAGTTGGTTCTACATCGCTTACACGTAACAATGCTAGCAAAATATATACTCCATACATGCAGAGGGCGACTCGTAAGCCATAATGATAGACACAACACTACCCATGTTAATGACAGATGCGCCCAAACACTGCCATGCATTTTAGGACGTACTTTGATCGATATAATCGTATGTATAAAGACCTAACAGTGTGCTATAGGCTAAATCATAATTAATACATGAGCACGCCTCATTTTAATACTAATTCAATTCATGTTCAAAGTCCATTTCTATGCTAATTTAAAGCATATGCAAATTTCAATTCAATTCCAATTCAAGGCATGTGTACATCTCATTGGGTTGCAAGTGCATCCAAATCTCAATCAATGTTAAATCAAAGCATGCACAAATAAAATTGGCTTTCAAATTCATACAACTCTCAATTCAATGCCAAATAAAAGCATAAGTAAACCCCATGAAAATTGACTTTTAAATTCAAGTAGTAGCACCAATGAAATTATTCATAAACATACTTTTCATAGTAAGGTAAAAATCATCTTTATAAAATCAATTCAAAGATACACTCACAGTTTGTCATTTATCATTAACAACCCTTGTTGGGACCCGATTTCGGAACTGGACACCAACCGAAAAAATGGAAAACAAAACGGACAACGAAATAACAGAACGGAATCAAAAGCGAAAGTTAGAGAAAATAAATGAAACGGAAAGAGAATCAAAAGAACGGAATCGAATTCTCGAATCGAAAAACCAAGCGAAACAAATGAACGGACACAAATCAAAAGCAGAAATGAAAGCGAAGGAATTTGAAGTGGAAACATATGGCGAAAGTAAAAAAAAAAGAAAATTGGAAAAAAGGCAAACCAATTCAAAGTTAATCGAATTGGTTCGGAATCAAAGCAAACAAACGGATTCAAACGGACTCAATCGAATTTTCTACATCCGTGAAATCATACTTTAGAAAAGCGTCACGTTGGAAAACTTAGACTAAACCAATCCGAAGCGGTATAATTTTTTTTCTTTCTTATTCTTTTCATTTTTATTCAATCTTATACAAATCAAAACAATATAATTTCCCTTTTGGAAATTTATCCTCAATCGAAATTCATAATATTTTTCTTATACGATCATATCCCAATCATGTTGAACAAAAATCTTATTATTCTATTTCTTTTGCCATAAAAACAATCACACCAATCCATATCCGCAATTCACACACAATAAGCACTTTAATATCTCAATTTTAGCAACGCAAATCATCGAACCTCCTGTCCGGAATCCCAGCATAAACAAACACATTCATATACTTATAACACTTCAATAATTCTCAATCAATAATCAGTATCATCGGACCTCCCATCTGGAATCCATATCACAATCAATCCCATTTATATACAAACACATTCATATACCATAACCATACAAATTATTATCACAATTTCCATACGCAATTCCATAATTCCTTTACATCATGAAATAAATGCTTATAAAACATTAATGGCATTCCAAGCCATATACAATACCCATATCAAATTTCAAATTACACAAAATACAAGGTATGAAAATTCGAACAAAAGTCTCGACTTTCTTTTATCCGATCTCCTGCTCGAAACCTGGAGATGGGGATGAAAGGGGGTGAGCTTAACAACTCATAGATAATATGTTTATAAATCGACAAATAAGCAAAAATTAATTTTCCAAACTTTTTCCATTTTATGAAAATCTCACAGTAGAGAATTTATCAAATAAACTCTTTTTTCAAAAAAATTCTCAATTTCAATGAATTCACGAACAAATCAGAAACATGAATGCATCACATTATAAATCAAATCAAAAACACATAATCACATCAGAATGGTTTGGGTCGGTCTAAAACAGAACATACTGCACATTTCTGCATAACGGTCCTGTGCAGCCGTGATTAGAACATACTACACTTTCCCGTATAGTGGTCCAGTGTAGCTGTGAACTTATGGGAGTCCGAAACGGAGCTCCAATGCCACTAACGGGTAGGCAGGCGAAGCCTATAAAAAGAAGACAAGTGCACTTGACTCAAACTTATGGGACCTAACCAAATCCACATAACACATTTCACACTTGAAAAATCGGATTACCCGAAGGCAAGTTTCGAAAATTCAATCTTTCATATCATATCATATTTCATACTCATTCACATTCAAAAATTTACAATAGCAAACCAATGCACATAACACATTCTTAATCGTACAAACACAATGAATGCAATATTTTAGCAACATCATCAAATTATTCAAAATCATTCGAAAACAAAGAATTTCATAATTATTGCAATTATCAAATCATTTAAACACAATGAATGCGAAAATCGTATCAATTTTGATCAAAACCATTCAAAACAATTTTAGCATTTTATCAAATCATTCGTAAACAATCCATTATCAATTTCTTAAATCATTACAAAATCAACGAATTTAATCATTCGAAAATAATAATTTTCAAAACATTTCTCTTCTTGATTTTTCGAAATCACATAATTGGCTTATATATCAAAATATAAACATAGTACCCACCTCAATTCCATGCTTAAAACTTGTCCATAGCTTCAATTTCTCCAAAGCCTCACTTCAATTCCCTAATTCAAGACAAAAATCCTAATTCATAACCATCCAAAATTGAACAATCTAAACCATGCAATCACCAAAATTGAGCTTAGAAAATACAAACTCATTCCAATCTTAAGCCATACAAACCAGAACCTTTCAAAAATTAACAAGTCAAAAACTCAATCTTACCTTAATCTTCACCATTTTCGGATTTCTTAACTCCATAGGAAACTCTCATGCTCTTCCACCTTTTTCCTCTTGAATCATCTTAAAAATCACTCTTGAAGCTCACTAAAATTCGAACCCTAAGCCTTCTCTTTCTTCTTTCTTCTTCTCCCTTTTCTTCCCATCCGAAACTCACCTCTCTTTTCTCTTCTTCCTTTCATTTTCCTTCTTTTCTTTCCTTCAAAGTCATGCATTTTCTTCATTAAAAACGACAGCCCCTTCTTCATTCATTTAATGAATGCCAAATGACTATAATGCACTTACATATATGCCTTATAACTTAAAACCTTAAGTACTCTTCCAATTTTGCCTTTATGCATTTCTAACACTTTAAATTAATCCAATCCAATCAACTTATCCCATATGCTCTTACTCAATTTAACATGTTAATTATTCACATTAACATGCTAATTAAGTCCTCAAAATCATAAAATATAGCAAAGTCTCAAAATTCATTAAATCATGTTTTGCTTAGGATATTTTTCAAATCGTCCAATTGAAGGAATTTGCTAAAACTTCCTTATAGAGAAATGTTCCACATTGTCTCAATTTCATAATGCCACCAAAATCATTTAATTTGGATCACTACATCAAAAATTATACTCCAAACATTTCGGACTGGTCTTATGCTAGAACATTTTCCAGCGATTTACTTCCATCCCAAAATTGACATTCTTAAAGACTAAATTGAAACTCGAATCCTTCATAACATTTGTATCCATATTTCTCTATTTTAATCTAAATTAATAATCATCTCATTTGGATGACTAGAGCAAAATTTATGGTCAAAATACTTTCAGATCTTACTAATCCAAGACTGCGCACTAAACCTGACTTCCATTCAGAAATTGAAAGTATTAGGGGCTAAATTGAAATTCAATTCTTTCATATAACTTGTAGCTCCATGTCGTTATTTTATTTTTCAACAAGAATAAGATCAATCGGATCTCCACAGATCAAGAATTTCTCATAAGACTGAACCATGTTCAGAAAATTATCTAACTCAATTTAATATCAAAAATCATAAATTTCCCATGCTGATGTAGATAATTGTCTTAGGAATCCAACGCTTCGAAAACCAAGTCAATCGGATGTTGGACAGAAAAGATATAAGTAAAAGATTAAACAAGGGTCAGATTAGGGGAAAACAAACAAAATCAAAAGAGACAAAAACGGCAGCGTTTCGTGTGGGCAAGGGAAGCAAAACGACATCGTATGGGGCGAGAATCAGAGACGACATCGCACGCGAGGGAACAACAGCGAGCGTTCACTGGCGCGAGAAGCGCAGTGCTCGGCCGTCTAATTTTTTTTCCATTTTTTGTTCAAATTATATATATATATATCTGAATTTTTCAAAAATCATATCTTTTGACTTAAGAGTCTAAAATTTACAAACTTAGTATCAAAAGAAAGCTGAAAGGAAGCTCTACAACTTTCATGAAGAACTCAAAAACCAATTTCGTCTCTAAAGGGGGTCAAAACCCAATCAAAGTTACTGCCCAATATCATATCACCCTAAATTAATAACTCAAATTTGAAAATTTCTATCTTTCCACTCCAACGTCCAAACATGTCATATTTTATATCAATGTAAAGATCAGAAACCAACCTACATCTTTCATGAAGGACAGAAAAATCAATTTGGCCTCTAAGGAAGTCAAATTTCCAATCAAATGTTGCGTCCACTAATACTCTTCTCAAACAGCAACAGTAACTTGTAAAAATCATAACTTCCTATTTCATGGTCCAAAAATTCCATACTTTACATAAATGGAAAGATCAATACATAATCTAAAACTTTCATGAAGACTTTAAGAGTATATTCCATGTATATATAGATCAAAAATTCAATCAAAGTTACTGTTTAATTACTATCATCCTAAACAGGAAAACACATTTCTAAACTTCATAACTTCTCATCCCATTGTCCAAAAATTCTATACTTTATATCAAAGTAAAGATCAAAACACAAGCTAAAACTTTCATGAAGCACTTAAAGGCAAATGCAACCTCTAACTAGGTTAATTTTTTAGTCAAATCTTCTGCCTGATAATTTGTCATCCTATACTACATCCAAACTTCACAATTTCATATCTTCCAATTCTCAAGACCAAAAATAACATATTATACATCAATGAAAAGATCAAAACCTAAACTACAATCTTCAAGAAGACCCTTTTGTCAAATTCTAACTCTAAGAGGGTCAAAAAATCAGCCAAAGTTTCTACCCATAAGTGAAATTTTGACAGCATTTTCCCTAAATTTTCACTAGCCAAATTCTTCAACCTGCACAACACTTCAATTATTCACATCCAAACACAATACACAATGCCTCATCTTTTTATCAAACATATGCAAACACAAGGATACCCAATTGTCCTTCATTTGATCAAATGCTCATAAATTAATTTATACTTTTCATTCATTTCAAAGAATCATGCCATATTTCCTCATTTAATTTCATCTAATGATTTCTAATTTTCACTAAAAGATCGAGGTCCAACATTTCTCCCCCTCTTAAAAGAATTTCGTCCTCGAAATTCTAACTTAAGAAATCACCAAGTAACACAAATCTCTCAAATAAGTTCTTCCTATGTGATCATACTCAATCACTTTCTTATTTAATTCCTCATCATACATATTTCTCAATTTCTTCACAATCTTTCACTTCTTGTATCTAATACTACCAATATCATATCAAAATCACTATAACCACAAATCAATATTTCTTAATATATTGACATAAGTCAATGGTCCATTTCTTAAGGAACCTTAATATGGACCAATCATCATTCAAATCAATCTTTGAATTTCTATACATATATCTCTATCATTAATCTTATCTTTCAAGTATTTATGTTTTCATCTCACAAATGTATATACAAAATCAATTCATCAAGAAATTCCAACCTCAATTTCCATTAACACATTCTTATAATCAATCATATTCTGGACACTTAAATTAAACAATCACTTAAATTCCTTAAATAATTCACAAAAACTTATTCACATTAATATCACATTCTCACTAATTCAATTTATCCATTTCAACTCTTAACAAACTTATGCGCACATGTAAGATCCTAATACTGGGCTCTGATACTATAAATGTTGAGACCTGATTCTGAAACTGAACCCCAACCGAAAAAACGAAAAAACAAAAAACAAAACGGACAACGAAACAACAGAACGGAATCGAAAACGAAAGTCAGAGCAAGTAAACGGAACAGAAAGCGAATCAAAAAAATGGAATCGAATTCTAAAATCGAGAAACCAAGCGAAACAAATGAACGAAAACAAATCAAAAACGAAAACGAAAGCGAAGGAATCCGAAGCAGAAACATATGGAAAAAGTCAAAGAAAGCAAATTGGAAAAAAGGCGAAACAATTCAAAGCGAATCGAATTGGTTCGAAATCAAAGCAAACAAACAGATTCAAACGGACTCAATAAAATTTTTGACATCCATGAAATCATACTTTAGAAAAGCGTCGCATTGGAAACCTTAGACTAAACCAATCCAAAACGGTATAATTTTTTTTCTTTCTCATTCTTTTCATCTTTATTCCATCTTATACAAATCAAAACAATATAATTTCCCTTTTGGAAATTTATCCTCAATCAAAATTCATAATATTTTTCTTATACGATCATATCCCAATCATGTTGAACAAAAATCTTATTATTCTATTTCTTTTTCCATAAAAACAATCACACCAATCCATATCCCGTAACATCCCACCCTCAATTGGAAGGGTAAAATGGTAAATTTGACATAGGATGGAATAGATTTGGAGTGCATAGGACTATTCATGCATAATAGGATTGGCCCACAGTCACATTTGTGAACATGAAATTACTGTGCATGCATACATGATATTCCCGGTTTGCGTGCCTAAGACAATTTCATTGGGATTAACATGGTTAATGGGTTTGAAAAATTATTCTGAGTGAGCCATAAATTGTTTTCTATTTTACTGAAATTATAGGAACCGGAAAAAAAATCACGAAGTGGCGAACTGGTTGAATTTCTACTGTTATTTGATCTTAAAACTCTTAAATATCTTGGTGGGACCTAAAAGTAGACCCTTAAAGTTGTTGGAACCGAAATTTCTTTGGATTCTTTTATAAAAGACCACTTGTTTCTTTGACTTTTCCTTTAAGCTTGGACTAATCTTATATTGCCACCTCTCCCCTTCATTAATTGCCTTTTTCTTGGTTTGCTCATTGTCTCATATTCGTTTATGCTTTAAGACAAGAAGGAAAGAATAAAAGAAGACTTGGAGGCTTAATTGGAACCATTCCACGAAATTCCTCCTTCATTTTTTCATTCCTCCATTGATTTTCTTCTCCTTAAAGTAAATCCTTCCTCCAAACTTAAGGGTTTCTTCATGCAACCAACTCCTTTCTTTCCTTGATGGAATTACATATGCATGGTGGTAAAAGAGAGTGGAGAAGGTAGTGAGTTAGGGTATTTATTCAAGAAGTGAAGAGTGGAAGCTTGAATTGGTAAGTGATGTAGTTAAACTTTTATTATGCTTTGATTAGGTAGTTAATAAATCATGATTGTTAGATGCATTCAATGGGAATTTTGGTGAAATTATTGTATTTATTGATGCATGAATTTGATGAAAATTATAGTTTGAATTGGTGGGTAAGGTTATGTTTATGTATGGTTGGATGAAGTAGTATAAGTGAAGTGTTTTTAGCATGAGTTTGAATTGAATATGGATGTTTATTCTTGCAAAGAATTAAAGAGGTAGGTGCTGCCAAATTTAGATAAGTACTCCTAGTGAATGTATGAATGATATAGGGACTGATTTTGTGTCCAATTGAGATGCTTATGGTAGTAGAATTTGAATTGGCATGATAGGAAGTGTAAGTTGAAGATGAAAGCTGGAAAATGGATTTTGACCCACTATACTGATTTGAGCATAACTCATTGTGTGGTTGTGCAATTGAGGCAAGGTTTGTGCCCACTAAAACTTTGGTTTGTTGAGAAGGAATTAGAACAAATGGACTAAACGAAACTTGAAACCTATTAAGTTATCTTTCCAATGCCACTGATTTTGCAATTTTTCGATATGTATAGTAGGAGTTATGGACTGATGACTATTGACTTTTTTCATGCATTGAGTGAAACCTAGCTGGAATGTCAAATTGGGTGCACATTATGACTTGGAGCAATTTTAGCAATTTAAGTGAACTGAATTGGTGTGAGTGATCTTCTGAAAAGTTTTAGAGGAAGAAATTATCTTGAGAATGATATATAGCATGCTATTTTTAGATACCATAATTGGGACTTATACTTTTTCAAAGATTGGACTGAAGTTAGGTCATGGGCTGCTGATCAGGGCAGTAACTTGCAAGACTGTTTTAAATTGGTTAATGATGAAATTTGATTCTGAATCCTCCATAAGAAGTGTAGTACTATGTTTTATCTTTTCATGGGTATAAAGTATGCAATTTTTCGACATTTTTACAAGGAGTTATACTGTTTGAAAAATCACTGTCCAATTTGAGTACTTTCAGGGGCAGTAGCCTTCACTGAATTGTTTGACCTAGTTAGCTATTGAATTTGAATTTAGACTGTTCATGAAAGTTGTAGCTCACATTGTGATCTTGATGAGCTTATTTATTCTGTAATTTTTGACTAAGGAAATGAGAAGCTATTGAATTTACAAAATACTGGACTGGTTACGAACTTATTGACTGGACAGAAACTTGGACTGGCTTTTTGACACCCTTAGAGGTGAATTTGGCTTTTGTGTTCTTCATGAACATTGTAGACCTCTCTTTTCTTTATGAAATAGACACTAAGTTTGTTCAATTTGGAGTTCAGAGTAAAGAGTTATGACCTAGGCAAGTTGGGAAGTCGGGAAAAGGAAAGTATCCAATTAGGCACTGTAGACGTCCTAGTCGACTACAACAAGTTCTAGTCGACTAGGACATGTATTTTTTCTGAACTGACTTCCCTCCACTCTTTTGCTTATAACTTTTCCGTCCGACGTCCGATTGACCTGATTCTTGAGGCATCAGATTCGTGAGACATAGAATTTCATTTCATGGGAAATTGGAAATTTTGGACGGAAAATTGACGGGTGTCCGAGAAATGGGCATTGCATTACTGTTTTATTTAATTGGGGACCTATAGAGGTCCAAATTGAGCGCCGTCAGCGCCATTGAATTTCTAATCTTTCTACGGATTTTGTTGTTGGAAAAAAATTAGATTAAGGCTGGGAATATCATGAACATGCATTGTCCTTATTCTATATTTGTGCATAAATGGAAATTTTTATGCAAAGTGATTAATGTGTGCATATGGCATAAATTGGTAGTGCAGGATCAGGCGTTCTCAGAAATTGGAAACCAATGCAAATCTGGAGCGTACGGTGAGTAGACCTAGATGGTCTTATTTATTGGTTATTTGCTTTTGTTATATGTTGAATGTGTATTGGTTTATTTTATTGATTGTGATTAAATATGGATTCCGGACAGGAGGTCCGGTGATTGATTATGTATTGGAAACTGCATTATTGAAGTGTTCCTTGGATGTGAATGGGAAGACCTCAGTGTGTATATTGAGATTGTTAAAATGTCTTGCATGCATAATTGCACATAAATGAAATGTGACTTCTTAATTAATGTCGAATGCCGGACTACGGTTCGAGATTGATTGAGCATATGCAAATATGCATAAGACATTCCACTGCATGAATATATGAAAGTTAATGAGAGTTGTGACCAGAGTAGTCAACAATGAGTGAAAAGAGCTTCGTGCTTAGATACTGACTCAGAGCCTCAGGCGCAACGACAATGAGCCCTTTATGGGACAGTTTACAATGAGCCCTTTATGGGACAGTTTACAATGAGCCCTTTATGGGACAGTTTATAATGAGTCCTTTTATAGGACAGTTTATAATCAACCCTTTATGGGACAGTTTATAATGAGCCCTTTATGGGACAGTGTACAATGAGCCCTATATGGGACAGTTTCAATGAGCCCGATATCCATGGGTACCGGACAGTTTAGACACTCGGTCACAACAAACTATTTAAATGTAAAGCGGGTCTCATGCACATATGCATAACATGATTGATTTAATTGTACGGAATGGGAATGGTTGAATAACTTGTATTGAATGAGACTGCAACACTGTATTGAATGGGAATGTGACATTGTGTTGAATGGGAGTGATAAATTGAATTGAATGATCGATTTGATTATATTGAATATGACATTATATTGACATAATGAAAATATGAAACCGTATGTGAATGTGAGGTGTGATAGGGAATATGAATTGTGACATAATGGAAATGAAAGTATGTGTTGTATGTTATGTGATTTGGTGAACCATCGATGATGGTCACTCACTGAGTTCGCAAAACTCACCCAAAAATTTGCACCTATTTTTCAGGTCTTGAAGAATACCCCGTTTGACACGGGAGTATGTCTACTGTAGGCAAGTGAAGGATAGAGGTCGGGATCAGTCCGTGTCTGCATTAGTGTCTTATCCAATTGTGTTCCGTAATCACTGTATAACAATGCTTTGTATTTCTACTGAGCCCATTGTGGTTTTAATGTTTTACTCATTGACTGATTGTAAATTATTCTTGGATGACTGTAATAACTGAAAATGGTTTATTATGAACATGGGTGTTAGTTACTTACTGTTTTGTCGCGCTAACGTGGAATCAATAGCTTAAAAAAAATGTATACTGGGTTTTAATCGATTGATGTAGTACGCCACCCTCGCGGGGCACGGACTCGGATATCACCAACGATATCGAGTTCGGGTCACTCGGGAGTAGGGTGTTACATTTAGGTGGTATCAGAGCCCAAGAGTGCGTAATGTATCTGGGCACGATCAAACATAGGGTGCATGCATTTAAGTCGTGTTATTGCAGACCGTGGCAACTGATCCCTAGTTTGAGTCGCACGGGTAGAAATCCTACGTGTGCGTACGTGTCAAGTGACTAAGTGAGAGAAAAGTGAGACTGTGTTAGAGGGTGAACCCCTGAAAGTGTATAAACAATTAGGAAAGGAAAAAGGAGAAATAGATAAGGGGATTAATATTGTACTGTAGTTAGAATGACTATGTTGGCCTAGACGGATTAAGGAAAGAATTGATATCAATGAATTCCCGGATTAAAATGGTAATATTGTGGTGATAGAAAAATGAATATGTCTAGACCTGGGAGAGGTCCACTAGAGTTATAGGAAGCATACTGGTTATAATAGGCCTAAGTGAGATTAAAAGTCCGGGATGATTAGGTAATTACAGCTCTGACTGTATGTGTCATGAAATGGGAAATATTGGACCGGAGTACAGTGTAGATGGTCCGATCAGCCATATACTGGTTCACTGCATTCGTGTTAGATATCAGTAGATATTATATGCAAATGATGATAGCGAGATTGTACTAAGAACAAGGTTATACTGTAACGGACTACTATGGACTGAAAGAACTGAAAAAGCAAGGTGCCTAGTAGAGTGAGAAAAAGTAGAAAGGGTGAGATAAAAATGTACAGATAAACTGAAATGAATTCGTGAAATGGTTATGACCTGGACCGCATAAGCTTGAGACTGAAATGGTTATGTGAATATTGTACTAAGAGTTTCAAAATTAGTATAATAAGAACGTAAGGGAAAAAGACAGACTGACAATTTCTACTGATTGTATATCGGGAAATTCTGGATTTGGTTGAAAAGATGTATATGGACACAGAAATGGTAAATGAATGGGTAAATAGATAGAGATATAGTGGAGTATCTATGATTTTGTTGTGGTTGGGGACATATCCCCGAATGTACTATCAATGTGAATACCCTATCGTGGATTGCTTGAGGAAAATAAAGAGAGACGTAGCAATAATGCGATGACATTGTACAAGCCAAGTGGATATGACCTTAAAAGGTCAAGCTGATACATGAATGATATGGGAATGGAACTAGGGAAATGAAATAAATAAATAAATAATAAATAATAAATAATAAAATGAGACAATGATAGTGATATGTGAAAAGAGTTGTCGCATTTAAGTCGATTTACCGTTGGGAGTATTTATTGGACAGTAAAGTTGATTATGATTAATGAAAGTTATGTGAAAGGTACATGGAAATCATAAAGGAGATGATCGGTGAATGATTAGAGTGGCTATAAGTGTAAAGTTCATAATGGGTTAAAAGGAGACATAAGATGACTGAATGTACCTTTATGAGAGGAAATGAAGAAAAAAAAATTATTATGGCATCAGTCCTCTATTTGAGGATTGGCATAAACAGAAATGAGTTTGTGGAATTCTGAATCATATAGGATAATAATTGGCTTCCGGATAAGATGAAATGATTTCGAGTAATGTGTACAGGAAAGTACAAGGGTTAAAAAAAAGTGTATCGCATCTCACCGAACCTTAGTGCAAGGAATGATTTGATCTTTCCAATTATGGCATAAAATTGTTCTGACTGAGATCGTGTGTATAGTTGAAATTGAGCTTTTGAGATACTACGGATGCTTGAAAAGCAATTAGGGAAACGAGTTGGCTGGTGAGACTTTCGTGAACAGTATAATGACGATAGCAAGACTAATGGTCAAACGAAAAGAAGTATGGATGAAATCAAAAGTGAGTCATATCTCAAGAGGAGATTTAGTCATTACAAGTGAAAAATATACTACTGAGGTTATCTGCATTGTGTATACGGAAATGTAAAGTATCCAACAACATGAGTGGAATTTTGATTTAAGGCGATCTTATTGCAATGTGAAGTGAATAGAGCTCCATATGTGATGCAAAACTGTTGGGAAAATCTAGATTTTAAACTAAGAATAAATTAGTCCTGAACTGCGAAGTGAAATACTCAAATGAAGTGGAAATTGATGGAAGTCCAAGTACAGATGATTAGGTATTGGTATATATAGATATATCGATGTGGATGACAGGAAATCGATTGAAAAGAGAAAATGAATAGAGACATGAAGTCCTAAAGGGAAACTGATAATGACGTGACGTACTGTTATCTTCATAGTGTTATCTTCAAAAAGGGATTGTAAATTCATTAATTGTGGACTTAATGAGAAGGTAGAATGTTGTTTAGTGATGTTTGGAAAAGTCATCAAGACCCTAATTGGGAAGTATGTGAGGTAAGCAAATGATAGTGATTATGATGATAGACGGAATGTGTGAAAATGTTGAACAGTGATAAATTGAATTGACTTTGATAAATGGTATTGGTGTTATCATCGCCATTGTTTAAAGTCTTGGAGACTTTAGATTCCTACAGGGATACATAGTGTTAATTCGAGGAAAGAGACAGGCATAAATACCGACAGTGCTGAAATGAACGGACAATTCTGCCTACTAAACTCAACTAGTGAACAGATAATGCTGCAATGAACAGATCAATTACAGACATTGGGATTTGCAAAGAATGTCAAGTAGATTATGGGTAATTGTGAAGTGTTTCTGGAAAATTGAAGTTGTAGATCTAGTGATAAGAAAAGTTAAGAGTGCAGGAGTTAAAGTGGTGAGTCTTATGAGGAGTTTGAATATGCGAATGATATTGGAAAAACAATATTGAGCGATTCAAAGAAACGATGTTGGTACCGACAAAAGTGATGGAACAAGAAAGTGAACAGTCGAAGTTAGACATTCTAGTAAGCATATGCGAAAAGTGAAATTGAATAACTAGGGCTATAGAATGAAGTGATTATAGATTCAAGTGATTATAGGTTTGAATGTTCAACAGGAAAATGCTTAAATGGTTTGGTTTCACAGGATTTTGATCGTGTTATAGAGTTCTGATTTACTGTAAAGATACACTGCTACACTGTACAGTACCTAACGGGAGTCAAAGACCACAATGAATTTGAGACTGTGTTGAGTGAAACAAAGAAAAGTGACATAGGAAAACCGCATGGGTTAGCTAAAGTGGATCAGGATCGGATAAGTGAAAAAGAATAAAATGCATATCCGAGATAGAGTGCGTGAACACTATAAAACAGTGAATTGTCTAAGGAGAATTGAATTTGAACAGAGAGTTGGTGGGATATAAAGAATGACTGCATTAGGTAAAGTATCACTGGTTATAGTGAAATGGAACTAAATGTCATTGTATTGGTACCAAAAGAATGTGAGGAATGAGATAAAGGAGGTTATGATATGTATCACCTTGAAAGGATGTCTGGAATACGTATTAGTCTGCATGTTACTAGAGAAAAAGTATTGGATTGATAACGGGTTCGAAAATAAGGAATTGAGTCATAGCATCGGAAACAAAGTTAATGGCTACTCCGAAAATGGCAAGTGAAATAGTATGATAGTAAGGTCACCAATCGACAACCTTTGTTAACCGTCTATTGTGATGAGTGTTAATGAATTGGACAAATAAGGAATTTGGACAACCGATCGAGTGTAGTTCTTGTGACCTTTCGGAAAATGAATCATTGAGTGGAAAAGTATATGGAATTTGTAGAGACATTTGATAACTGCCATAGTGAACTGTTGATTGAAAATTTCGAGGACGAAATTTTTATAAGGAAGGGAGAATTGTAACATCCCACCCTCAATTGAAAGGGTAAAATGGTAAATTTGACAAAGGCTGGAATAGATTTGGAGTGCATAGGACTATTCATGCATAATAGGATTGGCCCACAGTCACATTTGTGCACATGAAATTACTGTGCATGCATACATGATATTCCCGGTTTGCGTGCCTAAAACAATTTTATTGGGATTAACGTGGTTAATGGGTTTGAAAAATTATTCTGAGTGCGCCATAAATTGTTTTCTATTTTACTGGAATTATAGGAATTTTTCTGGAATTTTCCGAAGAAAATTCCCAGACCGGAAAAAAAATCGTCAAGTGGCGAACTGGTTGAATTTCTACTGTTATTTGATCTTAAAACTCTTAAATATCTTGGTGGGACCTAAAAGTAGACCCTTAAAGTTGTTGGAACCAAAATTTCTTTGGATTCTTTTATAAAAGACCACTTGTTTCTTTGACTTTTCCTTTAAGATTGGACTAATCTTATATTGCCACCTCTCCCCTTCATTAATTGCCTTTTTCTTGGTTTGCTCATTGTCACATATTCGTCTATGCTTTAAGACAAGAAGGGAAAGAATAAAAAGAAGACTTGGAGGCTTAATTGGAACCATTCCACCGAAATTCCTCCTTCATTTTTTTCATTCCTCCATTGATTTTCTTCTCCTTAAAGTAAATCCTTCCTCCAAACTTAAGGGGTTTCTTCATGCAACCAACTCCTTTCTTTCCTTGATGGAATTACATATGCATGGTGGTAAAAGAGAGTGGAGAAGGTAGTGAGTTAGGGTATTTATTCAAGAAGTGAAGAGTGGAAGCTTGAATTGGTAAGTGATGTAGTTAAACTTTTATTATGCTTTGATTAGGTAGTTAATAAATCATGATTGTTAGATGCATTCAATGGGAATTTTGGTGAAATTATTTTATTTATTGATGCATGAATTTGATGAAAATTATAGTTTGAATTGGTGGGTAAGGTTATGTTTATGTATGGTTGGATGAAGTAGTATAAGTGAAGTGTTTTTAGCATGAGTTTGAATTGAATATGGATGTTTATTCTTGCGAAGAATTAAAGAGGTAGGTGCTTCCAAATTGAGATAAGTACTCCTAGTGAATGTATGAATGATATAGGGACTGATTTTGTGTCCAATTGAGATGCTTATGGTAGTAGAATTTGAATTGGCATGATAGGAAGTGTAAGTTGAAGATGAAAGCTGGAAAATGGATTTTGACCCACTGTACTGATTTGAGCATAACTCATTGTATTATTGTGCAATTAAGGCAAGGTTTATGCCCACTGAAGATTTGGTTTGTTGGCTACATTTTTGTGTGAAATAGGTGTTGTCCAATTTTAGCTTTAAGAGGTTGTAATTTGGCTTGAAAAGTTACTGCTATTGACTGGAATGAATAGTACCCGAAACCATAATCTAGAGTTTTGCTAATTTTTATAAATTAATTGAGAAGGAATTAGAAAAAATGGACTAAACGAAAGTTGAAACCTATTAAGTTATCTTTCCAATGCCACTAATTTTGCAATTTTTCGATATGTATAGTAGGAGATATGGAATGATGACTATTGACTTTTTTCATGCATTGAGTGAAACCTAGCTGGAATGTCAAATTGGGTGCACATTATGATTTGGAGCAATTTTAGCAATTTAAGTGAACTGAATTGGTGTGAGTAATCTTCTGTAAACTTGTAGAGGAAGAAATTATCTTGAGAATGATATATAGCATGCTATTTTTAGATACCAGAATTGGGACTTATACTTTTTCAAAGATTGGACTGAAGTTAGGTCATGGGCTGCTGATCAGGGCAGTAACTTGCAAGACTGTTTTAAATTGGTTAATGATGGAATTTGATTCTGAGCCCTCCATGAGAAGTGTAGTACTATGTTTTATCTTTTCATGGGTATAAAGTATGCAATTTTTCTACATTTTTACAAGGAGTTATATTGTTTGAAAAATCACTGTCCAGTTTGAGTACTTTCAGGGGAGTAGCCTTCACTGAATTGTTTGACCTAGTTAGCTACTGAATTTGAATTTAGACTGTTCATGAACATTGTAGCTCACATTGTGATCTTGATGAGCATATTTATTCTGTAATTTTTGACTAAGGAGATGAGAAGTTATTGAATTTACAAAATACTGCACTGGTTAGGAACTTATTGACTGGACAGAAACTTGGACTGACTTTTTGACACCCTTAGAGGTGAATTTGGCTTTTGTGTTCTTCATGAACATTGTAGACCTCTATTTTCTCTATGAAATAGACACTAAGTTTTTTCAATTTGGAGTTCAGAGTAAAGAGTTATGACCTAGGCAAGTTGGGAAGTCGGGAAAAGGAAAGTATCCAATTAGGCCTTCAGAGGCGTCTGATCGACTACAACATGTTCTAGTCGACTAGGACATGTATTTTTGCTGAACTGATTTCTCTCCACTCTTTTGCTTAAAACTTTTCCGTCCGACGTCCGATTGACCTGATTCTTGAGGCATCAGATTCGTGAGACATTGAATTTCATTTCATGGGATATTGGGGACGGAAAATTGACGGGTGTCCGAGAAATGGGCATTGCATTACTGTTTTATTTAATTGGGGACCTATAGAGGTCCAAATTGAGCGTCGTCAGCGCCATTGAATTTCTAATCTTTCTACGGATTTTATTGTTGGAAAAAAATTGGATTAAGGCTGGGAATATCATGAACATGCATTGTCCTTATTCTATATTTGTGCATAAATGGGAATTTTTATGCAAAGTGATTAATGTGTGCATATGGCATAAATTGGTAGTGCAGGATCAGGCGTTCTCAGAAATTGGAAACCAATGCAAATCTGGACCGTACTGTGAGTAGACCTAGATGGTCTTATTTATTGGTTATTTGCTTTTGTTATATGTTGAATGTGTATTGGTTTATTTTATTGATTGTGATTAAACATGGATTCCGGACAGGAGGTTCGGTGATTGATTATGTATTGGAAACTGCATTATTGAAGTGTTCCTTGGATGTGAATGGGATGACCTAAGTGTGTATATTGAGATTGTTAAAATGTCTTGCATGCATAATTGCACATAAATGAAATGTGACTTCTTAATTAATGTCGAATGTCGGACTACGGTCCGAGATTGATTGAGCATATGCAAATATGCATAAGACATTCCACTGCATGAATATATGAAAGTTAATGAGAGTTGTGACCAGAGTAGTCAACAATGAGTAAAAAGAGCTTCATGCTTAGATACTGACTCAGAGCCTCAGGCCCAACGACAATGAGCCATTTATGGGACAGTTTACAATGAGCCCTTTATGGGACAGTTTACAATGAGCCCTTTATGGGACAGTTTATAATGAGCCCTTTTATGGGACAGTTTATAATGAGCCCTTTATGGGACAGTTTATAATGAGCCCTTTATGGGACAGTGTACAATGAGCCTTATATGGGACAGTTTCAATGAGCCCGATATCCATGGGTACGGGACAGTTTAGACACTCGGTCACAACAAACTAATTAAATGAAAAGCGGGTCTCATGCACATATGCATAACATGATTGATTTAATTGTACGGAATGGGAATGATTGAATAACTTGTATTGAATGAGACTGCAACACTGTATTGAATGGGAATGTGACATTGTGTTGAATGGGAATGATAAATTGAATTGAATGATCGATTTGATTATATTGAATATGACATTGTATTGACATAATGAAAATATGAAACCGTATGTGAATGTGAGGTGTGATAGGGAATATGAATTGTGACTTAATGGAAATGAAAGTATGTGTTGTATGTTATGTGATTGGGTGAACTATCGATGATGGTCACTCACTGAGTTCGCAAAACTCACCCAAAAATTTGCATCTATTTTTCAGGTCTTGAAGAATACCCCGTTTGACACGGTAGTATGTCTACTGTAGGCAAGTGAAGGATAGAGGTCGGGATCAGTCCGTGTCTGCATTAGTGTCTTATCCAATTGTGTTCCGCAATCACTGTATAACAATGCTTTGTATTTCTACTGAGCCCATTGTGGTTTTAATGTTTTACTCATTGACTGATTGTAAATTATTCTTGGATGACTGTAATAACTGAAAATGGTTTATTATGAACATGGGTGTTAGTTACTTACTGTTTTTGCCGCGCTAACGTGGAATCAATGGCTTCAAAAAAAATGTATAATGGGTTTTAATCGACTGATGTAGTACGCCACCCTCTCGGGGCACGGACTCGGATATCACCAACGATATCGGGTTCGGGTCACTCGAGAGTGGGGTGTTACATTTAGGTGGTATCGAGCCCGATGAGTACGTAATATATCTGGGCACGATCAAACATAGAGTGCATGCATTTGAGTCGTGTTATTGCGCATCGTGGCAATCGATCCCTAGTTTGAGTCAATGCGGGTTGAAATCCTACGTGATAAATGCGTGTCAAGTGACTAAGTGAGAGAAAAGTGAGACTGTGTTAGAGGGTGAACCCCTGAAAGTGTATAAACAATTAGGAAATGAAAAAGGAGAAATGGATAAGGGGATTAATATTGTACTGTGGTTAGAATGACTATGTTGGCCTAGATGGATTAAGGAAAGAATTGATATCAATGAATTCCCGGATTAAAATGGTAATATTGTGGTGATAGAAAAATGAATATGTCTAGACCTGGGAGAGGTCCACTAGAGTTATGGGAAGCATACTGGTTATAATAGGCCTATGTGAGATTAAAAGTCCGGGATGATTAGGTAATTACATTCATTCAGATATGTCATGAAATGGGAAATATTGGACCGAAGTAAAGTGTAGATGGTCCGATCAGGCATATATTGGTTCACTGCATTCGTGTTAGATATCAGTAGATATTATATGCAAATGATGATAGCGAGATTGTACTAAGAACAAGGTTATACTGTAACAGACTACTATGGACTGAAAGAACTGAAAGAGCAAGGTGCCTAGTGCCTAGTGCCTAGTAGAGTGAGAAAAAGTAGAAAGGGTGAGATAAAAATGTACAGATAAACTGAAATGAATTCGTGAAATGGTTTTGACCTGGACCGCATAAGCTTGAGACTGAAATGGTTATGTGAATATTGTGCTAAGAGTTTCGAATTCAGTATAATAAGATCGTAAGGGAAAAAGACAGACTGACAATTTCTACTGATTGTATATCGAGAAATTCTGGATTTGGTTGAAAAGATGTATATGGACACAGAAATGGTAAATGAATGGGTAAATAGATAGAGATACAGTGGAGTATCTATGATTTTGTTGTGGTTGGGGACATATCCCCGAATGTACTAACAATGTGAATACCCTATCGTGGACTGCTTGAGGAAAATAAAGAGAGACGTAGCAATAATGCGATGACATTGTATAAGCCAAGTGGATATGACCTTAAAAGGTCAAGTTGATACATGAATGATATGGGAATGGAACTAGGGAAATGAAAAAAATAAATAAATAATAAATAATAAATAATAAAATGAGACAATGATAGTGATATGTGAAAAGGGTTGTCGCATTTAAGTCGATTTACCATTGGGAGTATTTATTGGACAGTAAAGTTGATTATGATTAATGAAACTTATGTGAAAGATACATGGAAATCATAGAGGAGATGATCAGTGAATGATTAGAGTGGCTACAAGTGTAAAGTTCATAATGGGTTAAAGGGAGACATAAGATGATTGAATGTACCTTTATGAGAGGAAATGAACAAAAAAAAATTATTATGGCATCAGTCTTCTATTTGAGGATTGGCATAAACTGAAATGAGTTTGTGGAATTCTGAATCGTATAGGATAATAATTGGCTTCCGGATAAGATGAAATGATTTCGAGTAATGTGTATAGGAAAGTACAAGGGTTAAAAAAAAGTGTATCGCATCTCACCGAACCTTAGTGCAAGGAATGATTTGATCTTTCCAATTATGGCATAAAATTGTTCTGACTGAGATCGTGTGTATAGTTGAAATTGAGCTTTTGACATACTACGGATGCTTGAAAAGCAATTAGGGAAACGAGTTGGCTGGTGAGACTTTCGTGAACAGTATAATGACGATAGCAAGACTAATGGTCAAACGAAAAGAAGTATGGACGAAATCAAAAGTGAGTCATATCTCAAGAGGAGATTTAGGCATAACAAGTGAAAAATATACTACTGAGGTTATTTGCATTGTGTATACGGAAATGTAAAGTATCCAACAACATGAGTGGAATTTTGATTTAAGGCGATCTTATTGCAATGTGAAGTGAATAGAGCTCCATATGTGATGCAAAATTGTTGGGGAAATCTAGATTTTAAACTAAGAATAAATTAGTCCTGAACTGCGAAGTGAAATACTCAAATGAAGTGGAAATTGATGGAAGTCCAAGTACAGATGATTAGGTATTGGTATATATAGATATATCGATGTGGATGACAGGAAATCGATTAAAAAGAGAAAATGAATAGAGACAAGAAGTCCTAAAGGGAAACAGATAATGACGTGACGTAGTGTTATCTTCATAGTGTTATCTTCAAAAAGGGATTGTAAATTCATTAATTGTGGACTTAATGAGAAGGTAGAATGTTGTTTAGTGATGTTTGGAAAAGTCATCAAGACCCTAATTGGGAAGTATGCGAGGTAAGCAAATGATAGTGATTATGATGATAGACGGAATGTGTGAAAATGTTGAACAGTGATAAATTGAATTGACTTTGATAAATGGTATTGGTGTTATCATCGCCATTGTTTAAAGTCTTGGAAACTTTAGATTCCTATAGGGATACATAGTATTAATTCGAGGAAAGAGACAAGCATAAATACCGACAGTGCTGAAATGAACGGACAATTCTGCCTACTAAACTCAACTAGTGAACAGATAATGCTGCAATGAACAGATCAATTACAGACATTAGGATTTGCAAAGAATGTCAAGTAGATTATGGGTAATTGTGAAGTGTTTCTGGAAAATTGAAGTTGTAGATCTAGTGATAAGAAAAGTTAAGAGTGCAGGAGTTAAAGTAGTGAGTCTTATGAGGAGTTTGAATATGCGAATGATATTGGAAAAACAATATTGAATGATTCAAAGAAAAAGTATTGGTACCCGACAAAAAGTGATGGAACAAGAAAGTGAACAGTCGAAGTTAGACATTCTAGTAAGCATATGCGAAAAGTGAAATTGAATAACTATGGCTATAGAATGAATTGATTATAGATTCAAGTGCTTATAGGGTTGAATGTTCAACAGGAAAATGCTTAAATGGTTTGGTTTCACAGGATTTTGATTGTGTTATAGAGTTACGATTTATCAGAAAGATACCTTTGCTACATTTATGCAAGACTAACGGAGTCAAAGACCACAATGAATTTGAGACTGTGTTGAGTGAAACAAAGAAAAGTGACATAGGAAAATAGCATGGGTTAGCTAAAGTGGATCAGGATCGGATAAGTGAAACAGAATAAAATGCATATCCGAGATAGAGTGTGTGAACACTATAAAACAGTGAATTGTCTAAGGAGAATTGAATTTGAACAGAGAGTTGGTGGGATATAAAGAATGACTGCATTAGGTAAAGTATCACTGGTTATAGTGAAATGGAACTAAATGTCATTGTATTGGTACCAAAAGAATGTGAGGAATGAGATAAAGGAGGTTATGATATGTATCACCTTGAAAGGATGTCTGGAATACGTATTAGTCTGCATGTTACTAGAGAAAAAGTATTGGATTGATAACGGGTTCGAAAATAAGGAATTGAGTCATAGCATCGGAACCAAAGTTAATGGCTACTCCGAAAATGGCAAGTGAAATAGTATGATGGTAAGGTCACCAACTGACAGCCTTGTTAACTTCGTCTATTGTGATGAGTGTTAATGAATTGGACAAATAAGGGACTGGACAACTGACTGAGTGTGGTTACTGTGACCTTTCGGAAAATGAATCATTGAGTGGAAAAGTATATGGAATTTGTAGAGACATTTGATAACTGCCATAGTGAACTGTTGATTGAAAATTTCGAGGACGAAATTTTTATAAGGAAGGGAGAATTGTAACATCCCACCCTCAATTGGAAGGGTAAAATGGTAAATTTGACATAGGATGGAATAGATTTGGAGTGCATAGGACTGTTCATGCACAATAGGATTGGCCCACAGTCACATTTGTGCACATGAAATTACTGTGCATGCATACATGATATTCCCGGTTTGCGTGCCTAAGACAATTTTATTGGGATTAACGTGGTTTATGGGTTTGAAAAATTATTCTGAGTGCGCCATAAATTGTTTTCTATTTTACTGGAATTATAGGAATTTTTCTGGAATTTTCCGGAGAAAATTCCCGGACCGAAAAAAAAATCGCCAAGTGACGAACTGGTTGAATTTCTACTGTTATTTGATCTTAAAACTCTTAAATATCTTGGTGGGACCTAACAGTAGAACCTTAAAGTTGTTGGAACCGAAATTTCTTTGGATTCTTTTATAAAAGACCACTTGTTTCTTTGACTTTTCCTTTAAGCTTGGACTAATCTTATATTGCCACCTCTCCCCTTCATTAATTGCCTTTTTCTTGGTTTGCTCATTGTCTCATATTCGTTTATTCTTTAAGACAAGAAGGGAAAGAATAAAAAGAAGACTTGGAGGCTTAATTGGAACCATTCCACCGAAATTCCTCCTTCATTTTTTTCATTCCTCCATTGATTTTCTTCTCCTTAAAGTAAATCCTTCCTCCAAACTTAAGGGGTTTCTTCATGCAACCAACTCCTTTCTTTCCTTGATGGAATTACATATGCATGGTGGTAAAAGAGAGTGGAGAAGGTAGTGAGTTAGGGTATTTATTCAAGAAGTGAAGAGTGGAAGCTTGAATTGGTAAGTGATGTAGTTAAACTTTTATTATGCTTTGATTAGGTAGTTAATAAATCATGATTGTTAGATGCATTCAATGGGAATTTTGGTGAAATTATTGTATTTATTGATGCATGAATTTGATGAAAATTATAGTTTGAATTGGTGGGTAAGGTTATGTTTATGTATGGTTGGATGAAGTAGTATAAGTGAAGTGTTTTTAGCATGAGTTTGAATTGAATATGGATGTTTATTCTTGCAAAGAATTAAAGAGGTAGGTGCTGCCAAATTGAGATAAGTACTCCTAGTGAATGTATGAATGATATAGGGACTGATTTTGTGTCCAATTGAGATGCTTATGGTAGTAGAATTTGAATTGGCATGATAGGAAGTGTAAGTTGAAGATGAAAGCTGGAAAATGGATTTTGACCCACTGTACTGATTTGAGCATAACTCATTGTGTGGTTGTGCAATTGAGGCAAGGTTTGTGCCCACTGAAACTTTGGTTTGTTGGATACATTTTTGTGTGAAATAGGTGTTGTCCAATTTTAGCTTTAAGAGGTTGTAATTTGGCTTGAAAAGTTACTGCTATTGACTGGAATGAATAGTACCCGAAACCATAATCTAGAGTTTTGCTAATTTTTATAAATTAATTGAGAAGGAATTAGAACAAATGGACTAAATGAAAGTTGAAACCTATTAAGTTATCTTTCCAATTCCACTGATTTTGCAATTTTTTGATATGTATAGTAGGAGTTATGGACTGATGACAATTGACTGTTTTCATGCATTGAGTGAAACCTAGCTGGAATGTCAAACTGGGTGCACATTATGATTTGGAGCAATTTTAACAATTTACGTGAACTGAATTGGTGTGAGTGATCTTCTGAAAAGTTGTAGAGGAAGAAATTATCTTGAGAATGATATATAGCATGCTATTTTCAGAAACCAGAATTGGGACTTATACTTTTTCAAAAATTGGACTGAAGTTAGGTCATAGGCTGCTGATTAGGGCAGTAACTTGCAAGACAGTTTTAAATTGGTTAATGATGGAATTTGATTCTGAGCCCTCCATGAGAAGTGTAGTACTATGTTTTATCTTTTCATGGGTATAAAGTATGCAATTTTTTGACATTTGTACAAGGCGTTATACTGTTTGAAAAATCACTGTCCAATTTGAGTACTTTCAGGGGCAGTAGCCTTCACTGAATTGTTTGACCTAGTTAGCTATTGAATTTGAATTTAGACTGTTCATGAAAGTTGTAGCCCACATTGTGATCTTGATGAGCATATTTATTCTGTAATTGTTGACTAAGGAAATGAGAAGTTATTGAATTTACAAAATACTGCACTGGTTAGGAACTTATTGACTGGACAGAAACTTGGACTGGCTTTTTGACACCCTTAGAGGTGAATTTGGCTTTTGTGTTCTTCATAAACATTGTAGACCTCTCTTTTCTCTATGAAATAGACACTAAGTTTGTTCAATTTGGAGTTCAGAGTAAAGAGTTATGACCTAGGCAAGTTGGGAAGTCGAGAAAAGGAAAGTATCCAATTAGGCACTGTAGACGTCCTAGTCGACTACAACATGTTCTAGTCGACTAGGACATGTATTTTTGCTGAACTGACTTCCCTGCACTCTTTTGCTTATAACTTTTCCGTCCGACGTCCGATTGACCTGATTCTTGAGGCATCGGATTCGTGAGACATTGAATTTCATTTCATGGGAAATTGGGAATTTTGGACGGAAAATTGACGGGTGTCTGAGAAATGGGCATTGCATTACTGTTTTATTTAATTGGGGACCTATAGAGGTCCAAATTAAGCGCCATCAGCGTTATTGAATTTCTAATCTTTCTACAGATTTTATTGTTGGAAAAAAATTGGATTAAGGCCGGGAATATCATGAACATGCATTGTCCTTATTCTATATTTGTGCATAAATGGGAATTTTTATGCAAAGTGATTAATGTGTGCATATGGCATAAATTGGTAGTGCAGGATCAGGCGTTCTCAGAAATTGGAAACCAATGCAAATCTGGAGCGTACTGTGAGTAGACCTAGATGGTCTTATTGATTGGTTATTTGCTTTTGTTATATGTTGAATGTGTATTGGTTTATTTTATTGATTGTGATTAAATATGGATTCCGGACAGGAGGTCCGGTGATTGATTATGTATTGGAAACTGCATTATTGAAGTGTTCCTTGGATGTGAATGGGATGACCTAAGTGTGTATATTTAGATTGTTAAAATGTCTTGCATGCATAATTGCACATAAATGAAATGTGACTTCTTAATTAATATCGAATGCCAGACTACGGTTCGAGATTGATTGAGCATATGCAAATATGCATAAGACATTCCACTGCATGAATATATGAAAGTTAATGAGAGTTGTGACCAGAGTAGTCAACAATGAGTGAAAAGAGCTTCGTGCATAGATACTGACTCAGAGCCTCAGGCTCAACGACAATGAGCCCTTTATGGGACAGTTTACAATGAGCCCTTTATGGGACAGTTTATAATGAGCCCTTTTATGGGACAGTTTATAATTAGCCCTTTATGGGACAGTTTATAATGAGCCCTTTATGGGACAGTGTACAATGAGCCCTATATGGGACAGTTTCAATGAGCCCGATATCCATGGGTACGAGATAGTTTAGACACTCGGTCACAACAAACTAATTAAATGGAAAGCGGGTCTCATGCACATATGCATAACATGATTGATTTAATTGTACGGAATGGGAATGGTTGAATAACTTGTATTGAATGAGATTGCAACACTGTATTGAATGGGAATGTGACATTGTGTTGAATGGGAATGATAAATTGAATTGAATGATCGATTTGATTATATTGAATATGACATTGTATTGACATAATGAAAATATGAAACCGTATGTGAATGTGAGGTGTGATAAGGAATATGAATTGTGACTTAATGGAAATGAAAGTATGTGTTGTATGTTATGTGATTGGGTGAACTATCGATGATGGTCACTCACTGAGTTCGCAAAACTCACCCAAAAATTTGCATCTATTTTTCAGGTCTTGAAGAATACCCCGTTTGACACGGGAGTATGTCTACTATAGGAAAGTGAAGGATAGAGGTCGGGATCAGTCCGTGTCTGCATTAGTGTCTTATCAAATTGTGTTCCGCAATCACTGTATAACAATGCTTTGTATTTCTACTGAGCCCATTGTGGTTTTAATGTTTCACTCATTGACTGATTGTAAATTATTCTTGGATGACTGTAATAACTGAAAATGGTTTATTATGAACATGGGTATTAGTTACTTACTGTTTTTGCCGCGCTAACGTGCAATCAATGGCTTAAAAAAAAGTATACTGGGCTTTAATCGACTGATGTAGTACGCCACCCTCGCGGGGCACGGACTCGGATATCATCAACGATATCGAGTTCGGGTCACTCGGGAGTGGAGTGTTACATATCCACAATTCACACACAATAAGCACTTCAATATCTCAATTTCAACAACACAAATCATCGGACCTCCTGTCTGGAATCCCAGCATAAACAAACACATTTATATACTTATAACACTTCAATAATTCTCAATGAATAATCAGTATCATCGGACCTCCCATCCGGAATCCATATCACAATCAATCCCATTTATATACAAACACATTCATATACCATAACCATACAAATTATTATCACAATTTCCATACGCAATTCCATAATTCCTTTACATCATGAAGTAAATGTTTATAAAACATTAATGGCATTCCATGCCATATACAATACCCATATAAAATTTCAAATTACAAAAAAGACAAGGTATGAAAATTCGAAGAAAAGTCTCGACTTTCTTTCATCCGATCTCCTGCTCGAAACCTAGAGATGGGGATGAAAAGGGGTGAGCTTGACAACTCGTGGATAACATGTTTATAAATCAACAAATAAGCAAAAATCATTTTTCCAAACTTTTTCCATTTTATGAAAATCTCACAGTAGAGAATTTATCAAATAAACTCTTTTTAAAAAAAATTTCTCAATTTCAATGAATTCACAAACAAAAAAAAACATGAATGCATCACATTATAAACAAAATCAACAAATAAGCACATTAGAATAGTTTGGGTCGATCCAAAGCAAAACGTACTGCACATTTTCATATAGCGATCTTGTGCAACCGTGAACAGAACGTATTAAACTTTCCCGCATAGCGGTCTAGTGTAGTCGTGAACTTATGGGAGTCCGAAACGGAGCTCCAATGCCATTAGCGGGCAGGCGGGCGAAGCCTATAAAAAGAAGACAAGTGCACTTGACTCAAACTTATGAGACCTAACCAAACCCACATAACACATTTCACACTTGAAAAATCGAATTTCCCGAAGGCATGTTTCGAAAATTTAATCTTTCATATCATATCATATTTCATACTCATTCACATTCAAAAATTTACAATAGCAAACCAATGCACATAACACATTCTTAATCATACAAACACAATGAATGCAATATTTTAGAAACATCATCAAATTATTCAAAATTATTTAAACACAATGAATGAGAAAATCGTATTAATTTTGATCAAAATCATTTAAAACAAGTTTAACAATTTATCAAATCATTTGTAAACAATCCATTATCAATTTCTTAAATCATTACAAAATCAACGAATTTTATTATTCGAAAATAATAATTTTCAAAACATTTCTCTTCTTGATTTTTCGAAATCACATAATTGGCTTATAAGTCAAAATATAAACATGATACCCACCTCAATTCCATGCTTAAAACTTATCCATAGCTTCAATTTCTCCAAAGCCTCACTTCAATTCCCTAATTCAAGAGAAAAATCCTAATTCATAACCATCCAAAATTGAACAATCTAAACCATGAAATCACCAAAATTGTGCTTAAAAAACACAAACTCATTCCAATCTTAAGCCATATGAACCAAAACCTTTCAAAAATTAACAAGTCAAAAACTCAATCTTACCTTAATCTTCATCATTTTCGGATTTTCTTAGCTCCATAGGAAGCTCTCATGCTCTTCCACCTTTTTCTTCTTGAATCATCTTAAAAATCACTCTTGAAGCTCAGTAAAATTCGAACCCTAAGCCTTCTCTTTCTTCTTTCTTCTTCTCCCTTTTCTTCCCATCCAAAACTCACCTCTCTTTTCTCTTCTTCCTTTCATTTTCCTTCTTTTCTTTCCTTCAAAGTCGTGCATTCTCTTCATTAAAATGACAGCCCCTTCTTCATTCATTTAATGAATGCCAAATGACCATAATGCCCTTACATATATGCCTTATAACTTAAAACCTTAAGTACTCTTCCAATTTTGCCTTTATGCATTTTTAACACTTTAATTTAATCCAATCCAATCAACTTATCCCATATGCTCTTACTCAATTTAACATGTTAATTATTCACATTAACATGCTAATTAAGTCCTCAAAATCATAAAATATAGCAAAGTCTCAAAATTCATTAAATCATATTTTGCTTAGGATATTTTTCAAATCGTCCAATTGAAGGAATTTGCTAAAACTTCCTTATAGATAAATGTTCCTCATTGTCTCAATTTCATAACGCCACCAAAATCATTTAATTTGGATCACTATACCAAAAGTTATAATCCAAACATTTCGGACTTGTCTTATGCTAAAATATTTTCCAACGATTTACTTCCATCCAAAAATTGACATTCTTAAAGACTAAATTGAAACTTGAATCCTTCATAACATTTGTATCCCTATTTCTCTATTTTAATCTAAATCAAGAATCACCTCATTTGGATGACTAGATCAAAAGTTATGGCCAAAATACTTTCATATCTTACTAATCCAAGACTGCACACTAAACCCGACTTCCATTCAGAAATTGAAAGTCTTAGTGGCTAAATTGAAATTCAATTCCTTCATATGACTTGTAGCCCCATGTCTCTATTTTATTTTTCAACAATAATAAGATCAATCGGATCTCCACAGATCAAGAATTTCTCATAAGACTGAACCATGTTCAGAAAATTATCTAACTCAATTTGATTAAATCCATCATCCTCAATTTAATCTCAAAAATCTTAAATTTCCCATTTTTATGTAGATAATTATTTTAGGAATCCAACGCTTTAAAAATCAAGTCAATCGGATGTCGGATAGAAAAGATATAAGCAAAAGATTGAACAAGGGTCGGATTAGGGGAAAACAAGCAAAATCAGAAGAGACGAAAACGGCAGCGTTTCGCACGCGCAAGGGAAGCAAAACGGCGTCACATGGGGTGAGAATCAGAGATGACGTCACACGCAAGGGAACGACAACGCGCTGGCCAGGTGGAGGAGCGTACACAGTGCTCACCCGTCTGATTTTTTTTCCATTTTTTTCAAATAAATAAATATATATATATATATATATATCTTAATTTTCAAAAAATCATATCTTTTGACTCAAGAGTCTAAAATTTACAAACATGGTATCAAAAGAAAGCTGAAAGGAAGCTCTACAACTTTCATGAGAACTCGAAAACCAATTCCACCTCTAAAGGGGGTCAAAACCCAATCAAAGTTACTGTCCAATATCATATCACCCTAAATTAATAACTCAACTTTGAAAATTTCTATCTTTCCACTCCAAGGTCCAAACATGTCATATTTTATATCAATATAAATATCAGAAAGAAACCTACATCTTTCATGAAGGACAGAAAAATCAATTTGGCCTCTAAGAAAGACAAATTTCCAATCAAATGCTCTGTCCACTAATGCTCTTCCCAAACAGTAACAGTAACTTGTAAAAATCATAATTTCCTATTTCATGGTCCAAAAATTCCATACTTTACATAAATGGAAATATCAAAACATAATATAAAACTTTCATGAAGACTTTAAGAGAAGATTCAGCCTTTATATAGATCAAAAATTCAATCAAAGTTACTGTTCAATTACTATTATCCTGAACAGGAACACACATTTCTAAAATTCATAGCTTCTCATCTCATTGTACAAAAATTTTATACTTTATATCAAAGTAAAGATAAAAAAAAACAAGCTAAAACTTTCATGACGCACTTAAAGGCAAATGCAACCTTTAACTAGGTCAATTTTTCAGTCAAATCTTCTGCCAAATAATTTGTCATCCTATACTACATCCAAACTTCACAATTTCATATCTTCCAATTCTTAACACCAAAAATAACATATTATACATCAATGAAAAGACCAAAACCTAAACTACAATCTTCAAGAAGACCCTTTTGTCAAATTCTAACTCTAAGAGGGTCAAAAACTCAGTCAAAGTTTCTGCCCATAAGTGAAATTTTGATAGCATTTCCCCTAAATTTTTACTAGCCAAATTCTTCAACCTGCACAACACTTCAATTATTCATATCCAAACACGATACACAATGCCTCATCTTTTTATCAAACATATGCAAAAACAAGGAAACCCAATTGTCCTTCATTTCATCAAATTCTCATAAATTCATTTATACTTTTCATTCTTTTCAAAGAATCATGCCAAATTTCCTCATTTAATTTCATTTAATGATTTCTAATTTCCACTAAAAGATCAAGGTCCAACAACCCTCATATCTATCACGTGCTGTAAAAAAAAATTGTAAAATCTCACTCGATACCAAATGATAAAGCAAACACATGCAAGAGGGTGTTGAATTGTGTGTCAAAAAAATTTCACAAGTTCTTTCAATTCGTATAATAAACATATACTAGTTAACAAATAAAAACAGTAGGAGCATATATAAAGCCTTTTAAAGAATAGGAGCCTATTAAGCGATAGGAGCGTTTTGTACGATATAATCCTATTTAAACGAAAGGAGCCTACTAAATGATGAATCTTGTTAAAACAATTTTAAAAAATAAGGCGCCTATTAAAATTGAAAGGAACCTTTTGCTAGTTGAAAACAAAAGGAGCCTCTTGCTAAAAAGAACACACACACAATATAATGTGAAATTTTAAAAGAGAAAGAGAAGAATGACACAATTGATTTATGCTGGTTTGGTTTACAACCTAACCCTATTACAGTCCCCAAGTATCCAACTTGAATATTTCATTATAAGAATCTGAGTATTAAAATTGACGAGTCTTTCTAAACTCACAAGTATATATTTTTCAAGTTTCTCTAACCGTCCATACTCAAAGTGTATGACAAGCTTCTAAAAGCTCACAGAAAAGTAAAATATCAATTTCTCTCTTGATATAGTGATTTCACTTTCTAAGACACGATATGAATGATATAAGTCTCGAGAATATGAATGTTGCTCAGATGTTTCAAAAGTTTGAGTATATTCGTTACTTAACAAGTGTTGTTCTTCTTCTTTAAATAGTCAATTTATTCAACTAACCGTTGCTTCACTTGTTTCTTTAGCCAATTGGATAGATTTTAAATCTGAACAATCTCGATATCATCTTTGCTAAAAATCTTCCAGTAATCATGGAGTTGATATATGACCTTGAAATTAGTAAGATCCTTTCGGTTAAACCATTTTGATAGAGATACTGATAGACTTTTATTTGATGTATTAATGTTGGTGAATTATGCAATATTTTGGGATAAATATTATGCTAAATTATTTTTTTTGTTATCTTTGAATGTTAGGAGCTTCTTGGAAAAATATAACAAAAAGATAGCAAATTTGGAATGCACAAAAAATAATAAACCAACATGCAAATTGAAGATTATGCATGTATGAAAAGCAAGTAAGCAAAGAGGAGTCTTCAGCGTTTTAAAAAGATAAAAATGCTGCACAACAAAAGAAGAAACATGTAAAGGGTTCAGCTTGTTTTGAAAGGAGAAAAAGATAAATATGCTGGGCAGTAAGGGAAGAAACAACATAAGGTTCAGTGTGTTTAAAAAGCAGAAAAAGAATAGTCACGCAAGACTAGAGGGGTGCTCGGTCTTGGTTTTTAAAAGGAGGGGGTCCAGCATTAAAATAAGAACAAGTAGGTAGCAACTCCTCATTTCAGTAGACAAGAGAGCATCCTTTAGTAAACACACATGCAGCCTCCAAGCCACCAAAAACTCACGCATCAGCCTCCATTGACAACCACGCATATCCCTTTATTCATGCAACAGCCCAACTTAAATCCTTCACACCACTTCAAAAAATCAGCCTTCATACCCCACTTCGCACCACTACTCCACACATGCCTACAGCCTCCATACCTATACTGCCCTCATGCACACTTAGCCTAGCCTCCATTCCACAGCCAGCATCTAAGAAGAAACAAAGGCTGCCTCCATTTTATCCAAGCACAAAAGACAAAATCAAGCAGCCTCCATCGACAACTCATGCAGCTCCACACGTAGCCTAGCCTCCATAAACCACGTCATTCACGCCCAACCTGTAGGAGACAACACAAGCATAAGCTCCATCCTTTACTCGTAAAAATGCAACACACCCATCCACTAACAAGACTCCATTCACGCATAAACACAACCCAAAAAAACCCTCCATTTACTCACCAAAACAGTAGCCTTCATTCAGACTCATATACACAATCTTTAAAAAAACGCAACTCCCACCAGCAGTAAACACGTAGCCTCCAGCCACTCTGCTTTCACCTGACACACCTCCAGCTAAAAGTCTCTCTACTCTTCATGCAAGCTTCCACGCAACTCCACTAATCTAGATTAAAACATCACAAGATGCATACAGTAACTTCTTGCAACAGACGCTTACCAACATAACAGTCTCCACTCATGGATGGAACCAAAAAGGGTAGCCTCCATTCACTGAAAATCAAGAAGCCTCCATTGACGCAGGAAGCAACCACGCAAAGGAGATAGGAGAGCAAGCTTTTCTACAATAGATTGGGAGCTTTGTTCTTCATTTATAATTGATTCTCTTATGAGTTTGTCTAGGTTTTACATTTTTCGATTGCTTGACATGATGATTTGTGGCTGAACCTTTAATTTTTCTTAGGGATTTGATGTTTTAATATTAAATTATGTTGGAATTCATGACTAAAAATTTATATACTTGTTGATTTTCCTTGGATTTTGATTTTCCTTCAATTTAATTCTTCTTACTTTGAATTATTGGAAGTTTGATTGGTATAAATTCACATTTGGAAAAGGGGGTTTTTGATATAAGAGTGAAGGAAAATTCATCTAAGATTTTCTTGTGAGTTGGGAGACCCAAGAAACCTAGGAGGTGAAAATAGAAGGTTAGGTTTGGAACTTAAAAAACTCTAGGAAGAACTTAAGTAAGGGATTACTAAGTGATATCTAGAGTAGATAGTTTAATTCACCTTTGGAAAAAGGGTATTGATTACTCTTAAAATTCACATACAAAGTTAGGATTGTTCATTTTTGGAGGATAACTAATTTAATTTTAAGGTTGATAAAAATATCATTCCCTAAGAGAAAGTCATTCCCCATTGCCGTTAATACTTTTGATTAAACAATTGTTGCACTCTTTTCTTATTTAGTTATTGCATAGATTTATCATATTCATAGTTATTTTGGTTGCATTGAATTATGTAGTTGCTTAAAAATTTCCTTAAGTTTTTAATAATTGTTTTTAATTTCTCAAAATTTCACTAAATCCGATTTGAAACACTGTCCGCTAGCATAGATTTGAATTTTCTCATAATCCCTATGGACACGACTCGGTTCTTACCGATTTATTACTCACTTCGATAACCGTATACTTACAGTTTACGAACAAGTTTTTGACACCATTTCTAGGGATTAATGTTTGAATGTTTGCTTGTATAGGTAGTTTGATACTTGTTAGTTTTCTATTTATCCCTAGAGTAACTTATTTATTTCTTTTTCTTTTTGCATTTTCGTTTTCTTGCGCAGCTTGTGTGTAAAAGGATTATATGCCTGGAACCACTAGAAGGCAAGAAACACAGTTTGACTCAGAGTTGGAAAGAGCAGTAAAGTCAATTCGTCGGTAAAAGAAAATGGAAAATCAAGCATAAAAACTTCAGAGAATTCAAAGAGAGAGGGATGAAATGGCTCAAAGATTATCTCAGTTAGAGGCCAGACTTGGTGTAGCTAATTTAGCCAAAGGAAATGGAAGAGAAGATAACAGAAATGAACAGGAACAATTACAACAACGTCCTATCAGGGAATTCTTCAAACCTACAATAGTAAACAATTATCACGGTATACAAAGACCTAATGTTCGTGCTCAAAATTTTCATATTGCGCCTGGACTCATCAATTTGGTTCTAAAAAATTAGTTTAGATGAGCACCAATGGAGGATCCAAATGATCATCTTGCAAGCTTCCAAGAATTATGTGACACTATCAAGACTAAAGGGGCGACGCAAGATGACATTAGGCTCACTTTGTTCCCATTCTCTCTTCGGGACAAAGCAATGACTTCATTCAATTTCTGCTGATAAAATGTGAACTTGGAAGGAGGTGGCACAGTAGTTCTTGATTAAATTTTCCCACTTGGTAAAGCTGCAAAGTTAAAAGTAGAGATTAGTACATTTAGGTAGTATGACTTGGAACCATTGCATGAAGCTTGAGAGAGATATAAAGATCTTTTGAGAAAGTTTCCACATCACAGATACCAAGACTAGGTACAAGTGGAAATGTTCTATAACAGGTTGAATGGCCAGACTCAAACCATTATGGATGCAGCAGCAGGTGGTACTCTGATGAGAAAATTATCTGAAGAAGCATATGCATTACTAGAAGATATGGCTTCAAACAGTTACTAGTGGCCATCCAAGAGAACTAATGGAAAGAGAGGAATTTTAGAAGTGGACCAAGTAACTAAGTTATCTGATTAACTGGTAGCCCTATCTAATTAATTTTTAAAATTCATGTAAAAGGAAAGATATATTGAGCAGGTGGCAGCTACTAGTTATTCATTCTACACCAATAATGAGGGGGTGGAACAAGCCTAGTTTGTTAATCAAAGAAACTTGGGATTTAAGTCACAACCAATGGGAAATCAATATAGTCAAGCCTACAACTCTAAAGAGCAATATAACTATGGAATTCAAAGGAACACCACCTGGATATGGACCACTATTGGCAGAACGGAGACCTTCCTTGGAAAAAATGATTGGCACTTTTGTAACTGAGACAAGAAACCGTTTTCATAAGAATGAGAAGGAGATGGATGAGCTAAAGATGCAAGTAACCCGTATTGGGACTTCAGCGAAGGGTTTGGAAGTTCAATTGGGACAACTTTCAAATGCAATCGGGATTTTGAATCTGTTGGAACCCGATCCGGAGACCGGACTCCAACTGCTTATAACTTAACACTCTTACTCTTGCTTTAATTCCACATCTATTGGACCCATCTCCAGAGCCCAATTTCCGGAGTCCTGAAGCCTTGTGCTTATAACCTTGCAGGGTCCTTAGCTATAACTCCACTTTCGTGGTGAGCGCACACTATGCAAACACCAAAATCATAGGTTGAATATTTCATACAAAATTTATCCTTATGTCTCGAGTTCGATTTGAAACAAGAATCACCTCAAACAGAGTTGTATAACTCAAGTTATGCTCAAAAAGCCTAAAAGAGCTCATACTCCAAAAATGATCTCCAAACTGACCTCTCACTTATTTTAATGGAAAATTCTTCAATTTAACTCCAATTGGTACAAATTTTTGTAGGGAGAAATATATATGTCTTAGAAATCTAATGGTTCAAGTCTAGCCTCAATTGGAGGTTGGATGAGGGATTTATGCCCAAAAGAATAGACTATGTTCACTTCCAAAATCAAAATGAAACCTCTTTTGGCGCGATTATCATAACTTTTAGTCTAGATGTCGGATTGAGTTTGTTCTTTGACCAATAGAATGAAGATATCTAGATATACAACTCTCATGAAGACCACAAAATGAGATTCGGCCCCTAACTTTGTCCAAATATACAATCTTTCCCGTAGCTGTCCGTTAAACGGACAGCCATGTCCGTTTAATAGACACATTCGGGTGAAAGTGTTCCAAAAGCTTCGAGAATGTCCGTTAAACAGACATGCAAGTCCGTCTAACGGACATGGACAGGATAAGGGGTGTTTTTGCACCCGTGGCTGTCCGTTTAACGGACATGCCATTTTACAAAACTTCAATTCCTCTTCTAATGCATCTCACCTTAAACCTAACTCCATAACCACTTGTACACTTCATGTCCGTTAAACGGACATGCCATTTTACAAAACTTCAATTCCTCTTCTAATGCATCTCACCTTAAACCTAACTCCATAACCACTTGTACACTTCACAAATTTATTCTTTCCCAAGCCTAAACACTTCATAACATCTCAAACTTCAAGTTTAACTCACCAACTTCACAATCTCTATCTTAATTGGTTTATCAAAGCATGGATTTCAATCATTTGTCATCAAGTTATCATAACTCACAGGCTATAAGAACAACAAGATTGACTTTAATTGTTATCTTCCAATTCTCATAACTTCTTACTCCAAATTCTAAAAATTACATATTATACCTCCATGGAAAGATAACAAGATCCTCTACAAGTTTCATTAAGGATGAAAAACTCAAATCCATCATTAAAGGAGGTAAAAACTCACTCAAATGCATTGCTTTTATAGTGACCAAAGTAATAGTAATATAACTAAATGAACAGTGACTGAATGTGTTCTTAACCTCATAACTTTTTAACCCTAAGTCCAAATGAGACAAATGATATACCCTTAGAAAGTTCTGAACTTCTATTACAATCTTCACGAAGACTTCCCGATCTAATTCAAGCCTTAAGAGGATCTAAAACTGAAGCGAAGTTTCTGTCAAATTTTAGGAAAATTTTGACAGCACTTCCCTTGAAAATGCAACTCACCAAACCTCAATCCTAGCTACACCACCTGCATAAAACTCAATATCCAATTTCATATAGCATAATTCAATCTCAAAAGTATCTCCAAACGTGATTCAAGGCAACAACCACACTCCTAGACATCTATTCCATTCCAAATATAAAACAATACAATCTCAATCCTTCTTCTTTTGCTAATTCAAACCATACACTGATGCATTTGAAAAAGACATATACAAATTTCATGAATTATATTCAAACCCAAAATTCTTGCATTTACATGAATAATTTAAGTTATTACAATGTTTTAGAGGGCATTTAGCCCGATTACAACCCAAATGTCAAATGTCAAAGTACAGATTGAAGCAAATCCCCAAAATGCAACCTAATACTTCATTTCTAAAAATGACTTCTAAAATGGAAACGTTGAAGTGATGCCTCAATTTCCATACTGTAACTCGTGTTCCCGCTCGTTACCTGTGGAGGGGAAAAAGGGGAGTGAGCTCGACGGCTCAGTGGGTAACAGCTTAATAATTAAGAAATAAGCAAAAACGTTCTTTATTTTTCATTCTCCAAGAAACTTTTAGATTCATAAAAAAAATCTTTCAAAATTATCAAGGCCAATTTACATTGATCAAACACTTTCACTTCATCAAAACTCCTTGTTTTCAAAACCAATATCACATTGATCGGAACTTTATAAATTTATCAAAACCTTTTTGAAAAACTCTTTTTATCCCAGCAATTACACATCAAGCTCACATAAGCATAGGGAAAGCAATAAGTCAATTTATCAAAATCATTTATCAAACAACATAACTTACAAAAACAACATAGACAAGCATATCACATAATCACATATAAGATGGTTTGGGTGGATCCAAACAGGACGTACTACACATTTCCAGAGCGGTCATGTAGTAGTGAACACATGAAGGAGTCCGTGAGGAGCTCCATTGCCACTAGCGGGCAGCCGGGAGAAGGCTATAATTTTTGACAGGTGCACCTATCACACATGAGGGACCACCACAAACCCAAACAAACATGTATATCACATAATTCACAACAATTCATGATCATTAGCCTCAAATGGCAAAAATCATTTTCACATAATCGTTTAAATCACCCATTCGGATCTTTTTCACTTGACAAACCAATTCACACATACTATCACAAAGTCTTTTCATTCAAAAATAAATCATTCCATATGAGTTTAAATTATCACAATAGCAATTCAATTAAAATTGGGAAACCATAGGAAAACATTTTATGACATTTACTTCAACGCAATTAAGTAGCTTATCATCTCAACTATTAAATTATCACCCACCTTAATTCCTTTAGCTAGGAGCTTGGATAAATGGCTTTTCCTTTCACTTCAATTTCCTCTCTTAACCTTCATCAAGCAATAATAACCCAATTAACATGATGATAACCCAAATTAAACATTTCTAGGAGAGGAAAACATGGAAATTACACCCATTTAACTTTACCCATACCTAACTTAAGCTATTTTCACTAAAACCCATCAATAATTCCAAAAGAAATCATACTTTTCTTACCTCAAGGAGAGACCCACGAATTTCTCTTTTTTTTTTTCTCATGGAAGCTTGATCCTTCCCTCTACTTCTTCCTTCTCCTTTCTAAAGCAAGATGAAGAAAAGCCTAACCTTTCTTCTTCTCTCTTCTTCTTCTTCTTCTTCTTCTACTACTACTACTACATATACGAAACTCTCCCTCTCCCTTCTCTAGAAGTTTCGTGACTCTCCTATTAATGAACTAACTAATTGTTTCTTTATTTAAGACCTACTCCAACCTTAAAACTACGTAGTTTAGCAATCCTTTCATAAACCTTAAAATTTTCCTTATGTTACAACTACTCCCACGGCAATACATCACTAGCTTCCTTTCATTTTCATTTAAATGACTACTTAAAGACCAAAAAGTCCCTCCTTTAGGGCCTTAAACTCTAAGAACATATGCAAACTTCCTAAATTGCCCTTAAGCCACTTTATTCCTTTTAATTTCTAAAGACTTACTCCACTCTAATTTAAACTTGTTCCATCATTTAATTTCCATTTTCTCAAGAACTAACACCTCCAAATAATCTAGACAATACCTCAAAATAATTTATACATGCTTAGTTTTTTTTTTAAAAAAATCAGGGGCCAACATTTCTCTCCCTCTTAAAAGAATTTCGTCCTCGAAATTCATACTTAAGCAAACGCCAAGCAATACAATTTCTTTACTCATGTCTTCCAAGTAATCCTGGTCATTTGCATATTCAAATTTCTCACCACCCAAATTAATAATGTTTTTCACTTCTTATCTTGAATATCATCCATATCAAATTCAAACACCAATATTTCTTATCGAATAGGAGTGCAGGATGCTCCCCCTTTTCTCATTTAACTTCATCACTCAAAAACTTTCTTTCAAAATATAGTCTTTAGTAGACACACTCGATCTTTCAATTCGTTATTTGATCATTTACTTTCTTAACTAGTTCCTCTTTGTGTTTCAGATCACTTAAATTTTTTTTTCCACTTCTTGTGTCTATAACACCATAATCTTATCACATCAATATTTCCTTAACAAACTCACATATGTCATATTTTGAATCCTTGTATCAGTAGTATTAACTCATAACTCATAATACTATCATACGAACTAATTCATAATGGCTTAGCGAATTCTTTTTCCTAACTTGAGCACACCTTAGCAAGGTGATACCTTCAGAGACAATTCAACTTTCACCTAATAATTCGCATCGCTTAAGTCTCAGTTCATGTAACTCTTATGTCAATTTCATGTATTCCATATCTTTTCCATGAATCCACCTAATTCATTCATCCCTCTTGATCATTTAATTTCTAATACCTCTTCAATCGACCCGACAGTTAATCATTTTTAGGTCTTACTCAACATAAAACCAAAGCGATGACTCTTTCTATCTTCTAACTCCTCATACAGTATTCTATTGAAAACACTATGACAACGATTTTGATGCTTAAAATCAAGTAAAACTACATATTGACCTCATGCTCCTACAAACTCCAAACTATAAACTTTAAGCATATCTCCGAGAGTTAAAAATCATCGATAATTCAGACTTTCAGTCACTTAACATATTTCTTCTAGGATGTATAACTTAAATCACCATTGCTTTTCTCACAGTCTCTTTGCTTAATTTGCTTTGCCAGTATGCATATTTCTTATCTCAATCATCCAGTATCATTTTTCCTACTCGAATTTAAAATTCATACTCATTTCTAATTTCTTTAGTAGGATTCACAATTTAACTTTCAGTGACTAATCATTTAGCCTAAAATTCAATTTGTTACACTATACACTCATTACTGCACTAGATTTAATAACCTCAATATCCAAATTTATGAAACACTGCTATTAATATCTCTATCCCATGCATCTGATCATAACATTATCTTTACCTGTTTAGTACTCACTTATACAATCATAATCCTTCGAATAACTCTATCTATTGCCTCAATCTCATATGTAATTTTTTCAACTCAAGCATCTTTATTGATTTCATATACTTGTTATTCATTCACCCTATATGCTTCTTCTCATTTAAACTTGACACCCATATCTGTTTTCAATCTCATAATCCCTTAATCCTTAATTTGGGGTAAACTAAACCCTCTATTTTATGCTTTCCTTGCATTAGTTCTGATAACCTCAATATCGCATTTCTACTTAAGGCATCTTACATACCACTTAGCTTCACTTGGACTTTCTCATTAGAACAATCATAGCCTTTCGGTGTTTATATCAATCTCCTGTTTCTTATAACTACTTCTCCCAATTCATTGATTGACTCAAACTTTTATGATCTACACTTGCATATTTATATTGGAGATATTCCTGTACATATAATGTCTTCAAACTTTCAAAATAGTCATTAATGTAGCAGTTCTAAATTATGTATCAAAAAGTCAACTCGTAGGACTTTAATTGTCTCCATACATATGAAATCATTTTGTTACGTTGCATTGGATTTCAGCCAAATGTCTTATACAACATCAGTGCATATTATAAAACCTCCCAAATCTATATAATATAATTTACCTCATTATAGTTCCTTCAAAAGTTTCTTTACTCACTTTACTCATACGTTTTACAAATTTTTCTCCATGTATTCAAACTATTTTTCTCAATTCTTCGAATGCCTTTAATACAACATCAAATCTTGAATCTCTTTAGTCTCCCATACCATAGTGCTATTAGGCATTTTTTTAACTCGAACAATTATTATCAACTTTCATATATCTCTTGATTAGCCCCCGATGATTCCTTAAATAACTGTTCCTTAATGAGGTACTTTCTTTTCAATTGCCTACTTGACTTTCTTCTGCGAATGATTTTTTTCATTCCTTGAATTTCCTCAAATTTCACTTGGACTTATTCTCATGTGTGTTTATTTATACTACTTTCTCCACGCATTGAAATTTTCTTTGCATACTTAACTTCTTGATTTTAAGACATTCATCAAGACATATTTGTATCTCCCTCACATACTTACACAGGATATAACACGAACCTATATACTCCTCATATTAGAAATCAATATCTCCTCAACATACTTTCACATAATGTAACTTACATGTACATACTCCTCATACTAGCAAATTTGTGTCTCCATAGATTCAAGAATCCACTCATGTGACCCCTTTACACCAAACAAAATACATATTCCTTCATGTTCAGTTCGTTCTTTGGTCATCCTTAATATAAGCTATCTAATCTGCTTATTCTCCCTTGACAAATTTTTTTTTTCAAAAGAGGGTTTCTAAAGAGAGTAGTGCAAGGCCATCATTCTGCAAAATGGAAAAGAATTGGAAGAGGTGAAACTAAGGAAAAAAACTCCACTTGGTCCAATGATAACAAAGGAAAGAATACTTGTGAAGAAGCAAGTGCACCTACACAAGTTGAGAAGGAAATTAGTTCGGAGAAGAAACTAGAAGGGGAACTGCAAACAAAAATCATCCTCAACCTGCCTTATCCTCAAAGATTTCAACGGAAGAAAATCAATGATCAATTTGCAAAATTCCCTGAAGTCTTTAAGAAACTTGAGATCAACATTCCCTTGATTGAAGCTATTGAGCAAGTACCAAATTACGCAAAATTTATCAAGGATATTGTTACCAATAAGAGGAGATTTGGAGACTATGAGACAGTATTGATGGTCGAGGAGTGTAGTGCAGTCTTGCAAAGAAAGTTACCACAAAAACTAAAAGATCCGGGAAGCTTCACAATTCTGTGTGAGATTGACAACAAATATTTTGGTAAAGTGCTTTTCGATTTTGGGGCAAGCATAAATCTCATACATCTTTCCATCTTCCAAAAGCTGGGCTTCAGAGAAGTCAAGTCATCAACAATTTGCCTCCAACTAGTCGATCGTTCTCTCACTTATCCTCAAAGTATGGTCGAAAATGTTCTTGTTCGTGTTGACAAATTTATTCTCCTTGCAGGTTTTGTAGTGCTCGATATGGAAGAAGATAAGGAGAGCTCGATCATACTTGGGCGACCATTCTTGGATACCAGAGGTACAGTGATTGATATGCAACAAGGAGAACTAACCTTGCATGTAAATGACGAGAACCTGAAGTTCAACATATACAGATCGCTCAAACATCTAAGTGATACACCGACGTGCAACCGAGTGGATGTAATATCCTCGTGTGTAGTAACCTCTTTTCCTTCCCTTATATCTAAAGACCCATTATTAACATGTTTGGAAGGTATGTTTAGAAAAGATATTATAAATGATGATGATGCTTGTTTTATGATGGTATTGGATTCTTTTGAATGTTTGAAAATTTTTGATCAACCTGAGCCTTTGTTTGTGTGACTAATAATGTAACACCCCACTCCCACAAGACCCGAACCCTACATCGACGGTGATATCCGAGTCCGTTCCCTGTGAAGGCGGCGTGCTACATCACTCAGTCAAACTCAGTATAATTTTTTTAGGACATACACACACCCTTGATAATTTATGCAGAAAATAATTTGCATAAACGAATCAATGGCCTCGGGGCTCTTTTCATAAATACAATTTATTACAATATGTTAACTTTACAAATTGTCCAAATCAGTAATACAAAAATTCAGAAAAAACAAAAATACACTAATGCAGACATGAGTTGATCCCGACCACCTCTCTACTGTATTAACCAGCAGACGTCATACTCCCGTTGCCTAACAGGGTATTCTTTTGAGTCCTGAAAAATAATTGCAATTTTTGGGTGAGTTTTGCGAACTCAGTGAGTAACCATCATCGATGGTTCACTCAATTCATGCAACACAATATTCACATATTACATATTTTCACATTTGTCTCGTAATTAAACACATTGCACAATTGCACTTGAACATATACCATATGCCACATTCCATTTGTTTAAACGTCTATACCCAATTGAATTTGTAAAACATTCAAACACAAGACTATTGTTGCCCAATTCACACTCCGCAATACACAGAATCACAAAGCAGTTAGCCATTCATTCATTCAAAGAAATGCAATCCAATGCATATGTAATGCACATGTGCCCCTTTCCAATTTATTACGGTGTTGTGACCGAGCACCTAAACTATCCCAATATGGGCGCATTAATCGGTGAGCCTGAGACTCTGAACTGTCCCAATATGGGCGCATTAATCGATGAGCCTGAGGCTCTGAACTGTCCCAATATGGGCGCATTAATCGTTGAGCCAAAGGCTCTAGATCACTGTGGGGCTCGAGGCCCAATATACACGTTGAGCTTGTGGCTCTCGGTGGCTGCTCCGGTCACAACTCTCATTAACTGATCATGCATTCATGAATGGAATGCATGCGTCACAATTGAACTATATTACATCACAATAGGATCCAAGTTATCACAATCAAACAATTGTTCCATAACAATTTACAATATAGTCACAATCACGAATTACAATCCCAATTAACGCATTCATACAATTGGTTCACAAACAATCACATTCCAATCACAATCACCATTAAAACACTCCTATGTCATAATCTCTCATATACATCAGACACCTTCGATCCGGAATATTGGCACAAACAAACGCAAAAGTCCCTCCATTATTCTCCACAGTTGTATAAGAGCAAATTATAACCAAATAATAATTGAGGAACCATCTAGGTTACTCACCTTTGCTTCCGAAGCTAAAGCCTGGAAGTCTCGACAACGTCTATTAATTGACGTTCCAAATGCGTCTCTAAAATAGTTCAAAAACCCAACATTACCAAATTAGCAATCAGAAACATTCATTAATGCACATGTAGCAATTAAATGTGTACAATGCATGTTCATGACATTCCCAGCACTATTACACAATTTCCCATCACCAAATTTTTCTCTAAAAATTTGAAACCCATCAAAATCGAAATTACTCAATTCGGACCTCTATAGGTCCAATTATTAAGAAAACTTGGATCGAAAAAATCATTACCCGATCCCCTCACTTCGACCTAACCAATTTCCGTTAATTTCTCTCTAAAAAATCTCAATTTCACAAATAAATGAAATTAAATATTTCACGAATCCGATGCCTCGAGAATCGGGTCAATCGGACGTCGGATGGAAAAGTTATCCCCAAAATATGTTCAGATCCACACACTATGAAACTTCACTTAGAAAAATGAACATTTTAATGGATAAATTGAAAACTGACCTCTTCATAACAATTGTAGATCTATGTCTCTAGTTTACTTAGAAAAAAGAATCAGCTCGATCTGAGCTCTCTAGCTCAAGATATCCACAATTTACTGAAACATGTTCAGGCTATTCCCACTGATCCACTCACTTAAATCCGACCACCTCCGTTTTGTTTGATCTCAAAAATCCTAAGTCTGATGTGGAAAGATAGAAAAATCTCTTAGAAAACCATCGCTTCGAAAATCAAGTCATTTGGAAGTCGGATGGAAAAGTTATGCACAAAATATTGGACAGAGGTCGGAGGGCGAGCCAGGCTCCCCAATCGCCAGTCGAGCTCGGCAAGCGGACGCTCGCCCGCCTGGGCGAGCTATGCAGCCCCCTTTTTTTTTCAAATACCCACTCTTCTTTCAATAGCTCGATCTTTTCACACAAATGTCCAAATTATGCAAAATCAGTCTCGTTGGAAAGGTCTCGGAAAATCCTACAAGTTTCATGAAGAACTTGAAATTTAATAACACCTCTAAGGATGTCAAAACTTCACTCAAAGACTCAGCCTAGCCACATATTCACTATCACAATGCAACATTATCACAAAAATTCATAACTTTTCATCCCCTTAGCCAAAAATTCCAAATTTTATATCAATTAAAAGATAAAAACAAATTTTAAAACTTTCAAGCACATCTTGGAAGCCAACTCCATCTCTAACCAAATCAAAAACTCAAGCAAAACTTCTGCCTACACAAATTTAGTCACAATTCTAACCCAATCTTGCAAAATTCATAACTTTCAAACCCATTGTCGAAAAATTGCATACCATATATCAATCAAAAGCTCAGACAATCAGCTACAACTTTCAAGAAGAATGCTGAGCCCAATTCTATCTCTACATAGGTCGTATCCTCAAATAAGTGTGGCTGACCTGTTAGACCTTATGAAGTCAATCTACAGCCTAAACCATAACACAACTTCACAAATTTATATCTTTCAATCCTTACACCCAAAATTCACATAAAATATCTCATTAGAAAGCTATAACAATCCTCTACAACTTTCAGTAATACCAATTTCTCAAAATCAGTCTCCTTTATCCTTGAAAAATTCTCAAAGATTCAGGTTATCAAGATGGAACCAAAGCTCGGATACTGTTCATCCAACGCATACATTTCAAACTTCCGAGCTAATTTCAAAGCTCTTCCAGTCGCAATTGGGCAGAACTTCCTTCATAGGAATTCTAGCCTTATCTCTCAAGTTTAATTTAAAACAAACCTCAACTCAATAACATAACCACATCAAAAATTATAAACAAATCCCTGAAACATATACAAGTTTCATTTTCCAGATTTCATACTAAATCCTACTTCTTTCATGAAACCATCAATACCACAATACTAAACATTCCATTTAGCTACGAGATCAGCCGCAACCTCATCAAGACAAAGACTTGAGTAATAAAGCACAATTTGGGCAGTACACATCATACACAATTTTCTGACTTTATTTTAATTCATCTAACGTTATAAACTTCATTGAAAGCACTAAAGTCACATTCTTTCACTTCCATACCAATTTCCCTCACACAAGCATACACCTACACCCATACAATTATCACACAAGTTTCATGAAATTAATGCACTAATAAGCACAATAAATGCTTCTACCTACTAAGGGAAGAACACAAACATAATTACTCACCTATACAAGCTTCCACTCTTCCTTTTCCAACTTTTTCTCCAATTCTCTACCTTTCTCCCATCCCAAACGATCATCACTATTAAGGAGGCAACATGGTTAGGCTTGAACACATGAAGAGGAAGCACTCAAAATAGAAGAGCTTGCGAGAAGGTAGAGAAGAGTAGCACTTACCATGAAACAAAGACCAACGACAAGGAAGAAGGAAATGAAGAGCTACGGATGAAAGAGATCTAATAGCCTTCAAAGTGATTTTTGTTTTACAAGTTGCAAGGGGAAGAGTCGTAGGTGAAGGAAAGAACAAGACAAAAATAATAAAGGAAGGAGGACACTTGGCTCTTCATAGAGAAAAAGACAAAAAACTCAATTAAGACCATTTAATGAACCCTAAGCCAAAATTATCTTTAATCCATCTAACGCTAATGGCTCTATAACAATTCCAAAAAAATTATTTAACCAATAAATCCTTGCCATTAGGCAGTACTTTTCAGTACAGGAAACCTACTCAGTCAGCCAGTTGGAAATTTTCCGATCCGGGCATGTACCCCGAAAAATTTCAGAAAAATTCCTGAAATTCTCTAAAAATATGAAACACACAAAAATCCACTCCAATTTATTTTTCAATCACAAATAACACATTTTTCACATTAACCACAGATGTCGAGAAAATGTCAGAAATGCATGTACAATCATATGCATTTACAAAAATTACAATTTATGCATATATGGAGATCATATTATGCATGAACATACTAAGATACGTTTACACACTCACAACCCATTCCAAATTACCATTTTACCCTTCCCACCGGAGATGGGATGTTACAAATAATGATGTTATTGGTAATGTGAAAGATGTGCACCCATCGATTGATTTGAAACCCTTGCCTAAAAATTTGAAATATGGATTCTTAGGTGCTAATCAAACTTTTCCTGTCATTATTTCATCTTCATTGACTCATTTAGAAGAAGAAAAATAGATTAGGGTATTAAGGGAGTTAAAAATTGCATTAGGTTGGTCAATTTCAGACATTAAGGGAATTAGTCCTTCTATTGTAATGCATAAAATTCTGATGGAGGGGTCATTCATCCCTAGTATTGAACCCCAAAGAAGATTAAACCCAGCAATGAAGGAAGTGGTTAGGAACAAAATTCAGAAGTAGCTTAAGATTGGAATCATTTACCTAATTTCTGATAGTTCATGGGTTAGTCCTACTCAAGCTGTTGCTAAAAGAGGTGGATTCATTGTAGTTAAAGATGATAACAATGAGACTATTTGCACTAGGACAGTCACTAGATGGAGGGTTTGCATGGATTATAGGAAGTTGAACAAAGCCACTAGAAAGGACCATTTTCCTTTGCCATTCATAGATCAAATGTTGGATAGACTTATTGGACATGCATTTTATTGTTTTCTAGATGGGTACTCGGGATATAACCAAATAGCCATAGCACCTGAAGATCAAGAAAAGATCATATTTACTTGTCCTTTTGGCACATTTGCATTTAGGCACATGCCTTTTGGTTTTTGCAATGCTCCTGCTACATTTCAACATTGTATGATGGCTATTTTTTTTGACATGGATGAGAATTTCATGGAAGTTTTTATTTATGATTTTTCTATTTTTGGTGATTCATTTAATAAGTGCTTACATAATTTGTCTCTAGTGTTGAAGAGATGTCAGGATACCAACTTAGTGCTCAATTGGGAGAAAAGTTATTTTATGGCGAGGGAAGGAATTGTGTTAGGTCACAAAGTGTCTACCCATGGCATTGAAGTGAACCGAGCAAAAATAATGTAAAGGGTATCCATAGTTTCCTTGGACATGCAGGGTTTTACTAGAGATTCATCAAAGACTTCTCAAAAATCACCAAACCATTTTGCAATCTCTTGGAAAATGATGTGAAATTTGAGTTCAATGAGAAATGCTTACAGGCTTTTGAGTTGATCAAGAAAAAATTGATTTCAGCTCCCGTGATGATCACACTTGATTGGCGATAACCGTTTGAAATTATGTGTGATGCGAATGACTTCGCAGTGGGAGTAGCTTTAGGTCAAAGGTGAGAGAAAGTGTTCAGGATTATCTACTACTCTAGCCGAACCTTAGATGATGCCCAACAAAATCACACTCCTACATAAAAGGAAATGTTAGCAGTTGTGTTTGTTTTCGACAAGTTTCAGTCATATATAATTGGGTCAAAGGTTGTGGTTTTCATAGATCATGCAGCAATCTGATATTTATTTACAAAGAAAGATGCCAAACCGTAACTCATTCAATGGGTGTTGCTTTTGTAAGAGTTTGATGTAGAGATCAAGGATAAAAAGGGGATAGAAAATGTAGTTTCCAATCATTTATCTAGATTAGAGCTTGAGGAATCAAAGCCATCAATACCTATCCAAGAGACTTTCACTAATGAGTAGTTATTCAAAGTCAATGAAAAGCTTCCATGGTTTATCGATGTGGTGAATTATTTAACTATAGTTTTTATTCCTCCGGATTTAAATCCATCCCAAAAGAAAATGTTTTTATTTGATGCAAAAAGTTATCTATGGGATGAGCCTTTACTATTCAAGAGAGGTCATTATCAAGTGATTCGAAGATGTATCCCGAAAGACGAAGTCCTAGCAATTTTAGAGCATTGTCATTCATCACCATATAAAGGTCCCTTTGGCCTAACAAGAACAACAGCAAAAGTTCTTCAATCCGGTTTCTATTGGCCTACGCTCCATAAGGACAACTATGCTTTTACTAAGACGTGTGACCGATGTTAACAAATGGGTAATATCTCATAACGTCATGAGCTTCCTTTGATCAACACTTTTTAAGTAGAACTCTTCGATTTGTGGGGTATTGACTTCATAGGATCATTCTCCAAATATTGTGGACATTCCTATATCCTTTTGGCAGTGGACTACGTATCAAAATGGGTGAAGCCATAGCTTCACCAACAAATGATGCCAAGGTTGTTCTCAGATTTTTCAAGAAAAACATTTTCACAAGATTTGGCACTCCAAAGGCCATTATTAGTGATAAAGGTATGCACTTTTGTAACAAGCTTCTGGGTAATTTTTTAACCAAATATGGAGTTCGACATAAGGTTACATTACCCTACCACCTACAGTCAAATGGCCAAGCTAAAATATCAAATAGAGAAATCAAGAACATTCTTGAGAAAATGGTGAACCCTAACTAGAAAGACTGGGCCCTTAAGCTTGATAATTCCCTTTGGGCATATAGGACGACTTTCAAAACTCCAATTGGCATGTATCTATATCGTTTGGTTTATGGAAAAGCTTGACATCTCCCGGTAGAGTTGGAACACAAGGCTTATTGGGCAGTTAGGAAGTTAAATCTTGATTGACAAAAATCGGTTGAAAATCAATCTCTTTAGTTGTGTTAATTAGAAGAATTTCGAAATGAAGCGTATTAACACTCCAAAATCTACAAGGAGAAAACACATCATGAGGAAAGAATTTGCTACAAGAGAGAAAGTTTTACTTTTCACCTCGAGATTGAATCTTTTTCTAGGTAAATTACTCTCTAAATGGTCGAGGCCTTTTGTTATGAAGAATGTTACCCCTTCTGGAGTGATTGAAGTTGAGGGAAGTGATGGAAAAACTTTCAAAGTGAATGGGAAAAGATTGAAGCATTATTATGGTCAAAAGTTGAGAAACATTGCAAGCATTTTACTCAAGGACACGTGATCAAATGGCTACGTCGAGCTGTTGACGTTAAACATAGCACCTGTTGGGAGGCACCCCAAAACTTATCCTTTCATTTTAGTTCTTTGTTGTTGCAATTTCTTTTTATTGCTTTCATTTGAGTATCTCATTTGTGTTTTCTTTATCTTTTTTTTAGGAATGCAAGATTGGAGCCATGAATTCTAATTTCAAGTCGTTGAGCCTTCTATAATCCAGGGAGTCCTTATGTTCTCATTTCCTTTTTTTTTCGACATTGGGGACAATGTCTCATTTAAGTGTGGGGGTGGGACTAATTTTACAATTTTTGTAGTTTTGCACTTGAATTGTGATGAAGGTTGAACTATGCTATTTTGTCATAGTAGTAGGACTGAGGATTGAGTTATGTGCTTGAATTTGACTTAGGAAACATAAGTGGAAGGTGAATCATATGGATTGATTGAAGTAGTTAGTTGCATAAACTCAATCAAAAATTTGATGCTTGAGTGATTAAGTAATGTATAAAATTTTGATGGATTTTCACATAAGCGCATATGAGGTTTTGAGCCTATATGAATGCATGTGATATTCATCTCTTTTTTTTTATATGTGTGATACTCCCCTATGAAGATTACCTCTAGAACTTGCATTGAACCGGTTTGAAATTACTAGATGCATGCTTTATGGAAATGAGGAAGGCATTCTTTGTTTTAAACCCATTAGCTTAAATGACCTACCTTATGCATTATCCCTTGCAACCCCTTTTAAACCTTTACCCTTTTTGATTGCAAAATAAACATTAAAAAACCCAAAACTCCATTAGCCTTGTCCGATCACAAGTATAATTAAGTGTTAAGTGATCATTTGGTCTATAGTTTGGGACTTTTGAGCTTACTTATTTTTCTAAGATGTTAATAGAGGCACTCCTACTCATTTTGGTTTTTTCTTTTAAAAAAAAGTTAAAAAAAAAAAGAAAAGTGATAAGAAAAAAAGAAGAAAGAAAGACACAGAAAAAGAAGTAAACATAGTAGCATTAGTTACTGACGAGTAGTAGTAGTTTCATGTATTCACTTACTTATCTCAGATTTTGTATTTAGTTGTCCCTTTTACTTAATACTTTATTAATGCTTGTGAATTAACCCGTGACTTTTTTTATCCTACCTAAACCCAAGCCCCATTACAACCCTAATAAAAATCCTTTTGATCCATATTGGTGTGTATTTTATGTAATAGAGAATTGGTGAATATGTGAGCCTATGGTAGTGTAGTCTTTTAAAGGGAGTCTTAAGTGAAACACTGACCCTAAACACTTGAGTGATTTGAGCAAAAACGTGCATTTGAATTTTATATGTGCCTTTGATCAATGGTGTCTGCCTTTGACCTTATTTATATGCATTGATGAAAAAATTATGATATGTATAGTAGCCCAAAGCTTGAGTTTGTTAAAGTTTGAATGAAAGCACACATTCGATCTTCTTTAAAACAAACTAATGAAAATTTTGTTATTCTGTTTAAATTGCTTGGAGACAAGTAATAGTTCAAGTGTGGGGGTATTTGATAGAGATATCGATAGACTTTTATTTGATGTATTAATTGGTGAATTATGCAATATTTTGGGATAAATATTATGCTAAATTATTTTTTAAAATTATCTTTGAGCGTTAAGAGCCTTTTGAAAAAATAGGGCAAAACGATAGCAAATTTGGAATGCAAAAAAGGTCATACACCAATATGCAAATTGAAGATTATGCATGTGTGAAAAGTAAGAAAGCAAAGAGGAGTCTTCAACATTTTGAAAAGATAAAAATGGTACACAGCAAGAGAAGAAACACGTGAACGGTTCAGCTTGTTTTAAAAGGAGAAAAAAGATAAAAACGTTGGGCAGCAAAGGAAGAAACAGTAGAAGGGTTCGGTGTGTTTACGTTGCGTTTGGTTGCTGTCTCCAGTAGCTGGAGGCGAAACGTAACAGGACAGAATGGAACAAACACTAGAGACAGTGAGGTGTTTGGTTGTGGTAGACAGAACAGAAATTTATGTTTCCATCTCGAGGACAGAATGCGTTTGGTTACAGTGGACAGAACGGATAATAATAATAATAAATTTGAATTATAATAAATACAAAATATATAATAATAATAATAACAAGAAGAAGAAGAACAATAATTAATACAAATTAATAATAATAATATTCATAATAATAATAAAAAAAGTTATAATACTAATAATAATAAGAAGAAGAAGAAATTTATTATAATAATAAAAATGTATGATAACAATAATAATAATATTAAGAACAACAATAATTAATAAAAATTAATAATAATAATATTCATAATAATAACAAAAATGTTATAATACTAATACTAATAATAATAATAATAAGAAATTTATTATAATAATAAAATGTATGATAACAATAATAATAATATTAAGAAAACAATAATTAATACAAAATTAATAATAATAATATTCATAATAAGAATAAAAATAAAATGTTATAATACTAATAATAATAATAAGAAGAAGAAGAAGAAATTTATCATAATAATAAAAATGTATGATAACAATAATAATAATATTAAGAAAAAAATAATTAATACGAAATTAATATAAAAAATAAAATGTTATAATAATAATAAATTTATTATAATAATAAAAATGTATGATAACAATAATAATAATAATATTAAGAACAACAATAATTAATACAAAATTAATAATAATAAAAATAAAATGTTATAATACTAATAATAATAATAATAATAAGAAGAAATTTATTATAATAAAAATGTATGATAACAATAATAATAATATCAAGAACAACAATAATTAATACAAAATTAATAATAATAAAAAATAAAATGTTATAATACTAATAATAATAATAATAATAAGAAGAAGAAGAAGAAGAAGAAGAAATTTATTATAATAATAAAAATGTATGATAACAATAATAATAATATTAAGAACAACAATAATTAATACAAAATTAATAATAATAATATTCATAATAATAATAAAAAATAAAATGTTATAATACTAATAATAATAATAATAATAATAATTAAAAAACATAACATAAATATGTTATAACTAATTATAACTAATAATAATAAAACAAAACATAATTAATGGTTGGGTGAAGGGGTAGACAAGGACAAGCGTCCCTATCCTCCCTTTTTGGGAGAGACAAAAATGCTTGTCTCTGTCTACTGGAGATGGAGGACAGAAATGTGGAGACAGTAACCAAATTTGTTAGGGATATGAGATTTTTCTGTTTCGTCTACTGTCCCCACTAAGGGAGAATAGTCACACAAGACTAGAGGGGGGCCCGGTCTTGGTTTTAAAAAGGAGCATTAAAAAAAAGGAACAAGTAGGGTATAGCTCCTCGTTTTTATGGATAAGAGAGCATCCTTTAAAAAACAAGCATGCAGCCTCCAAGCCACTAAAAACTCACGCATCAGCCTCCATTGATAGCCACGCATATCCCTTTATTCATGCAATAGCCCAGCTTAAATCCTTCGCGCCACTTCAAAGAATTAACCTTCATTGACTACTACCCCACTTCATGCCACTACTCCACACACGCCTATAGCCTCCATACCTACACCGCCCTCACGCACACGTAGCCTAGCCTTCATTCCACAGCCAGCATCCAAGAAGAAACAAAGGTTGCCTCCATTTTATCCAAGCAAAAAAGACAAAAAATCAAGTAGCCTCACCAAAAACTCATGTAACTCCACACATAGCCTAGCCTCTATGAACCACGCCATTCACGCCCAACTACACTACAACAGAAGCTTACATTTTGCGTCGTTACGATGTCGCAGAAAACCATCTACGACGTCTAACAAAACGTCATAATAGACATCGTAGATAGTGGGTAGGTAATGGGTTTCTCCGACGTCTGAGTGAAGACGTCGTAGATAGATTAGTGATTTTGCGACGTTGAAGAGAACGTCAGAAAAGTGGCGTATAATGCTCGACGTTTGGTTAAAACGTCAGGGATTGCGGAGTTTTAACGACGTTGTGTAGACGTCGGAAAAAATGGACATTCTCCGACGTTGATTAAGACATCGGAGAAGTAGCATATAATTATCGACGTTTGGTTAAACGTAAGGATTGTGTTAGTTTTAACGACGTTGTTAAGACGTCGTGGAAAAAAAGACATTCAGCGACGTCTAATTTAGTAGACGTCGTGGATTGTCAAGTATTTATTAAATTATAATTAGTTTATAATAATTTAGGTTAATTTTGTTAATAATGTTTGAATATAAATTAGAAATTCATGATTTGTTTTAATTGATATGAATTTTGGAATAATTTATAATTTAATCAAATTTAATTATTAAATTTTAAATTTTAAATTTTGGGAAAAATTGAATTGAATAAATTGATTTTTTAGGTTTTAATTTAAATATGTTTTAAATTTCAAAACATTTTTATTTAATTATTTGCTAATTTTAAATTTAACTAAATATTAAAATATTATTTATTTAATAAGTATTAAATATTATTAATGAAATAAATTTGTTTAATAATGCAACAATATTTTGAATATATAATCAATAATTATTCATGTATAACAAGACTTGAATATATGCAAACAATTTATTATTTAAATTGCAATTCCCGAATATGTCATGAAACGAAAATTAAAATAAACAAAATTTCATAAGTGTTTAATATATGAAAATGAGTACATGTTTAGTCTGAACGAACATTATGTGTAGAGCATAAAAGTTCCAATCGATCCTGCATTTCTTTAAATTGTTTAGTCAATTGATCGACTTGGGACTGCAATTCCTGATTAGCCCTCTTTGACTCTTCTAATTCGTCTCGAAGTCTCTTTCTGGACGAAGTATTCCTTATGGTCGAGGCCCAATTCCCATGCCAATAATGTAATCTGTTCTAGTGCCCAGGACTTTATCGAACACTTTATCTACTGTCATCGGGTGACCTTGTTCTATTGAATGTGTCATTTCATGACACATTAAATCTTGGAAAAGTAAAATTAATTACATACACATTCTCATTTAACAAATATCGTAAATGAACTATGTACTCACCCATTTTGCTTTGCTTTCGGCGGTTGTCCATTGATCTTTGCTTTCATTATAATGAGTGTGATACCATAGCTTCATCCAATCACACTTTTCTCTATCCTCACACTCTGTTGTAAAACAAATATTACAAGAAATGCTTTTCATAAATTTTAAATGTCAATTGAAGTAAAATATAATTAAAAAATGGTAACTCACAATCTCATGTCGTATCTATAAAGGCCTTGGAGCCGAGTTTGGTGGACATTTGACTGACTCTAGCTAGTTTGGCTTTCGACTTTTTCCTAATCATACACGTAGGAAAATCTATTATAACATCTATAAATCACAAATCATAAATACTTAAATATAATTAGTTATGAAAGAAATTGTGAAAAAAAGTTTTTATATCTGAATAAGAACTAACCTTTGTACCTGATTGCTCCACTTGTTGTACACTTTCAAATGAAGCAACTTCATTAGAAAAGACATCTTTGAATAATTCGTACATCCCGGGTACAACTCTTCAGCAGCTTTACTCAACAATTCATGAAAGCCACCCATAGTAGAATGTTCAATGCCTATAGGACGACTCCTTCCGCCTTCATTAATTGGATGATCATTTACGAAAGTACCCACATCATCAAGCAAAGCTTGCATCCTATCATCCTCCTCATCGCTATCACCTTCATTAATATCAATGTCCGTCCCATCTATGTCAACATTTACAGGGTCAAGCCTTTCTTCCCTAGGCATAAATCTATATGCTGGCACTTCACCATGTAAAACCCAGCGGGTGTATGATTGGTCAATGCCGAATTGCATTAAATGTTCAAACACATTTGTCTGAGATCTCTTATAACAATTCATACACCGTGCACAAGGGCATGCAATATCACACTCTTTGCCCTTTTTTCCAGCGACAAAATTCATAAACATCCTTACTCCATCAATGTATTCACGAGAAACCCTAACACTGTTCATCCAACTCTTGTCCATAGAGCAACAAACAGCTATCAATTCAATCTACGAATGAAAACATTATGTTATGTTAGTAAGCGAAGGATGAGGAAAGGTTAAATCGTACCTAAATTAAGTTGTAGAACGACTAATCGTTAGCGTGGCAAAACTAAGTTTTGCTAACTTACGTATCTAAGAATTAGGTCGTTGCTCTACACATACTAATATGTATAATTTGTATTATTATTTCATAAATTATCTGAGAGAACTAGGAGAGAGCAATAAAAAATTCATAAAACAAATTAAACAAAATATGACATTTCATTTCTCTATTTATGTATGAATGCGGGATCCTTACTTTAGCATAAATACAAGAAAACACCATGTGGCATCTCATATAGCAAACCTCATAGCTAAAGTATGAATGCAAACATAATAATTAACAATCGAGCAACTTTATATTATAAGTTATCATACCTGGTTATTGTTTTCTAATGGCACCTCCAACTATCTCCTCCTCACACTTGCAACTATGTATATGTCATCAAGCACGAAAAATTATTTTGGTTAAGACTAGAATAAATTACATCTTATTCTTCTTATTGACTATATAATAGTAAGAAGGCTAGGTTTGGTAATTATTTCATGCTTATGGCTCATTATGACTCTAAGTAAGTAATCTTGTTGTATACTGTTCTGGAGAAAACTGAGTAATAATGCATCTAATGAATGTTTTCAAACTTTTTTAGCCTTTGGAGTGCTTACTTGTTGGACCAATGGGGGTTGACAAATTAAATCTCTTTATGTTTTGATAATAATAAAATATCTAGAAATAGTTAAGAAATTATTTCAGGTATTATTCAATGAAAGGATTGAGTAAATCAAGATGAGCAAGTGTCTAATCAATGAGGAATCAAGTTGGGAGTTATCTACTAAGTAAAAATGACATGAAGCTTAAGGATAATAAAGGATTTGGTAATACAAGTCGACTTACATCAAGGTCTGAATATAACAAGTCAACTAGAACAGTACAAGTCGACTTATATGAAGATGTATTAAGACAAGTCGACTTATGTCACACAAGTCGACTTATCGAGGCAGACAAGTCGACTTATACATCACAAGTCGACTTATTGGAGAGCGGAGTTACAAGTTTTACGTAAATGGTTGAAACAAGTCGACTTATGCATTCGACAAGTCGACTTATAGATGCACAGATTCAGCTCCAACGGTCCAATTTGATAAAAATGGAATGGAGATAATCAAGCAACGGCTATAACAAATCAAGCAACGGCTAGAAGAGCTCCAACAGCTATATTTCCTCTAGTATAAATAGAGGATGATGGAAGAAGAGTAGATATAAGTTCTATAAGCTCAAATACTCTCATATTGCTTCAAATTGCTCATTATTGCTCTTATTTTGTTACAAATTGTTTTGAGCATTTGTTCTTCAAATCTTTGTATTGTTTTATTACAATTTGAGTGACGAGTGAAAAGGTCACGTGAGGTAGGATTTGTCTTGGGAAGACAAATCGAGTGTAAAAGGTTACTTGAGCGAATTCAAGTGGCGTTGTAAAAGTTCACACTCGACTACAAAGTGTGCAATAAATTGGTTGACAAAATCCTAAGTGGGAGCTTAGGTAGAGGACGTAGGCCTTAGCACCGAACCTCTATAAAAACAAGTGTTTGATCTTCTTCCCTACACTTTTCAATTAAGTTTATCTAAATTATTTTGTGTGTTTAACTTCTGATTTTCTTGTAGAAATTTTCAAAGAATTTTTAAGATCTATTCAACCCCCCCTTCTAGATCACTTACAATTGGTATCAGAGCAGAAGTATCTGGGATGGCACACAACAACCTTGCGGAAGAAGGTAACACTAATAACCGTCCTCCCTTGTTTAATGGCTCTAACTATTCTTCATGGAAAAATCCTATGAAGTACCATATCATAAGCGAGGGAGTTGAATACTGGAAGATCATTATCTTCGGACTTCAAGCCCCTCTGAAAGAAAATGGTGAGTTGAAAACGGAGCTGGAGTATGATGATAACGATTGGAGGCAAGCGTACATCAACGCCAAAGCTATGAAGCTGATATGTTGTGCATTAACGGTTGAGGAAAGAAACCGGGTAAATTCTTGCACCACTGCCAAGGAAATGTGGGAGAGACTTCGAGTTACTTATGAAGGGACAAATCAAGTCCGGGAGACAAAGATCAACATGCTTCTCCACGACTACGAGATGTTCGTCATGAAGGAAGGTGAGTCAATTTCTACAATGCTTGACCGTTTTGCAGAAATCATAAATGGATTAGGCAACCTGGGAAAGCACATGACGGATAGCGAGAAGGTGAAGAAGATTCTTCGTTCACTGCCGAAGGAATGGGATTCTCAAGTCACCGTAATTATGGAATCAAAGGATCTCAACCATCTGGAATTCAACGCTTTGGTGAGATCACTTATCAACTACGAGATTATTCTCAAATCCAGAGGAGGTAGAGGTAAGCCTAAAAAATCTATTGCCTTTAAAGCTAACACTTCTTTTGTTGATGAAAGTGAAGAGGAAATAGATGAAGACGAGGAAGACGAAGAAATAGCTATGTACGCTAGAAATCTAAGAAAGTTCAAGGGACTTCTTAAAAATCGAAGGAAAGAATTAAATGGCGAAAAACAGGTAGAAAGAAAGAGGTTTGGCGCGGAAAGAAAATAAAAAAGCTATGACGAAAAGAAAGGCAACGAAGAATGTTGGAGATGTGGAAAACGGGGACATATCGCAAGAGAATGCAAAAGCTCATCATCAACATCAAACTTTCAGAAAAATGACAAATACGACAAAGGTAAAAGGAAAACTAGCCTGGTGGCAACTTGGAGTGATGAAGAGGATGCATATCAAAGCGACGATGAGAACAACCTGGCACTTATGGAAAAAAGTTCATCAAGTGATGATGAAAATGAGGTAACTTTCAATGACCAAGATCTAAGAGATTCTTTTGATGCTTTGCAAACTGATTTTGAAGAAGCAATTGAGATTAACAAAAAATTAAGAAAGAAAATACGAGAATTGCCTACATGATACTATTAATGATTTAGATAGTCCAAAAGAAGATCATTCTGCCTGCCTTGTTGAAAAAGAAAATCTTATTTGTGAACTTGATAGAGTTAGAAAGGAATTCTCTTACGTGGTTAGAAAATTTGCTAATGGAAACAAAAAGTTTGAGAACTTGTTATCTTTGCAAAGATACTCAATTTCTAAACATGGTTTAGGATATGATCCGTTTAACAGAGATTGTTCTTTGATTTCAAAATTCACTACGGATGGAAAAATTGCTCAATGTGCTAGATGTTTGAAAGATGGGCATATAGAAGTTGCATGTAAGAGTACTAGAAGATGTGTTAAGATTAAGAAAATTTAGGTTATTAAAGGCACAACACCACCTAATGTGGTTTATATGGCTAACCAATATGGACCCAAAATGGCTTGGGTACCTATAAGAAGAAAGAACTTTGACATTGTAGGTACAAGTAAGGGATGAAAAACCGTCAAGCACGTGGTACATCGACAGCGGATGTTCGAGACACATGAGTGGGGACAAGAATCTTTTTGCGGAAATCAAACCGAAAAATCAAGGTTATGTCACCTTCGGAGACAACAACAAAGGTAAGGTCATTGGAATTGGTAAAGTGGGTAAGGAACCTTTGCCAACCATTGACAATGTTTTGCTAGTTGATGGGTTGAAACATAACTTGCTAAGTGTGTCTCAACTTTGTGATATGAATTATATTGTATCTTTTGAATCATCACATTGCTTAGTTAAGAAGGATGATCATGTTGCCTTTATCGGTTTGAGACATGGGAACACATACATTGTTGACTTGCATGATGATAGTTCATTCAATGAAAAATGCTTGGTGACATTAGAAGAAAATGCATTTTTATGGCATAGAAAATTAGGTCATGCACCATTGCCTTTAATTTCTAAGCTTTCAAAGAATGACATCGTAAGAGGTTTGCCTAAGATTAAATTTGTTAAAGATCATTTGTGTGAGTCATGTTTGAAAGGCAAACATGTTAGAGAATCATTTAAACCAAAGAGAGAAATCTGTACTTCTAGAATTCTTGAACTTGTGCATATGGATTTGATTGGTCCATCTAGACATGCTAGTCTTAGTGGTAAATTATATGTACTTGTTATTGTGGATGATTTCTCTAGATTTACTTGGGTGAGATTTCTTGCTAATAAAAGTGATGCGTTTAACGAATTTACTAAGTGGTGTAGGTTGGTTCAGAATGAGAAGGATTTGACAATTGTTGCAATAAGAACCGATCATGGAGGAGAATTTGAGTGTGATCCGTTTGAAAAGCTATGAGACAAATATGGAATGGAACACAATTTGTCAACACCAAGAACACCACAATAAAATGGTGTAGTAGAAAGGAAGAATCGCTCACTTGAAGAAATGAGTAGAACAATGCTTAATGAGTATCATCTTCCTAAATCCTTTTGGGCGGAAGCAGTCAATACCGCATGCTACGTGATAAACAGGGTGCACTTGCGAAGAGACAACAATATGACACCCTATGAACTTTGGAAAGGTAAGAAACCCAACATCTCTTATTTTCATCCTTTTGGTTGTAAAGTTTTTATTCATAATAATGGAAAGAGCAATTTAGGAAAATTCGATTCTAAATCCGATGTTGGTGTATTTATTGGTTATTCTCAAACTAGTAAGGCTTTTAGAGTTTTTAATAATAGGACTGAATGTGTAGAAGAAAGTATACATGTTAAATTTGATGATATGATTTCACCCCCGAGAAAGGTTTGTTTTGATGAGGATGCAGGAAGCTCAGGTGATAAAGTTCAAGAAGTTGAATCCAAGATTGAGGAATTGAAGCTAGATGAAGAAAATCATGTACTCGACATTAAATCATGGGCAAAAGCAAAGAACCATCCTATGGAGCAAGTCATTGGTGATTTAAATGTTGGTGTAAGAACTAGGAGAAATATCTATGAGAATATGAGTAATTCAGCCTTCATTTCGTTGGTAGAACCCAAAAATATAGAAGAAGCTCTTAAAGATGAAAACTGGCTTTTAGCTATGCAAGAGGAGCTTAATCAGTTCAAGAAAAATGATGTTTGGGATTTGGTAGCTCCACCAGAGGACAAGACCATCATTGGAGTCAAGTGGATAAATCGGATAAAGTATGATGAGAATGGTGAAGCGGTTAAAAATAAGTCAAGGCTAGTGGCTCAAGGATTTTATCAAGAAGAAGGCCTTGATTACAATGAGACATATGCTCATGTGGCTCGTTTGGAGGCAATTAGGCTACTATGTGCATTCGCGTCTCATAAAAGGATCAAATTAAATCAAATGGACGTCAAGAGCGCATTTCTAAATGGGTATATTCAAGAGGAAGTCTATGTCAAACAACCGCCGAGATTTAAAGATCACGAGCATCCAGATTACGTCTACAAACTCAAGAAGGCACTGTATGGACTAAAGCAAGCACCTAGAGCATGGTATGAGAGTTTAAGTACTTTTCTAACTCAACATGGATATGTTCGTGGTAAGATAGATAATACTTTGTTTATTAAACATGTTGATAATGATATGCTTATTTGTCAAATTTATGTTGATGACATTGTGTTTGGTGCCACTAATGAATTTTTGTGCAAAGAATTTAGTGATTTAATGCAAGGTGAGTTTGAAATGAGTATGATGGGAGAACTCAAGTTCTTTCTTGGATTGCAAATCAAGCAACACAAAATGGCATTTTATCCACCAATCAAGTATACCAAGGAACTTCTTAATAAGTTTAAAATGGATGGATGCAAAGTGGCGGCAACACCAATGGCGACAAATCTGGTCTTGGAAAAATATGAAAATGAAGAAGGCGTTGATCAAAAACTCTATAGAGGTATGATCGGCTCTCTTTTATTTAATCGCTTCTAGACCCGATATAATGTTTGCCACGTGTCTTTGTGCTAGATTTCAATCTTGTCCTAAGATTTCTCATTTGAGTGCTGTAAAAGAATTTTTAGATATTTGAGTAGAACTATTAATCATGGTTTATGGTATCCTAGTTGTGATTCATTTGATTTGTATGCTTATAGTGATGCTGATAGTGGTGGCTGTAGAATTGATAGAAAAAGTACTAGTGGTTTATGTCAGTTCTTAGGATCATCTTTGATATCTTGGGCTAGTAAAAAGCAAGTTAGTGTAGCCATTTCCACTGCTGAATCTGAATATGTAGCAGCTGGGAGTGCTTGTGCTCAAGTTCTTTGGATTAAACATCAATTGCTTGATTATGGTATTGTGGTCAAAAATATTCCTATCTATTGTGATAATACCAGTGCTATTTGTTTGAGTAAAAATCCTATATTGCATAGTAGAACAAAGCATATAGAAATTAGACATCATTTTATCCGTGATCATTGTTTGAGAGGTGACATTGTTTTGAAGCATGTTTCTACTAGTGATCAATTGGCTGACATTTTTACTAAACCTCTTAAGGAAGATGTTTTTGTGAACATTAAATTAAGGTTAGGCATGTGTGATTTAAATTCATTTGGTTGAATGTGTTTTTGCTACATTAAATGGTCAATATATGAGGCACACATGCAATTACATCCAAAGACTTCATCATCGTGTTTTACACAAAGCCTAATTGGAGTTTCAGTCTATTACCGTTGAGAATTTATTTGAGTTATTTTGAGTTGGATATTGATTTGTTCTGGGATAAAAGGAGAATGTGGAAAAAAAGTCGACTTATGTTTGTTTGTTTTATGTGTGTTTATGTGTTTGTGTTGGTTTGACATTTTCTTGTAATGACTACTACTTGTGTTTATTGTTTGGTTTTCAATCTTCATTAATCTTCAATTGAGTTTATTTTCTCCATTGATGATTATGAAAAAAAGGGGGAGTAAGATTGAAATTGATATTTGATTAAGGGGGAGTGAAAATTTCATTTAAATTTGAACATTTCATTGATTTGCAATTTTATTGAATTCTATTTGATTAAGGGGGAGTGAAAATTTCATTTGAATTTGAACATTTCATTGATTTGCAATTTTATTGAATTCTATTCTAATCATTGATTTATGAATTAAGGGGGAGTTAACCTAACCAATCAAGACAAGGGAAACCTTGATCAAATTTTACGTCTTTCAATTTTCTTGTCAATTTCTAAATATTTTGTCATTATCAAAAAGGGGGAGATTGTTGGACCAATGGGGGTTGACAAATTAAATCTCTTTATGTTTTGATAATAATAAAATATCTAGAAATAGTTAAGAAATTATTTTAGGTATTATTCAATGAAAGGATTGAGTAAATCAAGATGAGCAAGTGTCTAATCAATGAGGAATCAAGTTGGGAGTTATCTACTAAGTAAAAATGACATGAAGCTTAAGGATAATAAAGGATTTGGTAATACAAGTCGACTTACATCAAGGTCTGAATATAACAAGTCAACTAGAACAGTACAAGTCGACTTATATAAAGATGTATTAAGACAAGTCGACTTATGTCACACAAGTCGACTTATCGAGGCAGACAAGTCGACTTATACATCACAAGTCGACTTATTGGAGAGCGGAGTTACAAGTTTTACGTAAATGGTTGAAACAAGTCGACTTATGCATTCGACAAGTTGACTTATGGATGCACAGATTCAGCTCCAACGGTCCAATTTGATAAAAATGGAATGGAGATAATCAAACAACGGCTATAACAAATCAAGCAACGGCTAGAAGAGCTCCAACAGCTATATTTCCTCTAGTATAAATAGAGGATGATGGAAGAAGAGTAGATATAAGTTCTATAAGCTCAAATACTCTCATATTGCTTCAAATTGCTCATTATTGCTCTTATTTTGTTACAAATTGTTTTGAGCATTTGTTCTTCAAATCTTTGTATTGTTTTATTACAATTTGAGTGACGAGTGAAAAGGTCACGTGAGGTAGGATTTGTGTCGGAAGACAAATCGAGTGTAAAAGGTTACTTGAGCCGGAATTCAAGTGGCGTTGTAAAAAGTTCACACTCAACTACAAAGTGTGCAATAAATTGGTTGGCAAATTCCTAAGTGGGAGCTTAGGTAGAGGACGTAGGTCTTATCACCGAACCTCTATAAAAACAAGTGTTTGATCTTCTTCCCTACACTTTTCAATTAAGTTTATCTAAATTGTTTTTTGTGTGTTTAACTTCTGATTTTCTTGTAGAAATTTTCAAAGAATTTTTAAGATCTATTCAACCCCCCCCCCCTCTAGATCACTTACATTACTGCCACTTATATTTTCAATTGTTTACCTAGTTGAATGTTGAACTTCAAATGTGCTTTTAAAGTGTTTTGACAAATACTTGATTTAAACTATTTCAAAAGATTACTTCAGTCTGTTTGAAGATGATCAAGAGATTTTATTTAAAGTCCAAAATAAGATTCATGTTGAATATGCAAGTATTTAGTTATGAAAGAATACATATAAATAATCATGTAATAAGTGAGTTTCTAATTCATCCAAAAGGTATTATACATTTTATCATTAACTTGAAATGAGGATTATCTACATACATATATAAATGGTAGATTAAAGTCTAAACTTTCGATTCATATTGTTGTCCAAAAGTTTATGAATGACAGTTTCTAACTAAAAGAACATGTAAGCTAATTAAGTCTAGACTTTATAGAGGCTAATTGCATTAAAATTAAAACTTGGAGGAGTTAAGAGATGTTAATTAACCACAGCTCTAATTGAAGATATGCTTAGTTGTTTAGTTAATGTCTATGTGTTCATACATCTTCAAAATAAAGATTCAATTGTATGTGGAAAATGGTCATCATTTAAACTTCAAAGATAGGCATATCTGCATCAGATTCATAGTTTTTGTTTCTTTTAATCTAATACCTGCATACATCTATTATACCAATATATATGCATGCTTAGAGAACACAAGATCAGTAAATAATAATGAGAACACAAGATTAACCATGAGAACACAAGATCAGGAAAGAGAACACAAGATCAGTTAAAATCAATGGCATAGGTGCACCATTTGAAAGTCTCTTTAGTTCTGTGGTTGCAAAAGGCTATCATATATATATGCTAAGTAGATTGAAGCTGAAGATGGAAATGATGGCAAAGAGCTGAAAGAAAGTGCACATGACCTAAGTGAAAGAAAGAGAACACAAGATCTTTGAAATTGAACTTTTCTCTTTACCTTTTTCTGGTTTGATTCTTGACGAAGACTCGAAGTTCTATAAGTTTTCTTGATTCTAATTGATAACAAACAGCATTATGTGCTTCTAGGAAAAGGAATAGAGATGATATCCTTGATCAAGTTGTATGTTGTGGATGGGCAAGTTATGCATCATGAAGACCGGTGCATACTAGCTCTTGAATGCGATCTCTCTCACTATTTTCATTTTCTTGACAATTACAATGCTGATTTTGGTTATAAATCAGTAAATGTTTCTCTCTGTCATAGATTATCTCAAAATGAAATTACTGTATCGCTTAGTTGGTAACGTCCACAGAATGTTTCCTTCACCTACATTGGTTAATTGCTTGTCCAAATTATTTTTTTTCTAATCTCTAGACTGAAGGATGGGGAAGATATAAGCTGACCTGAATAAATGGGCATGCATTATAACATTGTAGGTATGTTATATAATGTTGGACCCCGATCTTTAAGTGAAAATTAGAATAAGTAAAAATGAAATTTAAGGAGTGTTTTGTGTAAGCATTGTGTAATAGATGACTTAATACTTAAAGGATCTTGATAAGAAAAGAAATGATTTTGATTTTGATACCTTCCGGTTTGGAGTAGCTTGGTATGGTTTATAAAATTAAAGTTGATGAGTTGATTGAAATTGAGTTGAAAATCAAGAAATAAAGAGAAAAAGTGTGAGAAGATGAAAAATTGTGAAATAGTTGACTTTTTGGCCTTTGAAAGTTGACTTTTGATTTAGGCAAAATTTGATAAAATGGTCTTCTGAAAACTTGTAGTCTATGTTAAGAGCTTTCTGTAGCCATAAAGTTTGCAATTTTTCGATATCGAGAGTGGAAGTTTCGATATCTATGGTTGACTTTTGACTTTAATTATGACTGAATCTTTGACTAAGAAATTAACCTAGTTAGAGGTTAATTGAGCTTTGATGTTCTTCATGAAAGTTGAAGGATTTGATTTGATCTTTATTTCTATATAAAGTATGGAATTTTTCGATCAAGGAATAATAAGTTATGATTTTTACAAGTTTATGTTGTGGTTTTAGCATGATTATTACAGGATAGAACGTTTGATCGAAAAATGGACTCCCTTAGGAGTCGAATTGATTTTTATGTCCTTCATCAAAGTTGAAGAGCTTCCTTCAAGCTTTCTATAGAGACTAAGTTTGTCAAAATTGGAGTTCGGGATTAAGAGTTATTAAGGTTGGAAGTTTCGGATTTAAGTAGGTTTATAAAAAAAATGAAATGAAAAATGATGTGTCCCCGTCGCTAGGGCGACGCATCGCCATAGCGATGGCGAGCGTCCGGTTCGCGTCGCTAGGGCAACGCGTCCCCAGGGCAACCTCGCCCTCGCCTCGCCCAACGCGCGGCCGTTTCCGCTGATGCAACACCGTTTCTTTCCCTTGCTAATACGGCGCCGTTTTGATTTCTTTGTTAGTTTCCTCCTCCAATCCGACCTTTGTTCACTATTTTGCTCATATCTTTTGCGTCTGACGTCCGATTGAGTTGATTCTTGCGGCGTTGGATTCCTAAGACAATTCCCTACATTCTTATGAGAAATTTGTAATTTTATGAGATTAAATTAATGGCGATTAATTTAATCAAAGTGAGTCGGGAAATTTTTCGAACATAGTTCAGTATTTTGCAAAATTTGGGATCTGTAGAGATCCGATTGAAGCGATTCTTGAGGAGAAATAAAGATAAGACAAGGGGATACAAGTCATATGAAGAAATGAAATGTCAATTTTTCCCCTAAGATTTTCCATTTCCGAATTTAAGTTTGGATTTGTGTGTAGTTTCTGGATTGGGAACATCTGAGAGTATTTTGAGCATACCTTTTGATCTGGGAATCGAAATGAGGCGATTATTGTCTTAAATTAAACTAGAGACATAAGGCTACAATTGTTATGAAGACATCAAGTTTCAATTCTGGGATTAAGAATGTAAATTTCTGGAAGGAAATAATCGTACATGGAAAATGTGTTAGAATATGGATATACCCGAACTGTTTTGCCCATAACTTTTGGTGTAGTGATCCGAATTGAGCGCAGTTGGTGGCATTGGATTCGTATGATTGAGAGGAACATTTATTTAGAGGAAATTTTAACAAATTCCTTCAACTTGATAGTGCGAATCAAACCCGCAAGTGAGAATGGCATAAAGTAAAGTGAGGGGCAATTTTGGAATTAAGCTAAAGAGTAAGGGTAAATTGGTCAATTACCCCTCATTTTTAATGACTTGGCACCTTAAAAATCATATGATGTCGTTGGAGAAGGGAGAATCACGATTATTCTAGAGAAAAGAAGAAGAAGAGAAGAGAAAGAAGAAGCTTCGTATATGGAGAAAGAAGAGAGAGCTTTCCATTTTTCGAATTTTTGAAGCTTTTAGCATGAGCTTTGAGTTAGTTTCAAAGGAAAAAAGATGGAAAATGAAGGAAGCTTGCTTTGGGAACCAAGAAATCTGAAATTTGAAGAAGAAAAGAGGTAAGAGAAAAATTTGAACTTTGAGATTTTGATGAATTTTTAGTTGAGAAACATGGATAATGATATGGGTTTGTGGTATTTGAAATCAATTTGAGAGATTGTTAAGTATGTTGGATTTAATTTTGGATTTATATGAGTAGGGATTTTGCCCAATTTTAGAATTTGGAATTTTTGGAAATTAATAGCTTAGAATTATAGGAAATATGATGAATTGGTGATATATGAAAGCAATTTTGAAGAATTTGTGAATTATGATATTGAATTTAGATAAATTGGTTTAGGCCAATTTTAAGATTTGGGAATTTTTGAAATTGAGGATTTAGATATCTTAGAAGTAGTATGAATTGATGAATTATGACATCAATTTTGAAAATTAAGTTATTTATGATATTGAATTTGAGTGAATTGGTTTAGGTAAAATTTTGAATTTGGGGATTTTAGAAATCCTTGTTTTAGAAAGCTTGGAAATATGATGATTATGAATTTCCGATAGTTAATTTTGAGAATTATGCAAATTATGATGTGGAATTTGAATGATTATGGCTTAGGTCAATTTTAATTGAAAGAAGGAAAGAAGCAATGATCAAATTGATGATCGGGATGAGTTCCTACCATCATTTCGAGGTGGGTAGCATATTTATATTTTGATTTGTAAGTTATATATGACTTTTCGAAAATTCAAGAAAGTTAAAGAAAAGATTTTCGTACTTTATTCGTTTTCGAATGATTTTTGAAAAAATATTACAAGCTTAAATTCATTATTTGAAATGATTTGATAAATCGATAGAAATTTCCAAAAATTCATATGTTATGAGTGCATTGATAAACTATGCAAAATGTTGAATTTGTGGAATTGCTTGATTTGATTTAATTGTATGAATTGTGTAGAATTGAGAATGTGTATAGTATGACGCGTATGAAAAATAATTTTTCGATTTGTGCCTTCGGGCAATCCGAAAGTTTCAGTTTTGGATTATGTGATTAAGTGAGTTTGGTCAGGTCCTTAGTGAGTCAGTGCACTGTCTCTATTCGTTTATAGCCTTTTCCAGGCTACCCGCTAGCGGCACGGAGTTCCGATTTCGGACTCCCCTCACGGCTATGCGGGAAAGTGTAGTACATTCATTCACGGTACGCATATGACCGCTATCGCGAGAATGTGCGATGCGTTCGTTCTAACCGAACCGCACCATTACGATATATTACGTGTTTTGATTTATTTCGTGTGCTGCATTCATGTTAAAGGTTGAGAAAGGAAAAAAGTGAATTTTGTTATGAAAAGTTTAAAAGTTGAAAGGTTTGAGGAAACCGTTTTGAAAAGTTACAAAGTTTGAAAAATTAGCCCTTTGGCAAAAAGCTTATGAAAATTGATTTACCTTATTTGTCAATTTATAAATGTGTTATCCACGAGCTTAGAGCTCTTCCCTTTCATCCCCATCTCCGTGTTTGACGGAGATCGGATGAAAGAATGTGAAGACGTTTGGTCCGTTTTTGCATCGTTTGTATTGTTATGTAAATATTGAGATTCGGAATATTTTGTTAATGGCTTGAATTGCCGTTAAGTAAGTGATTATGATGTATTTCGAGCATGTATTTCAGAATGTATGAGGATTACGAATTGATGTATGAGAATATGAAATTGTGTATAAATTTGGAAATGGGATTGAGTTATGAGATCAGTATATTGAATTACAGTTATGAAAATGTTTTAGAATTAGGTTTGCGTTTGTGTTTGCTGAGATCCCGGACGGAGGGTCCAGTTGATTTTGATGTTTGTGTGTTTGATTGGGCATTTAGAAGTGTATTTTGAATCATTTGCAGGTTTTGGCCTAGGACAAAGGCAGCCGTTATGCTGCCAAAATTTCGACAAAAATTAGTACGAATGTGAATTTTGGGATTAATATGAATGTATAAGAAAGTGTGTATGAATTGAGAATTTGTTTAGGAATAATTTCCAAGACAAGGGAAATTGTAGGGATTTTGCATAAGTTTGAATAAATATGAGTATAAGAAAAAGAAAAAAAAATTATACCGAATTTTGGAATAGTTTGAGTCTAAGGAATTCCAACGTGGCGCTTTTCTCTATTCTTTATTTCCGGATGTCGGATTTGTTTGCTTTGGTTCTATTTATTTTCGTATCCGTTTTCAATTCTGTATTCGAGCATTCGCTTCGCTCTCGCTTCTTTTGCTTTGTGATTCGAGTTCGTTTTTTCTTTTGGCTTCCGCATTTTGTTTCCGATTCGAAATTTCGATAATCGTTTCCATTCGTTTTCGTCTCCTTCATTCTCTTCGTTTTCCGGTTGGGATCCGGTTCCCGGATCGGCTCCCAACATATAATGTATATTGGATGAACTCGATATACATGTGTTACCGGCTCCAACTTGATAAAATTCATGAACTGCTCATAACAATGTGAATGAACATCTATAAGTGCTTTATTTCTTCCCTTTTTTGGTCATTATTCCATTACAAAGTGTACTCTAAATAGAAAAGAAAAAGATGTTGTAGTCCTGCAAATGAACTCTGAATCAAAAGTTATCTGTAAATTCATTTCTGTGATGGACCCAGATGGGAAGTAGACATATGTATACTACTATTTTTCTGTCAACTGTATTGTTATTGAATTGTGAAGGGGTTAGTACATTCCATAGTTCATGCAGCCATCTTGTTATTACTTATTTAGTGAATATGAAGAGCATATCTAGTTCAGATATCTCCAGCATTCTGGGTTGTTGTCTACAGAATGCCACAAATGTTAACATCGAAAACCTTAAAACATAAAAGAGGAAGAAATTAAAAGATTACTTGAACAATTGAAACGCTAGATAGCATCACCGTCATCTCAAACACAAAACAAATTAAAACACATACAAATGAAAACACTCTTTTGATTCCAGAATAAACTGTTGTACTTCATTAATCAACTCAATAAACAAATTTTTTGCCACATTAATCGCAAGCAAATAACTTCAATTACTTACCTCAACGACGACAGAAGGACGTCAACAGCAGAAGAGTGGCTCCAACGATTCCAAGGGCGCGACAGAAGATGAGAAGATGGCTCCAGGGAGAGGGAAGGGACGGTGGCTCGACGGAGATCCTAACTTACGCAGAATATGACGGCACGAGGAGAGGAAGGGCGTTGATATCGGCGAGGAGGAGAGGAAGGCGATACGATTTATAGGGTGGCTCAATGGCATTTTCTTGATTTTACACAAATTATGAGACGACATCGTTATAAGGGGCGGGATACGATGTCGTCTCATCTGCTTGGGAGGCGGGAGATTAAAATTGCAAAACGTTGTCGTCTTTCTCGGGCAGGTTCTGCGGAAGAAAGCTAATTCCTCGCCTTTCCCAACGTCTAACTCTCCAAGATGTCGTGGATAGTACTTTTCCACGTCCTACTTTTTAAACGACGTAAAAAACATAGGTTTTCAACGACGTCTGCATCCAACGACGCCGAATTTTGCCACCTCTCCTGACGTCTACGAAAACGTCGCCAAAGCCCCCTACAATTCGCGACGTCTTAAACGAAGACGACGCGAAATGTGTCTTTTTGTTGTAGTGCTAGTAGGAAACAATGCAAGCATAAGCTCCATCCTTCACTCACAAAAACACAACACACCCATCCACTAACAAGACTCCATTCACGTACAAATACAGCCCCAAAAAAAACACTCCATTTACTCACCAAAGCAGTAGCCTTCATTTAGACTCATGCACACAACCTTTAAAAAAACCCAACTCCCACCAGCAGTAAACACGTAGCCTCCATCCACTCTCCTTTCACTTGACACGCCTCTAGCTAAAAGTCTCTCCACTCTTCAAGCAAGCTTCCATGCAACTCCACTAATGCAGCTTAAAACATCACAAGATGCATGCATTAGCTTCTTGCAGCAGGCGCTTACCAATGTAGCAGTCTTCACTCACAGATGGAACCAAAAAGTGCAGCCTCCATTCACTGAAAATCAAAAAGCCTCCATTGAAGAAGGAAAGTAACCATGCAAAGGAGATTGGAGAGCAAGCTTTTCTGCAGTAGATTGGGAGCTTTGTTCTTCATTTATAATTGATTCTCTTACGAGTTGGTCTAGGGTTTATCTTTTTGGATTGCTTGGCATGATGATTCTTGGCTGAACCTTTAATTTCTCTCAGGAATTTGATGTTTTGATGATGTTTTAATATTAAATTGTGCTAGAATTCATGACTGAAAATTTATATACTTGTTGATTTTCCTTGGATTTAATTGTTCTTACTTTGAATTATTGGAAGTTTGATTAATATAAACTCATCTTTGGAAAAGGGGGGTTTTTGCTATAAGAGTGAAGGAAATTTCATTTAGGATTTTCTTGTGAGTTAGGAGACCTAAGAAACCTAGGAGTTGAAAATAGAAGATTAGGTTTGGAACTTAAGAAACTCTAGGAAGAACTTAAGTAAGGGATTACTAAGTGATATCTATAGTAGATAGATTAATTTACCTTTGGAAAAAGGGGATTAATTACTCTTAAAATTCACCTACAAAGTTAGGATTATTCATTTATGGAGGATAGTTAATTTAATTTTAAGGTTGATAAAAATATCATTCCCTAAAAAAATCATTCCTCATTGTCGTTAATACTTTTGATTCAATAATTGTTGCGCTCTTTTCTTAATTAGTAATTGTATAGATTTGTCATATTTATAGTTTTGGATGTATTGAATTATGTAGTTGCTTAAAAATTTCCTTGAGTTTTTAATAATTTGTTACATTTTTTTTAATTTCCCAAAATTTCACTAAACCCGATTTGAAACACTGTCCAGTAGCATAGATTTGAATTTTCTCATAATCCCTGTAGACACAACTCAATTCTTACCGATTTATTACTTACTTTGACAACCGTGCACTTGCGGTTTACGAATACATTTTTAATAAGGTAAGTTCATAAAGAAGGTTCCTATAAGAAAGAAAAAATATTTCTTATGATTTTATTTCCTTTTGAGAATTAAACCGTTAACTATAAAAGGAAATAAATCCATTTGAAATTTTAAAATATTATATAGTTATCATCAAAATCGTTAAATATAAGTCTCGAGCTAACACAAATGTATGATCATTGTTTGACTTGCGGTAGCATATTTTTAGGAGATTAACTTGTGTTAGTGGATAGCTAGTTAGAGCGTTGTTAGTTATGGTTAATGGGTTGTTACTAGATTGTAATGAGACATTATCATCTTATAGTTTGTTTTATTTTCTTATATATAAAAGATTGGTTTGTGGATGAATGCAGTAAAGTTTTTCTAGCTCAATTTCTTGCCTACCATTTATTTTTTAAATGTTCCATTCTTATTAATAGCCTATTCTCTTATATACGGTATCAGAGCTAAGGTACACTTCCAAATGGCTAATAATCATGTTGGAGGAAACCTCTCACAACCTTGAATTCCAATTTTTCAAGGTACTAACTATGATGTGTAGAATACCAAAATTAAGACATTAATTTTATCCTAAGAACTATGGGATTTGGTGGAGAATGGCTATAATGAAGATGTGAAAACAATTGATAATATTAGAGAACATAGGGATAGTCAGTGCTACACTAGATGTACTAGTTGTATAGTTCACCCTCGCCAATGCCTGTGCAATGTGTATAGTAGCCGCAGGTGGTATACCTCTGCCTCAACCTTTCTCTCTACGTTTTCCACCCTTCTGCCTAGGATGCCAATGGAGTTGGTAACATCTTGTGAAGTCATGGTTAGCTTTTCCAAAATGCCCACATATAAGGTGATTAGCTTGTGTTGAAACTTTACCTGAATCAGATCGTTAAGATGCAGTTTGATTTTTTTTGGTGGGGAAATCTACACGTCATATCCCACGACATCCACTTGCTCATCCCGAGGGTGAATAATCTTTCTGTATGTTTTCTCTTATGTTGTCATGGGGTAAACATGATTGATTAAAGGTAATGGTAAGGTGTTCAGAATTTGATTTCTCAAATTCCCATACATATGAAAAATTGGTATTAGCTGATCTTTTTCGATTTCTTCAGTCATAAATTTTATCATCACATACTTATCACCACACTAACACACCAGGATCGACCTACTACTATCCAGTTCATCCCACAATCCTCTGAGTTTAGTGTAATATGTCCTAATGGATGTCCCTTGTGCCTTAATGGTACGAAGGCTTGATTTCAACTGATGTTGACAGGGAACATTTTCAATGGCATAACATTTTGCTAAATCAACCCACAATTCCTTTGTTGTCTCAAAATATGAAATAAACAGTTGGAGTTTTAGGTTAAAAGTATTATGTATCCATCCATTAATCATGGAGTTACATACCTTTGAATCGTATACCTCTTCCGAATCACTTTTTGAAAACTTTTTGATTGAGCCATTTATAAAGGCCAATATGTTCTTGGCCTTCAAACCATTCTTCATCGACTTTGACCAATTATCATAATTGGACTCACCTTACAAGACCACGTTCGTCAAAACAAGACACAGATTTTTCAAGAAGTGAACAAAAATCAGTGAACGAGGGCAATCTTGAGGGTTTTGTTTTGTTCATTATTATTGCCCATGGATGACTTCGTGATAGATGTGGTCGTTAGGCGGTAGAAAAGTGTCGATAATTGCAATGGATGGGCGACTAAGAATATTATGGTTTTCTAGGAAAACACTCTAATACCATGTCAAGTTTTGGGAAGATATAACTTCCATATTTCATAACTATCAAGGCCTTAAATATTCGTGCAATGTTACAAAGTGATTAACATATCAAAATTGAAGATTAAAAAATATATATACAGAAAATACAGAGATATGTACAACAAATATATCGCTAACATGAGAAAGCAATGCTGAGGGAAGATGACTCCATTCTATTCAAGTTTGTCGATAACACCAACCTCAACAAGATTATGGAACAGGGTCCATGGCATGTCAGAGGTAACCCCTCTTCATCCAGAAATGGAGGTCGAGAATGGACATGGACAAAGGTCAGATAGACACCTTGCCACTATGGGTACAGTTCTATAATGTCCTGATGGAGTTTTGAACCACTAAGGGTCTTAGCTACATGGCTAGCTCCCTGAGTAAACCCAGTTCTATGAATTCCCAAACTACAATGATGGAACTACTTTACTGTGTTAAAATGTGCATTGAAGTATCAAAAAAGGCCTCCCTACCTGATTTACTTCCCATTCTTCGGCTGATTGACAAGAGTGAACTGGAGAAGACGGTCACACCCATCTCCTACCCTTGGAAACCAACGAATGATAGCTAAATCTGGAAGCCTACAAGTAAGATGTTTCAAACTAGATAGCTTGATGAGTTACTGGATTCTAGTGTAGTTGATGATAAGAATGGTGCAATAAATGAAGACAGGGAGTTGTCTATGAATCACCCTTAGCGAAGGTAAATAATAACATTAGTAATATTGTAGAAGTTGTTAATAGTATGGTCGATGCTGTTGAATATGCAATGGTTATTTTTACTAGTGTAGTTTCTAACACTGCCCATGTTGAGGCTGTTACAGATAGCCTTTTTGATAGCAGACGAAAATACTAGTCCTATTGCTAGGCATGCTTAACGGTGTTATTGATGTAGTTAATGGTGTTCTGGTTGCACAAATGGCTCAGGTTGTAGATGTAAGTGGTAAGTCGACTTACACATGTTCGGTACCGATAAGTCGACTTGTTCAAGGTCGGTACTATTTATTTGTGCCCTAAAGGCAATCCCCTTTAGCGCGTTTTATTCAAAGTCGTGAGCAGACTTTATGAATAAATAAAGAAAAGGCATTATTCATTAATTTGATATTCATAAACATTGTTTATGAATTGATTTGATCTTTAATCAAATTAATGAAGTCCATGATATATGACATAGCATGAAGGAAATTATGATGTGATCATACTACTGAGATTCCTATCATGTGCAATTATGTCAGTATCTAAATTCTCCCTAGTTATAGGATTAATGAGACTGGACATCATTAATCCGGATAGACTAACACATGTCATATTCCTTGATTGGATCAGCGGTGGATCTCGAAGCTGTAAATATGAGATATTTAGAATTGACATGTGGATGCTTACTAGCGGTAGTAAGTTCATTGGATGACTGTCATGAGATCATCACATGGATATCTTATCTAAGTGTCGTTGATAATCTCATCATAGCAATGGTGCAAGTATCCTTAGACTTGAGGTACTCGAGGATATCTTGAATCTTGATCACGTGCTGACTCCATTCCTTGTTGCCTTCGAGAGGTAACTCATAGGGTGGTGCTTGGAGTGCGACTTGAGGTATTCAAGATAATTGAGTAGCCAATAAAGGATTCACCACTTACGGATTAGCGAAGAGATACCCATAGCCTCTTGTCGGGATCATTACTAAGGTGGCGGCATGTATGTCATGAAGAGTGTCTTCATTGACATATAAAGTAATGAGTCCCAGGACGAGAACTGATATCACTTGGGCTAGACTCAGTCTAGTGAGAGTTGACACTTTGACCATACTCATAACCAAGTGGGGTATAGGATGGTGAAAGGACGAATTGCACGGTAATTGTCTATGGAAGGGTTCGTGATCCGGTTCGTGATGAATACATCAAACCGATTACTTTCCGGTCAATTGGGGGTCATGATGTGTTGCTAGATACCGCTCATGACTTGCTCAGATTAATTGTTAATCTAAGTGGCCAACATAACCGGGAACCTAAAGGGTCACACGCATAAGAGTGTTTGAGAATCAGTAAAATAGTAATTGGACGAGTTCCAATTATGGAAACATTAGGATTAAATGGATCCCAATGGGATTGGGATATGTCGATGAGATCGCGACATCGATATTGCTAAGAAAGGTTTAGGAGTCGTGTTTGAAAGATCGGGGCCGATAGGCAGTAGGACCGACCCCAGTGTGACTGGACTACTTCAGCAATATATATACATATATATATATATGATTAATTAATTAAATAATTAATTAATATATATATATATGCTTGTCACGTGGATGGGAGGAGAGGAAGCATGGAAGCTTCCTTTAAGATGCCTAGTCATCACTTTTCATGATAACTAAAAGACAAAAATTGAAAGCATAAAAGATGATGGTCGTAGCTTATGGAATAAGCTAGAAGAAAAAGAGTTTTTCTTTGGTCTTTGGTGAAGAGCATGATCGTGGATTAAAAAGAAGAGAAAGGTTTTTGAGAAAAACCTATTTCTTCATCTTCTCCATTGATTCTTCATCTTCTCCTCCAAGGATTTCATCCTCCTTCAACGTTTCCTTCAGCTCTCCAGGACAGAGGTAGGGTCTAGCAGCCTTTAATCTGTTCTAGCTATTCCCGGGTCAAAGGGGTTTGATCCGGTTAGATTTTCTGATCTCTGCGTGGATCACCTTTAGAGATAGTCTCTTTTGGCTATTTAGGTTGATGTCTTCATACCGATACCTGGATTCTGGGTTTCGGGAAAGTCCCGGGAACAAAAATTTTTTGTTTTCCACTGCCGGTACATGTGATGTACCTCCCGGGATTTTCCTACAGTGGTATAAGAGCGTCTAGTGTCCCGTATGAAGCTATAACCTAAGCGAGATCAGAAATCCTACTGGAATTTTCTGTTGATGCATGCTATCTGTTCAGATTTCGAATTTATATTGTGATATGTTTTTCGAAATTTTTCTGCCCAGGATTGTTCATAACATGTTAGAGAATATGTCTATGAATTTTCATAATTTATTGATTTGATTTGATATAGTTTTTCTAATTAATTCCCTAAGGTTACAGATGCTGTTTTGTGAAACGATTCTGGAACAGGCATGAGTATAAAATCGAGAATAAATTCTAGAAAAATGGTTTTTCGGATTTTCCTTCACCTACATGTCTCTAAGATGTTTTTAAATGTCTGTGAGCATTGAAATTGAATTTCAAGGTGATTGGATATTTATTCACGAATTTATTCTATGCTGTTGGGAATTGCTGTGCTGATGAACACAGATTTTGAATCGGTTTTGTTATTTAGGTTGACTGAGTTTTTGATGGCCTAAAATCCTGAAAAAATTCATGTAGCATTTTCTGAACATTTAGTAACCTATATAATTTTCTCATGATTTATTGAAATTGTTTCATTGATCATTTCAAGCAATGTACAGAACTGGACAGTTTTGGTGAAATTTGTTGGGACTGTTTTGCTTGGCTTGATTGAGTGTGCTTTTTCAGTTCCAATTCCTTGCACCATTTTTAATGTGATTAAAAATGTGTTATCTTGATGTAGTATGATTTCCAAACTGAATTGCTTGAAGTTGTTTATCCTAGAATTTTCGGATGCCTAATTGATCACATTAGTGTCTCGTTAGTATATTGCATTATCTTGTTTGTTTTGACCGTCATATTTTTTATGGCATGTGCTGAAGTAAATTTGATAATGTATGTGCTAGCTAGAGATGCTTAGGATGATGATTTGGGTGTTCCTAAATTGTTTGGAAATTAATGAGTTTTGACTCATTTCAAGCTTTTCATATAGTTTGACTATTTAAGGGTTTCATGGTTCAATGAATTATTCATTGATACATCAAATTTATCGGATATTACCTTAGGTATGTAGGTGTTGTGAATTGGAATTGCATGGATTGAGAAATTAGTCGATTAGAGATTATAGCAAATTCTATTGGACAAGTCGACTTATTTGGAGTATAAGGCGACTTGTTCAGAATCGTGTAAGTCGACTTGCGATTGTACAAAGGCGACTTGTGCTTGGCTGGTAAATCGTAAAGCCGACTTATATCAGATAAGTCGACTTGTGCGAGGGCAGAAGATAAGGCGACTTGTATTATGATACAAGTCGACTTGTGTATGGGCAGGGGCATAAGGCGACTTGCATTCTTTGTAAGTCGACTTGTGGCATGCTCAGGTTGGATGATGGATGATTTTAGGTATAGACTCAATGTGATTGATGAAATGCCTTAAATCATATCATATAGTCATGGTGACTATAATCCTACTGCTTGGAGAAGAAGTAGATGAGACCCGAAATCCCTCCTCGGTATATGAAAACTAACGCCTTCCATTAATATGGTAAGAACCAGAGTTCTTATAGGGTTGGGTTGTTGGGTAAACCCAAGCTCACTCTATCTGGATATGTTGAACCATGAAAATAAGATTTTCGGATTAATGGGTTGGTTTTCCTTTGAAGCGTTAGTTTGTTGAGTAAACTCAAGGTCAACGTGGACGAGGCGAAATTGGGTAGCATACATCGGATGTATGCGCATCAAAGAGTTGATACCCAATGTAAGTGCATACATCAACAAGTTGATAAGAGCGATCGATAGTTGTGTCTAAGATGTAATTGGTATATCGATACCTCCGAGAGACATAAGGTGGCTTGTTGGGCAAACCCAAGGTCATTCTCGATGTCGGTTATCGATGATGCAATTGGTATGTCCGATACCTACCGATTGACCTAAGTTGTGGCTTGTTGGGAAAACCCAAGGTCACTCTTAGCAATGTCGGATATCGACCCACTAGGACATTATGTCATATCGTTTCTCTGGATTCGTAAAGAGGGTTATGGATTCTAGGAAACTAGTGGGAGCCATATGCATGTCATGCAAGTCCTTATGATCATGCAGGCATTTCTATTCTATCATTCCTTCTCTCTATCGCGTTTAGGTTGATTAAAGAAGTTTTTCAGTGTGAAATTTCGCTCTCTATTTTGGACCAAATTTTCTTGATCGGCTGAGGAATCTGAGAATTGTTCTCAGATCTGAGGAACCGGATACGTCTAGATATTCCACTTCGGATGCACTTTCTTTGTTGATGCTTCGATGAGGATCAGAAGGTATATCGTAAGCATCTAATGGACGGGGACATGGCTACTTTCCTCGATGTCACCAGAGCTGCAGGAGCAGCACGAGTCCATGGATGCTCACTCTATAGTATTTCATCTTATGGAGCTGTTTGATGAGCAAGCTCGGTCTGAAAGGTTCGAGACCTCAAGGCTTCTCTTCACCACAAAGATGGCTCCAGGGATATCTGCTGTGCAGTATGCCCTGAGGATGAATGGCTATAAAGAGAGATTGGCTGTCTTAGGATTTATAATGGATTATGAGTTGAGTATTGACTTAATTCTGGTTGGATTGTCCGACAGTTATTCACAGTTCGTGTTAAACTATCAGATGAACCAAATATCCACAACAATTCTTGAGCTGATCAATCTGCTCATGACAGCTGGACAGGCTATCAAGAGAGATAGCAAGTGCTAATGGTGGATGCTTCTTCTTCTAGTTCAAAGAAGAAAAAGGCCAAGAAACCAAAGGAAAGTGCCATCAAGGAAAAACCAAAGATTCTGCCCCAAAAGGATTTTGCTTTTATTATGGCAAGACTAGCCACTAGAGGCGAAACTGTAAAATCTATCTGGAGTCCTTGAAGCAGAAGAAGGCATCAGATGCCTCTACTCCTTCAAATATGTTTGTCATTGAGGTTAATACTATTCCTGATCAAAACATATCGGTATTAGATACCGGTTGTGGCTCATACATATGAAATGATATGTAGGGCCTCAGGGACAGTAGAAAGCGCATAAAAGGAGAACTAGACCTTTGTGTAGGTAATGGAGCAAGAGTTGCTACATTAGCCGTAGACACTTATGTCTTGTTACTCCCTAGTGGGCTTATATTCAAATTGGATGATTTTCATTTTGTACCCGTTTTAAACAAAGAACATATTGTATGTTTTATGTTTAATCAGAGCTGGTTTCCATTGGACTTTTAGTAGCAATGGTTGTTATATTAGTTGCAATG